>CM033363.1:4208482-4630982 GCA_019395295.1 Osmanthus fragrans | reverse complement strand
TTTGGATTCACTTCTGTGTTGCTAGGAAATGTTCCTTTTTGTTGTGCATTGATGGTAATGGCTAGTTGCCCAATTTGCACTTCTAGATTTTTCATGGTGGCTCCCATATTGCTAACATGAGTTTCCATGTTGTCCAACCTTGAATCTGTCTTTTTAAACCTTGTCTTTGTCTCCTCAACAAATGAAATCATAGCATCTTCAAGGGACATCTTTTTCTCACTTGATTGACTATCAAATCCTGGGGGGTTGCAACACATTCTGTGTTTCCATATGAAAAATTTTCGTGATTTCGAAGCCCGGGATGATAGTAATTTGGTGTTTGATTTCCACGATAGTAGCTCCGATTGTTGATGTATTGAATTTGTTCTTGACTCATTTCATTGATCGGGGCTGTAACATCAGTATCCCCCAAATATTCTGCACTTTGTGGTGTCTTTTGGGTTGATGAGGCTGCAATCTGATGAGATAGTGAGGCCACTTGAGCAGAAAGGGCTGCAAATGGTTCTAATTCATGCACACCAGCAACTTTCTTGGTCATAGTTCTCTCAGTTGGCCATTGGTAGTTGTTTGAGGCCATTTCTTCCAAAAGAGCAGTAGCACCTTCAGGTGTCTTTGACATCAAAGTTCCTCCAGAAGCAGCGTCAACTATGGTCCTAGTTTGCCCATTCAATCCATTATAGAACATCTGCACTTGCAACCACTCTGGCAATCCATGTTGAGGACAGCGTCGAGTCATATCCTTAAACCTTTCCCATGCCTCATAAAGCAATTCTAAATCGTTCTGCTTGAATTGGCCAATCTCACTTCTGAGTTGGGCTGTTTTTGCAGGGGGAAAGAATTTGGCAAGGAATTTTTCCGCCATGTCCTGCCAACTGGTAATGCTTCCAGCTTTTAGGGATTGTAGCCAACCTCTCGCTTTGTCCCTCAAAGAGAAAGGGAACAGCCTTAGCCTAATGGTGTCTTCAGTAACACCATTGATTTTTATTGTATCACAGATCTCCAAGAACATCGCCAAATGAATGTTGGGGTCATCTAGTGGCGACCCACTAAATTGAGCTTGTTGTACCATGCTGATCAACGCTGGTTTGAGCTCGAAATTGTTGGCATTAATGGTTTGGCGTCTTATGCCTGGGAAGTTATCATTCACAACCGGTCTTACATAGTCCCTTAAGGTACGTGGTTGTTATTCAGGTTGTCCGTTGGCCATGGCTAGTATTTTTTTCTTTCTTTGTGCTCTGAAAGTTCTTTCAATTTTCGGATCAAAAGGAAGAATGTTACGAGTTCTACCACGGCGCATCCAACGTCAACAACCTACCTGTAGAGAATGTAAAACACAAATTAAAATAGACTGAAATAAAATCCTAAATTAAAATCAAGATCACTTAGTATCGATATTGGCAAAAATAAGATTAAACTAGTCCCCGGCAGCGGCGCCAAAAACTTGATCGGTGCGAAACTGCAAGTGCACAGTGTCAAAGTTTTATAATAAAATGATGAGAAAAGTATCGTCCTCAGGGATTAGTATCTTACGTTTGTCAAGTACCGAAATTATATTAATCTCAATTTTATTTAGGAGAATCACAAAAATTGGTGTGGTTGCAAGTTAAAGTAAATTCAACTCTAAGAAAATTGTTTAAATACAGACAAGACTTTTCTTATTCTTGAAGATTAATCGAGATAGACTTCTAGGGAAATCGACTTCACCTAGATCTTCACTATGCCTTTTTCAGTTAGCTAATTGAATTCAATTATCTTGTTTGTTAGCAAATCGTCCATTCATCCAACGCTTCTTTCGACAGTCAATTGAATGCTATTCTCGTTTATCAAATCACATATGCATACGCAATTCTCATCAAACAAGGAAACAATTAGACCAATGATTTTACACTACATAGGTTCATATAAGTCTTTCGATCTCTATATTTACCTATGCCGAATTATCCAAGATCTACCCTATAATTTCCTTTTTCAACAGTAAATTACAAGATTGAAGTCATCTAATTAATGGCCTGTTAATTAGAAGCATTAATTTCACAATAACTCAGACAAACATATATGAGAATTAAATCAATCTAGCATAACCAATCAAACATAGTTTCAGATCCAGATTACATCATATCCCTAGAAGTAAATGGAATTAGTTCATGCTAAAAATTAAAATCAACCAAAACGAATTCACCATAGTTTTCTAGGGAAGAATTGGAGGAAAGCCAAGTTGATAAACGCCTCTTTCGACAGCCACGAATTCCCAGGTCTCTTCCTTCTCTTCTTCTTCAAGGTCTCTATGTTATTCTCCAAGAATCTCTCTTCAAATCTGCTCTCCTCTCCCTTTTCTCTAGTCTTCAAAAAAGGTCCTTAGCTAGGTCTTCATATTGGTTTTTATATCCCTTGAGTGTTTGGACGGATTTGGATTCAAATGGGCCGAGAAAATATTTCAAAAACGTAAGTTCCGGATTTTTCGCACAGGCGGCGCCATGGCACCCATAACGGGCGCCGTGGCGCCGCGTATTCTGCTGGTTGTCCTTCTCTTGGACGCCGTGGCGCTCATAACGGACGCCATAGCGTGGAGCGTTCTGCATGAACCCTTTTTTTCTTCATTTTGGACGCCGTGGCGCCAAGGTCTCACGCCGTGGCGTGAAGTGTTCTGTTTGTGAGGTCCCTTGTTGCCTATTTGGGCGCCGTGGTGTGACAATTTCACGCCGTGGCGTGAAGTGTTATGCCATGTTTCCCTTTTGTTTGGTTTCGATACCTCTTTAGTAGTTCTTCCTCCTCTTTCATCACTAACTTTCCATGCTCCTTTTTGTGATCCATCGTCACCCTCAATTCAAGCTTCAAAATATGTCGTATTCTCCCAAGTTATCAAGGCTACAAAACAACATGAAAACACCCATCAAAATGCTCACAAATGCTCGAGATCGAGCCGAAAACTATGATTTAGCGGCGTTTGTTCTTTGAATAAATCATTCTCATCAACGTGTCGTGTCAATCTAAGCCGAGTCGGCCGATCAATTGAATGGACAGATGTGGAGCACGCGTGAATTTTGGTCCAACCTACTGGTATTTAGGTAATCTCCATTTCAAAGATTATTGGTACGGCAAAAACCCAACTATCAAAGTTGAGTCATATAAAGTGATTTTTATTCTTCATGTTTTCCTATGTGTGATTGACATTTATCCAGTTTTCAGCAATTTTTATTCTCAATTTATTTCAACTTCTCGTGGCATATTTTGTCCTTAATTTCTCATTTACTCAAAATTAGTTTTGAGAAAATAAATATACTATGTTGATCTACTCGTAGAGTAAAATGCACTTGATTAGGGATGGCAGCGAATCGGGCCGGGCCAGCTCGCGAGCCCAAATTCTAGGTCCGAACTCGGAGAATCGGACTTTTTCCCGGGCCCGAGCCGAGCCAAAGCCCGTTGAAAAATTTGGGGCTCGGCCCAAGCTTTGGCTCGGACTTTTTCCTAGCCAAGTCGGACTCGGCTCAGGCTTTTCACGTCCGGTCCGAGCTGCCGAGCCATTTTGCCACCTCTACACTTGATCAATAAAATATTTCGCCTAACTATCAGGACCCATTCAAATAACTGATCAAAAGTTGGTCAAACCAACTTTAAAACCATTTTTTCAACCAAACCTATTCCATTACAAGAATTTCTAATGGAATAACAGGTTTTACTTTCCCCTAATGTCAAAAACACTAGCCTCCCAAAAATCAACTCTATTCTCTATTAAGAAAGTGTCCTATTATTTAGCACAAATGAAAAGGAAAACAAACATATTTTTACAAGATGGAGAGTGCGCTAAATCAATGGCTATGTCAACTAACTAAACGTTAAAAATGCCAAGCAACATGTCAATTTGACGATTAATAAGCCTATAAACGCTATATACTTCAAAACTTACCATTTGAAGCCCCTTTCAAGCTTAAAATATACCTCATTATCTACCAGACTTCACTAGCCAAGTAATGGAAGCCTTCACTTACCCTCATCTCCGTGGGTCATACGAAAGTTTTCAATCTTATTATAGCAAAAGAAACACCAATATATGAGCAAAAACCCACAACTTCACTGCACAATCACGACCCAACTTTGCAAATACATAGTTTTTTTTTCCAAATTTGTGCTTTCTCGGGTTCTTTCTCAAACGATTCTGTGACAATAACCAGTAATCACCATACTGTATACTTCAAATAAATAGTAGACAAAGATCGACTTGTTGGAGAAAGGACGATTGCACTACTTGCACGTACAATTGTCATTTATTACATTCAATATATTATTATTGTGGTTAAGACACAACATTCGTTTCTTCATTACATATAAGAATACAGTTATCAAAGAAGTTCGACTGACTTTATACTTCCGAACATATCCTGTCTACATTACTCTTCCGCCCACAGCAACTCAAAACATCCTGTATTCTCACAGCCTTTACATTGTTGGTCTTAAATTGAGACGTGAGGCGAGCTTTTGACCAAGGGATTTGTCGGCCTGCAGCATAAAAATCAAAAACTGAGTACATAACCTTGAAAGCAAATGTAGAAAATCTTGGTAACAAAGTACGAAGAGGACTGGATAATATAATGAATAAGATTTTATCTTCTTATTTAATACTGTTTAGTCCTATAAATCCTCAGTGCCGAACGTGTGAGAAAGGTATGGGTATCAGACCTGAGACCAGTATGAAACCCAGATACTGCGGATCTCATGGGTGACCCTGGGATCGGACAAAGCATCTACCCACCGGCAGATGAATCTCTCTTGCCTGAAGGAGAAATGGGAATAAACAGATAAATCAACTTGCATGATAGTCATTTTATAAATTTCTAAGTTGACTAATGACTACAGATTAGTTACCTGTCTGGTGCCCAGGAACGGTATCTTTCTCCTGGTTGCTTAAAGTTGTTCTCCTTTTCAATGATGCACTGCAATAATAAACCAAGTACTGCCATTCAACTCACACAAGAATCATCTCAGCTGCAAATCTATGTATCGAGGTATTATATTCACACGTCATTTCAGGAACTTAATCTCCAAGGTTGCTTGTTGAACTCTAAATCTTTGGTGTTACATAGCATGTTATGAAACACACTATACTAAACAAGATTTTATCTTTTATACTCTTCCTTAAACATTATCTAGTACTATCCAATCCACCCTGCCAAACACGCACTTAAAGTGTGAGATCCGAACTCCCAAAGTATAATAATAACACTTTTCTCTTCTTGTAGTGTGAACTACATAACCACAAAGGGAGACGAAAAAGCGGGAGGAGGGGAGGAATGAGCATCGCTGCTGCAAAAATTATTAAACCAATAGTATCAACAAACATCCTTCAGTGCCAGCAACAGCACCAGCACCAATTCACCTCCACTTATTTCCACTTCTGCTACTAAGATAAAATTCATAATTTTTGTTCTTTTATTTCACCATTTGACATCTACACCATGGTAAATACAGTAGTCACTTCTTCGACGGCCATGACAACCAATAGAGATCTTGAGAGTCTTTGTTCGGGTTAATTATCCATTGAATGAAATGAGTTACAAACATGGAAGTAAGTATAGCACTATACATGCATCATAAAGCTAGGATTGGGATTCACTGCTTATGCTAGAAAAGTGTTCTAGACTTTTTCCTTCTTGAACTCAAATTAGTTGTAAACACCAAGAAAAACCTAAAGTTTTAACGAACTTAAGAATCATGATAAACAGAAACTTCTAGCAACAGAATCAAGAACACAATCAATACATACCCTGTCGCGCTTCCCTGATAATGCAATATTGGGAATAGGATACCTCTCAGAATGATGACTGGCATCGTATCTTGACGGGAAATAATTGACCTATAAAACAGTTGGAACATCTGGTTAAAACATGATGATAAAATCAGAGCATAAAACATACATGTTTAGACAACCTTCTCCATGCATCAAGATACAAAATCTCATGGCAATAACTCAATTAAAAAGTGTTTAGGTCCCCAATGTTGTTTCTTAAAGTGCACATAAATAATAAAAGAAAATACCAGTTTACTAAATCTCAGAGAACTTTACTAATTACCCAAGGATGTTAGTTACGAACCAAGAAATTGAATGTAAGTGATCTCCAATGAAGTAGTATAGAATCATTAAAGTACCTCCTCATCCCTATGCATGAAATTCATGAATCCTTCATGATGGTTGTTGTGATGAGTGCACTTCGGAGCATTAACTGGAAGCTGCAAATAGTTTGGTCCCAGACGGTGCCTCTGAGTATCGGAATAAGAGAATATACGAGTTTGGAGCAGCTTATCATCGGAATAGTAAATCCCAGGGACAATAATACTAGGTCAAAATGCAAGCTGCTCATTCTCCGCAAAGAAGTTGTCTATGTTCTTATTTAATACCAAGCGACCCACTGGCTGCAGGGGCAAGATGTCCTCTGGCCAGGTCTTGGTTACATCAAGTGGGTCAAAATCAAATCTATCTTCATGATCAGGATCTATTGTCTGAATAAAAAGTTTCCATTCTGGATAGTTACCAGCTGCAATTGAATCGTAGAGATCCTGGGTGGCATGGCTGTGATTAGCTCCTCCAACCTTAATAGCCTCGTCCTCCAATAAACACTTCACACCACATGTTGGCTTCCAGTGGAATTTCACGTAATATGCTTTCCCAGCCTTGTTGATTAGAGTATAGGTGTTGACACCAGAGCCTTCCATGTGTCTGTAATCCTGTGGAACACCCAGATCATCAAAGAGGAAAGTGAACATATTCAAGCTCTCTGGATGATGGGAGAAGAAGTCGACTATTCTCCAGTTCTCCTGAATGTGGGACTTTGGATTGGGTTTCAAAGCATGAACCATATCTGGGAATTTCATCCCATCGCGAACGAAAAAGACAGGGAAGTTATTTCCCACCAGATCGAAGTTTCCCTGCATCCACAAGAAGAAGCTGTCATTATCAACAATGTAAAATACACTAATTATTCTTTACCACTTACTCCTACAGATCCTACAGAGTTGCACAAACTACATTAACACTTAGCATTGAATAAATGAAACTTTGACTAAATGTTAATGTCCTTTTAAGAAGACAAAAAGCGGAAAATAAAGAACAAAGGGAACTTAAAACTCTGAAAAACTGAGCAACTATGCTTGAAAAAATATACAATTTCTCTTTGGAGTTCTTTTGAATGACGATTAAAAAAAAAAATCGTGTTGGCAAAACATGGAAAATATAGAGCTCATAGTCAATGAACTCTGTTGAATAGAAATTCTACCTCTGAATAAAAAAGACCAAATAAATATTACTGCCTAGACTGATAAGAATACAATAGATATTCGTATTGAAGTTAACTGATATAAGAAGTCCATGCAATCTAATGCCAAGACAAAATCTGCTTTCCTCAGACATAAGAAAAAGTTTCAGCAACAAAACAATTAGCAGAAGATCTTCACCTCTCTGGTGTAAAATTTCACCGCAAAGCCTCTGGGGTCCCTGAGGGTTTCAGGGCTTCCACGCTCATGGATGACGGTGGAGAATCGAACAATGACAGGTGTCTGAACTCCTGGAGCTCGAAGAAAATCAGCACAGGTAAGGTGAGTTATATCATGGGTCACTTCAAAAAATCCCTTGGCACTGGCACCTCTGGCATGGACAACACGTTCTGGGATCCTCTCACGATCGAAATTAGCAAGCTTCTCCACCAGATGGTAATCTTCAAGAAGAATTGGACCTTCAAAATAGAAGACAATTTTCAAGTTATTGGTCTCAGTCTCAAGACAAAACCAACTTACTATACAAATGGAGTTTTGGATATATAAAAATCTATAAATGCTAGAGCTTTAGTACATTGATTAAACAAATATTGATAGTTTTTGGAGAAAAGCGTAAACTGACACTAAAGCTTGGGAATGTTGAATATAATTATCCAAAGAAAACAAAAATTCTCAAAAAGTGTTCTCTTCTATGCAGCAGAAGAAAAAATGGTTGTTTGATTCTCTTCTATGCAGCAGAAAAAAAATGGTCATTTCGGTAAAGAGATAGAGAAATAGAAAGGAAAGGGTTCCGTCAGTTGAGTATTATCAGATGCAGATCACAATTGTATGTAACTGTTTATAGATTTGAACTTGGAGAAATGAAATCAACTCAAACCTTAGGTATCTTCTGAACACAAGTCCAAGTAAAGATAAATAGTATTCACAGATGTTACAAGTGAAACAGGGAAATAGATGGAAAAAAGTTGTTTGTAGATTATTCCTTTCTTAGAGAAATACTATCAGAGCGATTGAATTAAACTCCAAAGTAAGGAATACTATCAAGTCATTTAAAGCATTTGAACAATTCAGTATTGGATTGGTCAAATTGTTAAGGATGAACTAACATGAACTAGACTAAACATTCACCAAAATAATACAACATTGAATTAAGTAAAATTAAAAAGGTATCACAAATTGGCTGTAAAACCTTTCTAACAGAATAATACATCATTTAAACTCTTTCCCCTATACGTAATTGTAAAATCTATAATAAAGATAGAATCAATAAAAAAGCTATTGACAAATAAACAAGGTTTAATTATCATCTCAAAAACTTATTCTAATCACAAAGTAAGTTTCATAAACATAGAATTTAATTACCTCTAGTTCCGACAGTCAAAGATGAGTTATTGTTCCAAACAGGAGATCCAGAATTTGTTGTCCAGAAAGGTGAATTGAAAGCACTAGACGGACGGTACTGCACCATCAAAATTTTCAAAAAATCGTAAATAAATAAAGATTATGCCCTAAATAAAGATTAAGCCTCGCTTGAGGATCGTTCTCTAAAAATTCATTTTTCCCCGAATTCATTTTCAACTGCGTATTCCCCCAATAAAATAATTTTGCATGTAAACCAATACTTTTTTTCTAATTTTTAACCACAAGTCCTCCAAAATCATCCATATTACATAATCTATTTTTTCAAACAGTGGAACTCAAACATAGCCTAATTTCCAATTAGCCAAACAGAAGATTCGTACAACAGCATCAGACTCTTCGTTAAAAACAATAATTTGAAATTGAATTCTTATAATTCACAGCTAATTATGTAGATTTTAACAAAACAAAATCAAATAGCAGATTAAAACAGCTTCATCTATGAACAGAAATCATAAACGAGTACCTTGTAGGGATCCATTGCTACCGACCGAGAGAGAGAGAGAGATTTGGGTTTGTCGTCGGAAAGGAAACCTGTGCGTGTGGCGATGAGAAAAAAGGAGATTTATATATTTATAGAATTGAGTGGGGTCTCTTTTATGGCTCGCATTTCTAGTTTGGCCGATTTTTAAGGAATATTTATTGTTTTTTTCTTATATTTCCTAATAAAATATGTAGTATATGAATAAGATATTACACACACACACACACACATATATATATATATATATATATATATATATATTTTAACTATGTGTAATACTATTTGATTTGAGTTGCAAATGTATTATCTAGGGATGGACTATTAGAAGTGAGTTGTATGTTAGTTAGTTACATACCAGTTGTACCCATTTTGGCGTCATGTCAGTTGTACTCATTTTTGGCTCATATTTATACTTTGTACCTTCACGTATTTTCTATTGAATGAATTTCCAGATTCTCCCATCATATTTCTAATATGGTATCAGAGTGGAACCTCCTTGCGCTCTTCCTTCTCGCATCCAGCTGTTAATTTGCGCTCTTTCATCTCGCATTCAGCTGTTGATTTCCATTTGCAATGGAGCTACCACAATTTGATCATTCATCAGAATCACAATCATTAGTGAGCAGATCAGCCATTGATGAATCTTTCAGTCCATATTTTCTACACCACTCTGATAGTCCTGGTCAGGTGTTAGTCTTTCAACCACTCACAAGAAATAACTATGCCTCCTGGAGTCGAGCCATGACGATAGCCTTTTCGGTGAAGAATAAATTGTCATTCATTAATGGATCATTGAAGAAACCGGAGGATTCAAGCCCTGACTTGACCAATTCATGGATTCGAAACAATAACATGGTAATGTCATGGATACTTAATTCGGTATCAAAGGACATTTCAGCAAGTGTTATATATGCATCCACTGCATATGAAATCTGGAACGACTTGAAGGAGAGATTTCTACAAAACAATGGATCGAGGATTTTCCAATTGAAGAAAGATCTGATGACTTTGACTCAAGATCAATGTACTGCAAGTGTGTATTTCACTAAATTGAAAGTTGTATGTGAATAATTGAGCTATTTTCGACCTAATTGCAATTGTGGAAAGTGCACATGTGGTGGAGTAAAGAAGATGAATGACTATTACCAAATGGAACATATCATGTCATTCCTCATGGGGCTAAATGAGTCCTTCTCTCGTGCCCGAGGACAGATCCTACTTATGGATCCTTTGCCACTGATTAATAAAATTTTTGCTATAGTTTCACAAGAAGAAAATCAGAGAAAAGCTAGTACACATGCCACTGGTAATGGGTCATATGGAGCTGCTGCTTTTGCATTGAGATCTAACAATGCAAGATCAGCACCTAATTCTGGAGTTGGCAATTTTGGAAGTGCCAAGAAGAAGGAAAGGACATACTGTACTTACTGCAAATTCCATGGCCATTCAGTTGATAAATGTTACAAGTTTCATGGATATCCACCTAGATTCAGGTCAAAACCGAGGGAAAGCTATCAAAGCTACCCAATATCTAATCCAGTAAATCAATTGACACTTGACCCTCAGCCGGATCAACATTCTGGTATGGAGAATTTTATGCAAAATCTGAATGCTATACAACACCAACAGCTGATGAGCATGTTGTCTAATCATTTGACCTCAACTTCAAATGCCACTACAACTGATCATGGGAATCATACTTCCTCGAGTGCTCCTACAGGTATATGTCATTCTATATCGATGCATCATGTTTTTACTGATAAAAGAATTTGGATTGTTGATTCGGGAGCCATTAAGCACGTATGTTCCATTGCTGATTAGACCAATCTTTAATGCAAGTGTTACCTTGCCTAATCACATAAGAATATCAGTCAGTTTGTGCGGTGATGTCAGATTGAGTCCTACATTGGTACTGCATGATGTATTATTTATGTCGTAATTCAAGTTTAATTTGATATCAATAAGTGCCATGACTGCAAGTCCCCAGCTTAACCTGCTCTTCTTTTGGGATCATTTCGTCATCCAGGAAACTACCACCAAGAAGATGATTGGCAAGGGTGACAAAATTAAGGGATTATATGTACTTGATACCAAAAATTTTACGTCGTTTTCGAATGCTTTCATTGCTAATGTGTCTGCTCATACATGGCATAATCGACTTGGCCATTTATCTTTCAAGAAGTTAGATGTATTGAAAGAACAAGTAGCTTATGATACTTAGAAATTGAATAAACACCTTCCATGTTATGTTTGTCTCATTGCTAAACAGAGGTGATTATCTTTTGAATCCAATAACAGGCTGTCAAATAAGCCCTTTGATCTGTTACATTGTGATATTTGGGGACCATACCATGTTCAATCACATTCGGGGCACAAGTAATTTTTTAACTCTAGTGGATGATTGTTCACGGTTTACATGAATATATATGCTTAAACAGAAATCTGATGCTATAAATGTTGTACATCGTTTTTTTAATATGGTCGAAACACAATTCAATGCCAAAATCAAGCGTTTCAGATCCGATAATGCACATGAATTACCGTTTACTAACTTCTTTGCTGAAAAAAGAGTGGTTCATCAGTTTAGTTGTGTTGAACGACCACAACAAAACTCCGTTGTTGAGCGAAAACATCAACACTTGTTGAATGTAGCTCGATCTTTGTTCTTTCAATTAAGAATTCTAATAACTTTTTGGTCAGAATGTGTACTAACAGCAACCTACCTCATTAATAGAACTTCAGCCCCCCATCTTAAAGCATAAAACTCCATTTGAGGTTCTACATGGCAGGCCCGATACATATTCTCATCTTTGGGTTTTTGGATATTTGAGCTTTGCATCCACATTGATTGCCTACAGGGACAAATTCTAACCTAGAGCCAGGTTGTGTGTGTTTATTAGCTATCCAGCAGGCATTAAAGGTTACAAGTTTCTTGATGTTTCATCCAAACAAATTTTCATCTAGAGAGATGTCATTTTTCATGAGGCTGTTTTTCCATTCCATACAATTATTGAGGCTGATAATGTGCTTGATCTATTTCCAGACCTTGTTCTACAATCACCCTCGTTATCTTCTCAGGTTGATACTCCTAATTCCCAACTACAAGATTTTCATACTACCACTAATCACAATAGTGCTCCTCCTTCTCCACCTTCACATGCATCTCCCTCAACAAATATCACTCATCCTGATATTCAACAACCCAAAAGAATCTCCAAGCCTCCTAAATACCTACTTGATTACCATTACAAACTATTGTCGCAATCTGATTAGCCTAATCCTCTTCCATCTCTTCACATTGGTACCTTTCTCTCATATAATCACATGTCTATACCTCACAAAACTTTGGTTCTTAACATCACTTCTCACTTTGAGCCTCAATACTTTCATCAAGCTGCTAAGTTTCCTCACTGGTGTGATGCGATGAAGCTTGAATTGGAAGCCTTAGAACACAACCATACCTGGTCCATTGTGCCTCTACCACCTGGAAAGTATACTGTTGGCTGCCGATGGATATATAAGAACAAGTTTAATTCAGATGGTTCACTTGAAAGGCATAAGGCACGCCTCGTTGCAAAAGGATATACACAGCAAAAATGGTTGGATTATTTTGATACCTTTTCTCCAGTAGCCAAGAATGTTACTGTTAAGGTCTTTCTTGCACTTGCGGCTCAGTTTGGGTGACATTTATTTCAGCTAGACATTAATAATGCTTTCTTGAATGGTAATTTGTTTGAGGAGGTATACATGGATCTTCCTTTGGGCTACTATCTCATCCGGCCATACAAACAGGGGGAGAAGATGATTTGTAAATTAATTAAGTCCTTGTATGGCCTTAAACAAGCTTCCCGGCAATGGAACTCCAAGTTCACCCAGGTGCTTCTCCAGCATGGTTTCAGCCAATCTAAGGCTGACTATTCGCCCTTTACCAAGGGGACTAGTAACAACTTTGTAACACGTATACGTGGATGACATAATATTAACCGGGCCTAACATACATGTTCTAGACTCTGTGAAGATGTTCTTGCAGTCCCAGTTTAAGCTTAAAGACCTGGAGCGTCTAAAATACTTCTTAGGCATTGAAATTGCCCGTTTTTCTTCCGGAATTGTGATTTTCCAGCTGCAATACATCCTGCAATTACTTGAGGATGTCGAATATCTGGATTGTAAACCTGCTAATTGTCCCATGGATCCAAAATTAGCTCTGAGCATCCATGATGGCGATCTGCTTCCTGATGTCGCTCATTACAGGAGACTAATTGGAAGACTCATCTACTTGACCTTATCACGGCCAGATATCACGTTTACAGTAAATAAATTGAGCCAGCTTATGTCCCAACCAAGAATGCCACACCTTAAGGCTGTCCATCACCTTAAGGCCTACCATTTCTCGCTCTTCAGCGGAGGCGGAGTATAGGGCCTTAGCATCTACTGTAGGTGAAGTCATCTGGATTCATCAACTCCTAACGAACTTTCCAGTTCGTGTCACTTTTCCATCCAGCCTTTACTGTGATAATCATGCGGCCATTTATATTGCAACCAATCCTGTGTTCCACGAACGTATTAAGCACATTGAAATTGATTGTCATTTTATTCGTGACAAAGTTTCAGCTGGTGTCGTGAAGCTTCTTCCTATCAGATCACATCATCAGCTTGCAGACATATTTACCAAGCCTCTGCCTGTCTCCACTCTTCATTCTTTGCTGTCCAAGATGTGCATCCAAAATATTTACTGCCCGTCTTGAGGGAGAGTATTAGAAGTTAAGTTAGTTACATACCAGCTGAACTCATTTTGGCGTCATGCCAGCTGTACTCATTTTGGCGCTTATTTATACTTTGTACCTTCACGTGTTTTCTATTGAATGAATTTCCAGATTTTCCCATCATATTTCTAATATGGACAAAGGTATCAAATTAATCGATCTGGCTTCGTTCTGTCAAACCAAAAACTTAAAATGAACCAAATTTTTGTAGTAGGAATTTTAATTTATATTCAAAGTAATTCTCACATTATCATCATGAAACTTTAATTACAGAGTCAAACCAATTCGATTCAGTTGAACCAATAAGTTCAATTTGATTTTGATTGATTCTTGATTTATTCGGTTCTCTTTTGAATGGATCATGTGAATCCCCTAACATTATTACAAGTAATTATAGATTAGTTTTTTCTCTGTCAATCTTATCTTATAACTTCTAGTTAAGAATGCAAAATTTTATTTTACAATTTTGTCTGTCTGACCATCATTCAAATTATAATTCATTTCTCTCTATTTATCCACACATTCTGCCTAATAAAATAATATTACATGCAATTTCAAAATTTCTTCTTCTTTCTTTACCTCACATCCTTCAAAAACATGCAAATTTAACCATTAAAATTTCAAATGATTTATGGGCTGAAAATGATCTACGACAAGCTCGTATGTTTCATGGATCATATCTATTAAAATTTGAACTTCTATTTTACAATATCAATATCAAAATTTGTGTATTTTTGTAGTTTAATGTTCGTTGGAACTCAATGAGTTCCTATATCATATTAAGACTTAAGTTATATCTTATAAGATCAAAATTATTAAGATGAGTAGCTTAATTTTTTTTATATATTTTGTATTTTTCATATTATCATAAATCAAAAAATAAAAAATTCTATTTAATTAATCGATTGTGTCATAGGTACACAAATTTTTTTTTTACACAAGTGTGTCCACAAACTCCACACTCTCACATGAGGGTTGGGGTCCACTTGAAAGATGAGTAGCTTAATTTCTTATACATTTTGTATTTTTTTTTATATTATCATAAATCAAAAAAATAAAAAATTCTATTTAATTAATGGATTGTGCTATCAAGTGGGTCCCACCTTAATGTGAGGATGTGGACACACTTGTGTACAAAAAAATAATTGTGTACTACTAATATTATCCTTAATTTTAACAAATATTTGGTACCATACGTCCTGATATTTTCTTCCAAAGGGTTACAGAATTCTGAATTTTAATATAAAAATATTTTAAAAATGATAAATGAGGAAGTAAGGAATTGAAGGTTCATTTTCCATTTTTTGGACTTTTTTACGAGGTGATTCATAACAACTTCTGATGATGATGACTTGTACGAGTAGATTTCTGCCACGTGTCAAATAGAATTGAGTCGTGGGCTGGAAATGAAAAGTTCCAAATTGACACGATTATAAGATCAGAATGGGCCAACGGCAGCCATATAGGCCCACAAAAGATTTTTGTTTGTTATTATTATTTTTAAACAAAATAATATTTTTCATTAATTTAAATTACCGAGAACTGCACACACAATGAAAAGTGGAATATAAGGGTGCGTTCTCTTTGTCGTTTTGGGGCCGTTTTCTGTTTTCTGTTTTTCAAAACGACGAAAACGCGTTCTCTTTGCCGTTTTCGAAAACGAATTTTGCAAAACACAAAAAAAAATTTCACACAAAACACAAAACGGGTTTTTTCCGTTTTGGGCGTTTTCAGTTAAAAACACGAAAATTTTCCAAAACGCCAAAACAAATACTGTAGCTTCAAATTTTTCACTCCTTCCATTTTTTTCAATCGCGACTTCTCTCCTTCCCTCTTCCACTCTTCCTTCTCTCCATCCCTCTTAGTCCCTGAACTTTGACTTTCTTCATTTCGATAGTTTTAGAAAATAGGAAGGGTTCAAATAAGAGCAAAAATTCAAAAATGAGTTATGTCTAGAAATATAAATGAATATATTAACACCCCATTATTCATCTAGAATAAAATCATCTTAATAAAAATTTTCACAAATTTATATGTTATTTTAATATATGAAAATATATTTCATGATTCAAAGATATTTCAAAATTCAAAGAAATTCCAGGTTTATAATATATTTAATAATATATTAACATTAAACAATTAAAATTAATTGAATAATCAGATTTTTTGAATAAAATATTATGAAATAATATTATAAAAAAGTGCAAAGAGAACGCGTTTTCTGTTTTCTGTTTTGAGAAATTGTTTTTCAAAATGACAAAGAGAACGCATTTTCAGTAATTTCAAAACAGACACCCAAAACACAAAACACAAAACGAATTTCAAAACTCAAAACACAAAACAGAAACATGAAGAGAACGCACCCTAATCTATTCCAAGTATAAATAATTCAAACCATGATTTTTATTTTTTGCACTACATTTCAATTGTAAGGTTCTTAATCTTTGCTCATTATAATACTTATGTTCTTAACGATTTTTTACGTCATTTTTATTCTCAAACTTTCAATTAATTAATATATTTTGTATTTGATAAATAGTTCAATATCTAAAAATGTGTAAAACAACTTATTTTTCTATATTTTTTTTAAACTTTTATTTTTTTATTTTTTCCCATTTCAAAGCGTGAGAACAAAAATATTTTGATATTAAATCATCATCAATGACAAGAAGTACTAATTAAGGAGGGTTGAAGATAAGAATTAGATAAAAAAAAAAAAAACAAAAAAAAACACAGTTAAGTATATAATTGCTATAGTGAGCAAAAATTGTGGGGTTTCACTGCAAATAAAATGTGTGGTATTAAGTATTATCGGCCACCCATATCTGAATTCAAAGAAGAAAAAGAAAATAAAGTTTGTGGACCACTTTAGCCCCAATTTAACAACTATTTTTTTCAAAAAATAAAAATAAAAATTTCTCATATATATTTTCAATCACATATTCTAACAATAAAATATTCTTTACGTAAATTTATAAATTTTCTTACTTTTTAATCACATTCTCCAAAAATTTACTACTAAAAAACTCATTCTATTATCATATGCGGAAATAACAAAAGCCACAACCCATATCTCAACATAAAGCTACAAAATTAATAATTGATTTTGGTTTTAAAAATTGGCTCTTCATAAATTAAGGGTCTATTTAGCATAACTTTTGCTTCACTTCCCTAAGAAAGTTATCTTAATTTGTGTTTAAATACTAATTTCTAAAAAAAGTTTATTTTAAAAGTGTTTTTAGAGGAAGTCACATTCACCAAGTTTCTCCTAAAAGTTATTTTAATTAGAAGAAACACTTTTATAAAATTAGCCAAATGGACTCAAAAACTCGTTTTGACTTCTTAAAAATCATGTCAAACGAGCCTTAAATTTAACAATGTCGTGTTGATTTTATTCCACTCTCATAATTTTGTTTCAATATTTCATATATAAATAGATAACAAATTAATTGGCACTTTTACTTAGTACTAGTTGTTGCCTGTACGATGTACGGGTTATGTTATTTTGTAGGAAGTGTTAGCATGTTAAATACGTGAAATTATGTTTTATTTTGAGGTGTGAGATAAGATAGAAAAATTTTGTTTTTAACATATAAATACATTTTTGGATTCATTTCTGTTAAAATAGTAGGGAAAATAATGTGTTATTTATAGAATGAGTGAAACGATAATAACTTGTCAATGTGAATAGCTACATATTTGTACATTATGTATACAATAAGAAAAACAACTACATATTACAACTGTATAATCAATAGACAAATTATGTTGTAGAACCGAATATACAAAATATAAAATTAAAAAAATGAAGATTTCAATGAATATGAAGCCAGTGGTTTTGAAATATTATAACTGGGTAGAGTTTCATTTTATTTTATAACTATATTTAAATTAAAATGATTAAACAGGATAAAGAGAAAAAAATTCTAAATGTTTATGGCTCATTACGGAATATCAAACGAAATCGAAATATTACATTTTTAATATCATTTTCAAGTACTTATGGCCTATTATTTCACGACATTGATGGTGTGCGAAACGGTCAATCGTAGCAAATGTTACGGCGCTTCAAAGTAGGCCGTTTCAAACTAATATTTCGAGAATTTTGATAACAATCTAACTTTAAAAATTCAAACAAAGTCGAAATATTATATTTTTAATATCAAACGAAGTCTAAATGATATAGAAGATTTATCGATTCGACCAGCGTACAATCATTTAGAAATTTTTAAAGTTAGCTTGTTATCGAAATTCTCGAAATATTAGTTCTACTTTGACGCGCCATAACATTTGCTACGATTGACCGTTTCGCACACCATCAACGTCGTGAAATAATAGACCGTGAGTACTTCAAAATAATATTAAGAATGTAATATTTCGACTTCGTTTGATGTTCCATAATGAGCCTGACAATGAAGACAAAAATATAAGTAATATATTCAAAAAACGAGTTATACTTCTTTTTTAACACACGCGTTTGACGTCCGTTTAACTATTTTCGATATTCATTTACATCATCCGATATATCTGCGATATAGTTCTCGAAATGAGTTTCGAGAGGATATAGAAGATTTATGGATTCGGCTAGCGTAGAATCGTCGAAAAATTTGTAAAGTTAGTTTGTTATCGAAATTTTCGAAATATTAGTTTGAAACAGCGTACTTTGACGTAACGTAACTTTCGCTACGATTGGCCGTTTCACACACCATCAACGTTGTCAAATATTAGGCCGTGAGTGCTTCAAAATGATATTAAGAATGTAATATTTCGATTTCGTTTGATATCCCGAATTAAGGCCGCAAATGAAGACGAAAACATAAGTTTTTTAGAAGAAAAAAAATAAAAAAAGGTATTGCATGTCTCGCACAGTGCGAGACATGCACTTCGCACAAGACGAGGCAGTGCCTCGCACAGTGCTACACAAATTTTTTTATTTTATTTTTTGGTTTATTTTTTTTTTTTATAATACTGATATTCTTTTTTTTTTTTTTTTACAAAAATATCTAGTTATTTTTTTTAAGTGTATAGAGCAAAATAAAAATTAAATAACAATTTTTTTTTTTTAAGTAATATATAGCAAAATAAAAATTAAACTCAAACCACACGGTAAAAAGGGCACCGTTTTTAACGAATAGTTTCTACAGTAGAAAACTTCTTCACTCTTTTTATATATGTTTATTAAATAACAAATTTTTTTTTTTTAAGTAATAAATAGCAAAATAAAAATTAAACTCAAACCACACGGTACACACGGTAAAAACGGCACCGTTTTTAACGAATAGTTTTTACAGTAGAAAACTTCTTCACTCTTTTTATATATGTAGGAAACCCTTTTTTCTAAAATATTTTTTCCCAACTATTTCGTTTCCTTCTAATTTTGAGTGTTATTTTCTTGTGCAGTAGTCTTGATTTATGCATGGAATCCCTCTTTGTCCAAGCATTACCCTTGCTTTCCATAGTCTTGATTTATGTATGGAATCTCTCTCTTTTTCCAAGCATTACTCTTACTTTCCATCTCTAAAATCTTACTAATATATTTGATAAGAATAATTCAACGTCACTCAAATAATTCTGGAACTCAAAAAAAAAATATTTGATTTTCCCTTGGGACTCTGAAGAAAACAAAATAGGAAACAGCCAGATAAAATGATAGTTTTTGCTTGGCAAAAAATGGAACACAACATAAGATGTGGTTGTTTGGTTTGCTAAGTGTACAAGTTTTTGACCATAACCACTAAAATTTTCAAGCAAAATCTCTCGAGTTTGTCCCTCATCTTTGCAAAGGTATATAGGAAAAAAAGAAAAAAAATTCACTGGTGTGAACATAATAATAGTAGGGAATCTTTTGACAAAAATGAACCGAGTTTCAATATTCGTCACTTTCTTGTGATTCAAATTCGACTATGTCATTATACAATTACAAATTATTCCGTTCCTTTATCTAGCTATTTTCAAACAATTTGTTTTCTAGTATCTAAATAAATGAGACCTCACATCTACTGTCCCAATTCGATACATTTTTTTATACCTCAATATATTATTAGCAAATTATAAGACGTCAACACATTTTTGACACATCAACATATTACACGTTGATGTCTTTCTATTCTCTGAGAAGAAATGATGTGCGGAAATGTCCAAAATGAACTGAGATGACAGCAAAATTGCAAATTGGTTTGGGATGATGGAAAAAATGAGATGTAGTCTTAAGAAAACTTATTGATAGAAATATGTTTTTCACATAATGCAAGCAAATCCAATTCATTCATCAAATAATGAAGTAATGAAAGAATAAATACATCTATAATGAAAACCAACTAGACTCTGTTCCCATATAAGTCTGGGGGTGGTTGCATAAATCATTTATTGCGACTCTTTATTACTACATCCAAATCAAAACAATAAATATTTAGCAACCACAACAAGCTACGCTGTTATTCTACTCCCATGTTCTATAACATTCTAGTCACATCACTTCTATTAATGGAAACTCGACTACCTAACTCACCATTCCTTCAATAAAAAATTAAAATAGAGAACGAAGTTGTAGGATATATAATTTCTTATATTCGAATTGAGTTGTGAGTTGAAAAGATAACATTCAAGATTATGCAGGATTATACACGAATGATCCCTTTTTAGCTCTCTCTTTAGCCCTATGTCTCTTATCCCTAAACATGTCTTCGGAGAAATAGGAGCTCCCCAAGTTCAAGAGAGAGTCATCACTATGCTAACCAGTTTAACTTATGAGAAAAATCGATAACAATAATGCACAACCCATTAGTTTGAAAAGAAAAAGAAGAGTAAGAAATTGGTAAAAACTGCTAATTTCCTAAAGAACAGCACTTTATTAATTTCCAAAGAGCATATCAAGAAAACAAATTCTATCCTACCCACTGGTTACAGTTTTGGTGGTTTAAGGCCAGAATCCATCAAACGAAGAACACAAGAAATCTCAGAAGGCCGTTCAGACCCACAATTTTTACCTTAGCTACCCATTGATCATTTGTTGGAATGGAACTATTGAGTTGATTGAATCTAGTTCTTCACCGGGACAGACTTCCCCAAATTGTCGCTTTTATGGACTGTAACGACCTAAAACTTGAAATTTGAAATTAGAACAAAAACAACAATGTTCTTTTTGTTACTTTCAAAAATTCGGGTTGAATTAAAATTTTCTTTTAACTTTGTAGTTACCTTTACATTCTATTACATGTTCTAAACTTTCTTGGTAACAAATGATTTAAGGGAGATAACTTTAATTTGTTAAATAGTGAAACTAAAACGAATGGTTCAAATGAATGTTATTGTGCATTAAATGAGTTAAATTCAGCAACACGCTATCCAACGATCAAGCTTAGTTTTACCATTTATCAGACACATAATTTTATAAAAAAATTACAATATTTTCTAAACTCATTCAACTATAACATAGTGAAATTTCAAAATTTTATAAGATGATTTAAGCACTCCAATAGACACTCAAATATGTGGGGAAAAAAACTGTTCTCATGCATACTTAGCACACGAAAAATGTCATAACTTATCCTACCGACCTTCAATTGACTTGATTTCAAAGCCAACGGATAGCGGACTCATAGGGCTTTCGAACCTCCCTAGTTTTGTCCAAAAATGTAAAAAATTCTGTCTGAAATGATGTGACAAAGTTCGGGCAGTGAGCTGGAAATTTTTATTTATAAGTCTTAACTTTTAATCTTAACTTCTTTAGCAACTTTAATTATATGCATACTTAAACTAAATAACAATTTAAATGTTCACATCAAGGTATAAAACTAGGAAATCTTAAATAAAGATAAACTAACATCTTTTAAAAATTCAACATAAGTTTCATAACTAGAAAGAAATAGAAACTCTTCAAATGTTACAAACTAGACAAATGAAGCACCTTTCTCCCTTCGAATCATCCGCAGTCCACTTAAAATCCCACTTCCTCAACCAATCCTTTAATCTGAAAATTTTGTCAATATAGAAGGTGTGAGCTTTAAGCTCAGTAAAACTAATATCATACGGTGCACCATTTTGATCATAAACATATATATATATATATATATATATATATATATATATATATATATATATATATATACAAAGTGCTAGGAAAGAATTTAATGTTTCCCGATGATTAATATCGGTAAATTCATGATTCCAAAAAGTCCATTGGGGTCGTAGAAACATGTTATGGCCATACATAAACTTCTTTATTCATAGCTTCAAATATCCTAACACACATCACAAGATATACATACATACATACATACATACACACACACACACACACACACAAAACTTTATCTTAAAAGAGAGAATCAGCCAACTACTGTTCATTCTGGTGGCAGAGTGTTCACACCTGATTTTGCTCTCACTGTAGCCAATCCACTTTAGTGATGTTTGTTTTAAAGTATTTTTTTTATTATTTTCCGCTTTTCAACACAAAATACCTTCCATAGCTAATTTAAAACAAAAAAATGTAGTGGGATATTTCAAAAAAATAAAAAAAAATAAAAAATCACATTCCCAAGCCCAAAATATCTTCCATAGCTACTTTAAAAAAGAATGTAGTGAGATATTCAAAAAAAAAAAAAAAAATCACATTCAAATTAGGTTGTAGCCTCTGCACAGCACCGAGACTCTTCAAAAAACGACGCCGAATGAAAGACTAAAGTATTTGCATTGTGCACCCTTCTGGTCGTAAACATATATACATATATACAAAGTGATAGGAAAGAATTTAACATTTCACGTAGATGAATACCATCAAATTCATGATTTCGAAGAATCCCTTGAGGTCGTAGAAACTAGTTATGGCCATACATTAACTTCTTTATTCATAACTTAAAAAATTCTAATACACATCACAACACATATATACATAATGAACAAAAAGGGTAAATATTTAGCACCATCTATCTTGATTTTCTTGAAATATAAAGGAACAAAATGTATAAAAGTATTTCTCCTTCACACCATTGCTATTCTTTTTATCTTGGTTTAACATAAAAGATATTTTTATGAGAGAAAATAAGATTAAATTCGAATTTGATTAGAGATGTAGTAAAAATGTGACTTTTCTCTGCTTGAAACCTCTTTTTTTTTTTTTTTTTTAGTGAAAAACTAAATGGAAGAGTTATATTATCATTAATCTTGTTAAATTGAGTCTTTAACTAGAAATTTATACAGTTTTAAACCCATACAAAAATAATTCTTATAAAAAGTTTTATAAAGCATTTACATAATGAAAAATAGAGCTAAACCTCAATTTCGTTCACAATGCTTCATGTAAACTTTTCCAGAATTTATAGGTAAACCTCATGTCTCTATTCGAAACAATGGATATTGGGACTCCATGCAATCAGACTATCTCTCTAATGTATTGGTGTGCCAATTGATCCGTTCTAAATTAAAAAAATTAAGGATCAACATAAAACATCAAGTGATAAAGATAGAGAAATTTATGATGAAATATAATGATAAATTGTTGGAAATATGAGTGGACGGGAGTGACAATCAAACACCCGGAAAGTCTTGATCAAACTTCTATAGAAATTTTGGCAAACTAACGGCAGGAAATGAATCAAATGTTCCACCAAATAAGCGCAAATAATATCACAATATAACGCCAAAATATTCTACAAAGTGATGCCAAATGGATGCAAAGTTAAGGAAATTGTTGAATACTCTGTTCTTAAGTCGAATTTGCCCCGCAATAGTGCCTGTGATTTATGGTAATCAACTCTCAAGATACAACGACTCCTTATGTGAATAACATTCAATACACAAGGACAACGAACTAGTAATATGGTATACATACTCCTTGATGTAAATGAGAGAAAACTAGAATTTTATGCAACGTTTATGCAAAATTTGGTTAAGAGAAAAGCGTGAATGTTACGCTTATGATTGCATATCATTGGTGTGAAGAAATGAATGCCCCAATGGTCCTATTTATATAGGGGAAAAGGTTGCAAGTGAGGAAATGCGACCTAAAACTCAGCAACTTTTGCCAAGGGTCGTAGCACTTGACGTCGCTAGCTCGTCACCTAAGCCTCGCTCGAGCGACAAAAATAGTGAGCCCGTCGCTCGCTCTTCGTTGAACCGTCGCTCGAGCGACAGGCTAGCGCCAAGCGAGCGACGGTGCAACTGAATTTTCCAGCCAACTACCATCTTTCCTTTCCAACTTTAGACCGTAATTTCTCATTTATTCATAATTGATTTTTGCCTTTCAAATATATCACAACGATCTACTTGACGAGTAGAACAAGTTAGTTTATTTACATTCGTAATTTGACCATTAGATCAAATTCGAATATTTGTTCAAAGTTGACACCGAGTCACTTTTTCCAAGTTATATTTAACCAAATTTTCTAAATCTTTAAACAAGTTCCTTCATAAACCGCTGCCACATACACATCACTATTTCAAGTTGGGATGGGAAGACTGTTCAATAAAATTAACAATACAAAATTGTAAAGAAAAATTCAAGCTATCTGCCAATATTAAGATAAATTTTGAGATAAAAGCAGAATATGTTATCGAGTGACAACAAATTACCAGAAACAACAATGTCTGTAGCAACAAATGAATCACAAATTCAAGACCCATTAACATGTGCCTGATGTGTACACTTCTCCAAAAAGAAGAATTGAATAACGGATCCATAAATGAAATGGGTTTTGCCTGTACACAAGCTGTCAAAGCGATGGCTCCGCCTATTGTGAGGGAACTGTATACCAAGCTGTCAAAGCGGGCTCCCCCTATTGTGATGGGGCTTGGTGTACATGAAGCAAAACCCAAATGAAATTCTATGGAAGTTTATTCTTGCTTATGTTATCGAACAGTTCATAAAATTCGATTCCATATTATTCTTTAAACAAGAAATATCCGGTTGAGATTGGTATCGAGTACTCCTATTTTTTCTTTCCACATTTTTGAATGAATCAAGCCCTTCTCATGTTAATCTTAAATAGAACCTTGATGAGTTGATTCACTTCACCTTGATAATCCCCATAAATAACAACTATTATTTTAAAACTTTTTTTCGACATATTAATTTTTAACAACATATTTACATAATAAAATAGTTAGCACGTAATCCCAAAAAACTTTTATGTTTTTTAACCACACATTCTTCAAAAAATCATTATTCAAAACTCCATTTTACCCAAATAATGATTGTCATTTTATTCAAGAATTAATGAACTTTGCGTTGTTCTTGGAACTTTTTTTTAAAGATTGGTACATGCACACTTATATCTTTTCTCTTCACTTTTTCAATGAGCTCTACACTTCCTGTGTGGTACAGCTGAAATCTTAATTAGTTGTGGACCATTGATAATCCAAATTGACCCAAAAAAATATCATTAAACAGGCTGTAAACAACAAAGGGCCTTGGCGAGATGGAAAATTTGCATAAGAATTAATACCGACAATCGTTGAATAATTTCTTCCAGAAGCTTCTTAATTTGTATATAAGTTAAACAATAATATTTGGTGTACAATCATTTTTACAATATTGTTGACAACATACCTGACATGTTGTCATTGGATTGGAAGTTTAAAAAATAATATATCTTTCAACCAACACTTTTTTGACACATACAACACTATTGATATCAAAATATATTGTACAAATTGCATTATCCTAAGTTAAAAGTAAGTGGCTTTTAAGTTGTTTGATTAATTAAGACTAGCCAGCTGGTCCTACAATACACGAGAGTAAATTTCGTTTTGGTTACTTTAGATTAGATATGATTAAACAACCCCGCGTTCTTTTTTGTCTTCGTCAAAATTACTCACAATCTTTAGGTGACTGTGAAGGGATAAATTTAAAATTTGCTACACTTGAAATAAATAGTGTACTTATAAACATTTGATCTACTCTGGTATTAATTTTTAAGGTAAAATTTCAATTTTTAATATAGTATTTTAGAGTCCATTAAACTCAAATGGACAAAGCTAGACATTATCTTGGTTGGACATATTAAGTAATAAATCTTAGATATGGATCTATAATGGATATATAAGACCTTAAATTGCTACTCTCTAACAATGTTGGTTTTTTTTTTTTTTTTTACGAGGAACCCTCGGGCAGATGCAATAACCTGCAAACCATGTCAACCGGGTTAACTGCACTAGGCAAGCCCGATGCGACAGACTCGATCAAAAAAGTGTTGACAAGAAGAATCGAACTCGTGACCAAAGATCTTTGCACTCACCTATTCCACCTGACCATGAGGGACAACAATATTGGTTTTTTAATTTGATGATAACTTGTGACACAACATTGTAGGGTGACTTCTAGAGACTTCTTAATAAGGTTGAAACTTTCAATTTGACTCGATAGATTTTGTTGTTTTGATATCCTATGGGATATAATATTGCATACAATGATAAGAAATTGTACCGAAAATTCATTAAAATAAATAGTGGTCCAACCGTCCCCCTTCTACAATGACTAGAATTCATTGTAGTTAACAGGTCAAAATTAATCTTGGTGGTGGATTTGACACTTCGTCGATATATATTATTGGTGCACATCATGTTTTGGATCCACTAAAATGATTCATGATGGGACACAGCAGTTGATATCAAAACAAGGTTACGATCCACGCACCCACCATTTGGTCCTAATTTTATTGATCAATTTCCAAGTGAAGTGAGAAATGGTGAAACAGCCATTGACTACATCATTTTTCAAGTCTTTGTCTCCTGTACAGCATCCAATTCACATTATTATTATTTTTGGATTACGCGCTATTATTAGCGTCCCCACCTATCCTAACTTAAGCCTTGATGAAAGAGGTAAATTGCAGGTTATGCTTCCAAGGGTACGAAGTGGAAGACTGCTTGTACACTTGTACTTATTCAAGAGTCAAATCCATATTTCAGGATTTGAACTCTTGACGCGACGACCTCAAGCAAAGTTGGATTTCTCCATCTTTCCCTTTTGCCGCTTGGAGATGTATCCTGAGGGCATCCAATTCACATTATTGTTTACACGTTGAATTGAGTCATTTATCTAACGCAATTTTCACAAAATGTGCCTTAAATTGAACTTATTAAGATTAGCATGGATCAAATTTTACCTTCAATAAATGGAGGTGTCGTTGATTGATGGTAAATGAAGAAATGAAGACTTGAAGTTGAGGCGAATATTAAGAGATAAAATCTCACATCGAATAAAGATGAAAATATAGACAAATTTATAAGGTTTTGGACTACTTCTCTTAATAATGTTGCCATTGTAAGATGGATCTCAAGTCTTAGCATGGTATCAGAACCCATTAAGTTCCAACCAGTGATTCAATCTGATTAAGACTCAAAAAATTGTACATACGAATTTCAGGATTGATTTGCTCAAACGAGTCACCATATTGTGGGGACATATTAAGAGATAAAATCTCATATCGAATAAAAATAAAAATATAGACAAATTTATAAGGTTTTGGGCTAATCCTCTTAACAATGTTGATCTTTTAAGATGGACCTACAAGTTTTAACAGCGAGAAACCCATATTACAAATGCATAGGTGTAAAAACTTCTCATCGTAACCTTGAGAAGTTTTTATCATGTCCATTTGGGATAGAAGACTAGTTCTATACAAATGCATACATAGAGTCGGAGAAAGCAAAAATTTCATTTGCACCGAAAAAGGAAGAAGTTGCCAGGATGTGGCTGAAGAGGTGAGGAAGTCAAAGAAAAATAAATTCTTGCTGCGAAATTCTCGCACGATATATAGTGATGCCTTCCAACAGATTTCTTTGTGCCTCACCACCTAAAAAGATAGATAGATAGATATAGTGAGAGATAGAGAGAGATGGGAACCTGCTGGCCTAAGCCTGTAGACAGTCTTCCCACCGCCACCATATCTTCTAGTCCAGGTATGATCGACTTCGAAAACTTCTAAAATGCTATGGAAACCGATAGTTGTTCAGAAACTCGATCAAATTTGGAAACTTTTGGATTCAAGTAATTAATTTCACTAGTGGTTTTCGTGCAACCTAGCTAGACTATACAACACATTAATATATAATCAGTCCAAGAAATATTAATGACTTTTTAATTTTTTTTTCAGTTCATAATGATGCAAAGCTGATCAAGAACAGCAACATTCATGAAAACGGTAGGCTTTCAGCAGCTGATCCAAATCGTGGTGGAGAAGAAGGCCTCGGGGGCTGGGACCGTCAGGGTGTTTCTCCAAGCGGTAAAATCATTACTCCAAACAGCTCAACTGCAGTACGCCACTAGATATGACGAAAATGTAATGTGGTATTTTGAATCTTTGTTGAATCAATTTGTGTAGAGAACGCGACAGTGAGAAATTCTGCAGTACCAAGAGACATCGATATCAATGGCCAAACAATCAACATGGCGCGGACCTTCACATTCAAAGAACTTGCAATGGCGACCCAAAATTTTAGAGAATCTAATTTTATCGGGAAAGGAGGTTTTGGAAGTGTTTACAAGGGCTGCCTAGATTCTGACATGGCAAGTTCTGTTTTACTATATAATTTTAATCTCTATGCATTCAAAATGATGAAAATTTCATGTTTGTTAATTAGAATCATGGTGTTAAAATGAATGAAATCAAAATTTGGAGTTCAAAAGTGGGAAGTTTGGAATTTATCTTATCTTACACTGATGTCATTACTCTTCAGCTAGTGCTGATCGTTTGATTTTCACGATAGGTTGTTGCTGTCAAACAACTTAATCTCGAAGGTCTTCAGGGGAATCAAGAATTTATCGTGGAGGTATTTATGTTAAGCTTGCTGCACCATCCCAACCTCGTTAACTTGATCGGGTATTGTGCTTATGGAGACCAGAGATTTTTGGTGTACGAGTACATGCCACTGGGGAGCCTGGATTATCACCTTTTTGGTAATTCTTGTTTACTTTATGCATCCCTTTTGGAGTCTGAATTTTCTAAGTCTAATCTTACCGAAACTTGGGCCAGACTCAGATTTAAAGCCTGGTCAGAAGCCAATGAGTTGGAGCACAAGGCTGAAGATTGCTTTAGATGTAGCTCATGGCCTTGAATATCTTCACTGCAAAGCAAATCCACCAGTCATTTATCGTGATCTGAAATCTTCCAACATACTGTTGGACAATGACTTCAATGCCAGGCTTTCGGATTTTGGAGTCGCTAAACTAGGACCAGTTGGAGAGAACACTCATGTTTCGACACGAGTGGTGGGAACTTATGGATACTGTGCCCCCGAATATGCCTTAAGTGGCAAACTGACTCTAAATTCAGACATCTATAGTTTTGGCGTGGTTCTGTTGGAACTGATTACTGGACGTAAGGTTGTCGACCGCACCAGAAAGCCAGAAGAGCAGAATCTGATTGTGTGGTGAGTTTATATTCTTTAACATGAGAACTCCATATGAGATTGGATTTGCAAGAATTTTTTTAGTTCTTGATTCTATAGCCATGGTTTAAGCAGTATATCCTGCAATATGTGTTATTTTATCTCTATGATGCACAGACACTCCTACTGAAACAATGTGTCTTTGTCCGACACATGTTGTGAATTGTTGTGTTGGAATATTGTTGCGTCGGATACAGACACTCAAGGACATGTATCCAACAAGTCATGTCCTTGTCCCTTTTTTTATACATATTTTTAGAATTATTGACACTCAAGCTATCTGAATTAAAAAATTTAAAAGAATTTAAATTAACATGTCCCCGACACGTCCGTATCTTTTTTCCAAAAATCTTGTGTTGGCGTGTTTGTGTCTATGCAACTTAGTTTTATCTTTGAACTCCCTATGAGATATCATTGTGGACTTAAAAAGAACTTTTTCAATTCTTGATTCTAATAGCAAGACCAATTTACAAGGATCGAATCTAGGTTAGATCTCAAGAAGGTACAAAATTAGAAGGAATATGAAGAAGATTACGGTGAAAGGTTAGAGAGAAAACTAGAGAACCAAACGTCTATCTTACCCAAAGTAAATCAACCGTCTGTCAAAACCAGAGGCCAAAGGCCATATTAAACTCAACAATAAATATCAGCTTTCGGTTTAATCCCAACGGTCCAAATGAGACTCAAACAAGCACAATCCTGGTGAAAGGCCAATCAAGGATTGCCACGCAGGCCATCCATTAATCCTATTGGGCAGCTAAGCAAAATTACCAAGAAGCCCTCTTGGAGCCATACCATTTGGATTTAACTTTTCTTCTCAGTAACAATTAACAAAGGAAGTTAGGTTAACAAAACACGTGAAGTTTACCACTTCTGATGGGGGTGGAGAGGTTGCACTCACCGATCTCAGATAACTTAGTTTAGATGACTTCATATTTTTATTTTTCCAAGAGATTGTTTTACTAGAAATGTGATGGATGTCCGATCCACATAATTGTCTATCTTCAAGTGATATGGCTTTGATTCTGAAGTAGAATTTTTTATTTTCTTGCAGTTCCTTCCTTTTCTAAAAGACCACAAGAAGTTTGTCCAGATGGCAGACCCGCTGTTAGAGAGGCGCTTCTCCGTCCGAAATCTGCATCATGCAGTGGCAATTACTGCAATGTGCCTTCAGGAACAACCAAGTTTCCGCCCTGCCATCAGTGATATTGTTACAGCACTTGAATACTTAGCTTCTCAGACGGGTAGCTCTGATCATCGTCAAGGTGGAACTTAAAATTCGACGTTGCCACCACCATAGGCCGATTTTTCTGGGTCTTGAAGGGTCAGCTGATCCCACAAAATTTCTGAAGTTTTATATATATATTTTTTTTCTATTTTTTCCATTTGCACGAGGTTTAGCCTTTCACTTTCTGCCTCAAATTCATTCTTCTCCCAATATCAAGGTTTGTCATTTTTATCAAATACTAGTGAAGGCACGTGCGATGCACGTGCATGCGTTCTTCTCCTTGGGCATATTAGCGTTGGGACTGCAAATGTATACTACAATAAATAGATGGAAATAAAGTCATGAATGACATGTAAGTGAAGAAGAAATTCTTTTGGATTTCAATGAATGAGATCCAGATGGTTGATCTAATTCCTTGCGTTTCGCATACATTTGTCGACGTCTTTCATTGTGAGCATCTTTCTTCGTCATTGACAAACTAACATTTGGAACATTTCTGTTGCTTTCTTTGTTACCATCCATGTGCAAAAGGTTGGAGTTCAACTTTTTTAAATAGCAATTGTCCATGAGATTTATAATAAGAATTGTGACAAAAGAGGTTCAAAAGAAAGAAAAAACATTGAAAGTAAAAATAACATCGTTAAACATTGAAACACAACAAGATTTATACGCATGAACTAATTGAACATTTTTTTGCCATCAACTATCATGTTATCAGGGAGTATTGATGCCTCAGTTGCTGAACATTTTTTTTTTCTTTTTTTTTTGCAAAATCATTCCATTTTTTATTCAAACAAATCTTCTCTACCCAAGAAAATTCTGGAATGATTATTGTTGCGAAGAAAAGCAAATTCAAATTATGTATAACACAATACTATAAATATTATGCTGATGAATATAGACTATAATAAGAACATATAAAAGCCACCTCTAATATCAAGAAACAGAGTAGCATGAATGTAAAATAGAAAAGAAGTTAAAATTTTGGTACTTAGTAGCAAATAGATCGAGATAGACATTAAAGAAAATGAAAAAGAAATGCATGGACCACAACATATGAGTAAAATAACAATGAATATAACTCTGTTCACAAGAAAAAAAAACAATCAAAAGAGGCTAAAGAAAAGCTGAGGCACCTTTTCTGAGCATTGCTGCTGCTAGGCACAACTGTATTAGCTGCTGAAAATGTCTTCTTTTCTCGTCATGCACATCATAATTAGCAATGCAATGACCACACCATTGCAATCCAACATGTCCACTAATTAGCAGGCTGCAATAATATAAGCATTTAATTGGAGCTCCGCGTTGCAAATAATCTTTCTTTTGTTATTTGGATCTTGAAGGTTGTTTTTCCTTATGTAAGCCCACAACTGCTTCACTATCTGTAATAGCACTATCTTGGGTTGGAATTTAAACATCTTAACTGGGAAGAATAATGAAGAAAAAAAACAGGTAGGCCAAACCTCAATTGAGTTGGTTGCCCTACGGTGGTCTGTAGTTCAGGAGAAACACCACATAGTTTGTTTAGTCCTCCTGGGCCACCTCTTTTTTTTGCTTCCAGTTGGAGCACTGCAAAGACATACATAAAGGGGATATATCAAGCCAAAAGGAAGAAATAATTACACTAACTCCTATATAAAATGTTATGACAAAAAAATAACATGTGGAAGGGATAAAGAGAAGACAAGAAGGAAACCTACATCAAGACCAAAGGGAAAAATATTATTAGTAAAAAAAAAAAAAAAAATCGTGCCGCACGGAGATACCTCCATCCAGGATGGAGGCATGGTTTGTTGGATGGAGGCACTTGGATGGAGGTGCCTCCATCCAAGTGGATGGAGGCATGGCATGGAGAAATGGATGGAGACACGGCGGTGTCTCCATCCTGGATGGAGGTGTCTCCGTGCGCCTCGCCTTCGGGCACGATTTTTTTTTTCAATGCTACTAATAACATTTTTTCCTTTTATCTCCTGATGTAGGTTTTCTTCTTGTCTTCTCTTTACCAAGGATTACAGGAAACAAGCATTATATATATTAACAAGTATAGCCACCATTTCAGTCTAACAATTCTTAAAATGTTTATAGAAATTTTAGCTTCTACATCAGAGATTTGAACTCCAAACAATACTTTACCGACTCCATCCGATGGCTACTCAAAAAATTAAAAATAAATAAATAAGTTACCATTTTTAGCAAAGATAATTTATAGATGCCCCTAAATCAAATCTGAGCAAGGTTTCAGTCTATTCAGCTCTCCTTCCGTTGTCTAATAAATATCTCAATTTAATAGCTTCTGTAGGAAGAATATCAAGCAGCCACCAAACATGGGTTAAATATAGAAGCTAAACATCTACATTAAAGTAAGATCCAAAGTTAAGGAAATCAATTAAATGCTTAAAGATAACAAATCAAATACAAACCTCCCCCCAAGCCATAAAATCCAAATTATGATCGTAATAAATGTGATGCTGGCTTCATTATCATCTGGATGACTCTTTGAAGTTTAACGAGAATTATTTAATAATTGCATAGAACTACATAGAGATTTGATAGTGCTATATGATTCATGAGTTAAACATACATGTAATGTCATCGAATTTATGTTCAAGAAACCATTAAATCATCCTTTCTCTTTCCACCTATATTATCTATGCTAACCATCTTCATCTTGCCTCTATACACCAGTGGGAAAAATGAGAAAAGAAAGATCAGGTTCTAAGTCATTGGTCCAATACTACAAAATACTAACAAACAATAAATGCCCACCATTAAATCTTCATTAGTTTGGTAGCATTATGTTAAAAAAAATCGCACGGAGGCGAAGGCACATCCGTGTGCCTCCATGCGGAGTTCCATGTCTTCGACCACTGGATGGAGACATTGAGAAATGTCCCCATCCAGTGGACGGAGTTCCATTTCTAGTCAACGATCATTTCTGAAGAATACAAGTAATTCTTTCCGTAATGCATTGAATTCAGCCATAGTAATTGTAGGCATGACTTTTTTCATTAAGCACTGAACCAAAAACTAACCCAGTAAAGTATGTATCTTCTTGGCTTAGATTGCGATAGCTTTAAGCTGAGCCTGTCATCGACTATATCATACAAACTCTAGCTAAATTACAACATCTGTAGAGCATCACTATGGAATCAAACGCACTTCAAAATATAAAGCAGCAAATACTCAGGTTGCATTTAGTGGCAAACAATTAGGGAATCAAAATTGGATATGTGAATAATATATTCAAAATTGAACAGAAATGTTTCTAAATAGAATAAACAAGGTCCGATTTCTATATAGTCAAACATAGCATAAAGAAAGAATTCTCACCTGCTTAGAGAAGTTAAAATCATGAACTTAATCACAGGATTGAGACCATAGTAAGCTGCACCAACTCCAATTCCAGCAAATCCGGCCTACAACATATAAACTGGTTGAGTATGAAAAATATTATAAACACGACTAAAACAATTCATAAGTAAAAGGCAAATAGAAACCTCAGTAATATGAGTATCCACAACTCTGTCGAGACAGTACTTCTCCAAAAGCCCTTTGGAAATCTAAAGTAACATAGAGTCAATCAAAAACTGATTACTAAAAGAATAATAATAAGATTATGAAAAGTCTTTGTAGTTGAAGCAGTTGAGGTGCCGTTGAACGAGTAACACTCATCTTGATACTCACCAACCTATATAACAGTAATAAACAAGTGAAATGATCCATGAAGATGAACAATAATCCCTTAACAGTAACATAAAAAAACCAAAAAATGAAAGAAAAATAAACTCATTTAATTAACAAGTCTCATGTAAAATGAAAAAAGTACCTAAATAGAGTTCACCAAATGAACCGCTCCCAATTTTCCTCCCAAGCTTAAATTTTCCATCCACAGCATGCTCCAAGGCAATTGATTTAATTCAATAATTCCCCAACCTCCAATAGCACCCCCAACACCCAGAACCTAAGTAATCGATCCCAACCTCACTTAAGGAAGAGAGTTTTATCTTTATCGATAAAGTCATGGGCCCAGCAAGGCACAACCCACGAGCGTGATAGAATTCATTCAATTTTGCAACAAACACACTCAGTTCAAAATGAAAATATGCATTTTCAATACAACTTGATGAAATAAAACTTGAAGTGAAAGAGTTATGAAATCCTCACCAAGTACAAGATCACTAAAGATGAAATAAGAGTAGTTATAGCATGATTGCAAGCATAGGACATATTAAAAATGAACTTTATCTCTTTTGAGGATCTAGTGGATTATTTCAGATTCGTGTGAGACAAGACATCAAGCTGTAGAGTTCAAAATGCATTGCAAGAAAAGTGTTGGATCATAAAGAGGCTACTGAAAATAGTATTGGACTTAAGAAAACTTATCAAAATAGCATTGGTTATAAAATAATGATTAAAAAAAATGTAAATGATTGAAATTAAACAACCACTTTGTATTCTGCCTCCTACAAAAAAAGGATGTTACAATAAAGAGAAACAGAGTGCTCTATTCTTGAGGAGTTGAATTCCTACATCTAACTTAATCAAATTAGTAAGTTAGAGGCAAGAAGGTGCTAAAAAACTAAGGCAGCAACATGGTGTAAAAAGAGTTATCAAGTGTAATAATCACTTATTGGAGCCAGGAAAATTTTTAGAATATGAGGCCCTTGTTGGCTGAAGAACATATCTGCCAACCATCATCATGGGCCCATAAAAAGAGTAAACTCATTCATGGTCTCGTCTTTATTATTAGTCCATGGTCACCGTATAACTTCTGTTATACATAAACCCAATACGACATGAAGGGAGGATTCAAATTTGGAATGGACACTTATGATCTGGATTTCTTCCATACTCAAAGATACAATTTGACAACCCATAAAAATCATTTCCCCGGATAACTTGATTGAAAACCAAATTCTAATAATTTTAAGAAAAGACAAAAAAAAAATTGCAGCTAGAAAATGGTTTAGTAAAAAGATGCAAAGCCAAGGGAAAAGAAAAACCTCATACTGAAGAATAATTTTAAATTACAAAATTTTTCAGGATCAATGTCATTTCTCCTTTTTCTTATTTGGAAAAATTAAGAGCAATTTAATAATAATAATAATAATAAAAGCCATGAAACTACACCGGACATCGATCTACTCCATCCCTACGTATAAAATCAGTAAACATATAACATCACTACCTTTGGAGATATCTTTATGTCCGACTGCTTCGCACCGTCACCGTTGGGTAGATCAACTGATCAAACCTGATTCCTCGCAAATTCTGACAGCAACATGAAGAAAGCCGAAAGAAAGAACCCGAAACTGAAGTAAATCTCAAATCGACATACCTTTGGTCATTGGTGTTGCAATTTTGGCAGGAATTAGAGGTATGGCTGTGCGTGGAGATGAGTTTTTGGGTCGGATATTCCCTTCGCTTGACAAACGACGGCAGAGGAAAAAAGACAGCCTTCGACAACGAATCTATCCTTCGAACTTCGAGTTTGAAGATCTGAGGGTCTTCGAGATCTGGGGTTTTCTTTCGTCGTCGGGAGGAGAGGGATTTTCAAAGACTGAACAGTAATATCAAAAGTGCCTTATTTGGTAGTTTTTACAATGATAAAATGTTTTATATATGTGTAGGATATGTAAAAAAAAAAAAATGACTAGCTCGCATAGTGCGAGACATGCACCGGCATGTCTCGCACAAGGCGAGGCAGTGCCTCGCACTGCGACACAATTTTTTTATTTTGTTTTTTTTTTTTTTTTTTTTATAACACTCACATTTTTTTTTTTTTTTTTACAAAAATATCTAGTTATTTTTTTGGAGTTTATAGAGCAAAATAAAAATTAAATAACAATGCTATAAAAAAAACTCAGACCACACTGGATAAAAAAATCGTTTGTCTAGTTTTTTTTTTTTGAAGTAATATATAGCAAAATAAAAATTAAATAACACCGCTATTAAAAAAACTTAAACCACACGGTATAAAAACGACACCGTTTATGTTTACGGTCTAAATTTTCGGCAGATGTCAATCGCCCACGTGATAACGATAGTTTCTACAGTAATAACATCTTCACTCTTTTTATATATGTAGGATATATAGTAACACGAAAAAAAAATTGTGCGAGACATGTACACTATCGCACTGTGCGAGATATATATACTGTGCTGTCTCGCACAGTGCGAGAGATGCCCCTCGCACTGTGCGAGACATGTGCACTCTGCTGTCTCGCACAGTGCGAGACTGCACAGTGCCTCACAACACAACATTTGCTTTAATTTTTTTTTAATTTAAAAAAAAATTAGGCATCTATAATTTAAATTTTTATTTATTTTTCACTTTACTTAAGAAATATATATATATATATATATATATATATATATATATATATATATATATATATATATTAGCATGAAATTTTTTTTTTTAGATCTTCTTAATTTAGTTTTCGGTGTTTTTATAATTGAATATTTAGGAAATATTTGATTTTTTTTTTCCGAATTGTATATTTATTATATATTAGATATTTTTAGGATTAAGATAAGATATTTTTAGGATTAGGATAAGATATATATATAGAGTAGGTTTAACACTAATTCTGACATGCAAAAAGATAAAAATATATTAGCGTGAATATTTTAATTTTTTAAAAATCTTCTTAATTTAGTTTTCGGTATTTTTATAATTGAATATTTAGGAAATATTTGATATTTCGTTTTGTCGAATTGTATATTTATTATATATTAGATATTTTTATTAGCTTGAAGATTTTAAATTTTTTTAAATTATCTTATTAATTTAGTTTTCGGTGTTGTTATAATTGAATATTTAGGAAATATTTGATATTTTTTTTGTCAATTTGTATATTTATTATATATTAGATATTTTTAGGATTAGAATATGATATATATATATATATATATATATATATATATATATATATATATATATATATATATATTAGTTTGAAATTTTTTTTAAATTTAGTTTTCGGTGTTTTTATAATTGAATATTTGGAAAATATTTGATATTTTTTTTTTGTTGAATTGTATATTTATTATATATTAGATATTTTTAGGATTAGGATATGATATGATATATATATAGTAGGTTTAAAAGTAATTCTGACACGCAAAAAAAAAAAAAAAATATATATATATATATATATATATATATATATATATATATTAGCGTGAATATTTTAATTTTTTAAAAATTTCTTAATTTAGTTTTTGATGTTTTTATAATTAAATATTTACAAAACATCTGATATTTTTTTTTTTACGAATTGTATATTTATTATATATTAGATATTTTTATTAGTGTGGAGATTTTTAAGTTTTTAAATTATTTTAATTTAATTTTCGATGTTATTATAATTGAATATTGAGGAAATATTTGATATTTTTTTTGTCGAATTGTATAATTATTATATATTAGATATTTTTAGGATTAGGATAGGATATATATACATAGTAAAACAAAAATAATAATAAAAAAAAAAAAAAAAAGCCCATCTCCGTGTCACGGAGTTGACCTTTTTTTTTGTGTTACTATATATATATATATATCCTAAATATTCAATTATAAAAACACCGAAAACTAAATTAATAAGATAATTTAAAAAAATTTAAAATTTTCACGCTAATAAAAATATCTAATATATAATAAATATACAATTCAACAAAAAGAAATATCAAATATTTCCTAAATATTCAATTATAAAAACATCGAAAACTAAATTAAGAAAATTTTAAAAAAAATTAAAATATCACGCTAATATATTTTTATCTTTTTGCGTGTCAGAATTAGTGTTAAACGTACTATATATATACAGTTTTATTTATTTTTTCTTCTCACTTTACTTTAAAATATATATATATATATATATATATATATATATATATATATATATAGTAACACGAAAGGAAAAGAAAAAAAAAAAGGCCGTCTTCGTGTCACGATGATGGCTTGGCATCACTGTGGCTGTGTCACGGTGATGGCTTGGCATCACCGTGACACGGTTACGTTTGAGAGTGTCACTCTCAAGACACTCTCTATAGTTTTTTTTTTCACTTTACTTAAATATATATATATATTAGCGTCAAGATTTAATTTTTTTAAAATTTTCTTAATTTAATTTTCTGTGTTTTTATAATTGAATATTTAGGAAATATTTGATGTTTGTTTTGTCAAGTTGTATATTTATTATATATTAGATATTTTTATTAGCGTAAAGATTTTAAAATTTAAAATTATCTTAATTTAGTTTTCGGTGTTTTTATAATTGAATATTTAGGAAATATTTGATATTTGTTTGGCCGAATTGTATATTTATTATATATTAGATATTTTTATTAGCGTGAAAATTTTAAATTTTTTAATTTTCGGTGTTGTTATAATTGAATATTTAGGAAATATTTAAAAAAATTTGTGTAATTGTATATTCATTATATATTAGATATTTTTAGGATTAGAAATTGTGTCAGAAAATTCAGTACATTTTCACCTCTCATTAATGCGTTCAGTGTGTTTGAAAAAGGAAATTGATGGGAAAAAAGGGAAAAAAGAGGGGCTAAAACAGGCCTAAATTTTCTTCTCTTACACATTTATTCACGCTTCCATGCAAAAAACGACGTCATATTGATTGACAATACAAATTGTCGACATGTGGCAAAAAAAAACTCACTCTTTTATATAGTTAGGATTAGGAAAATCTTATTTTTCCCTTTGTCAGAATAAATATAAACAAAAGATCAAGATTATGTCAATGTCACGAGATTAGTGTAGATATATAAAGAACGACTCTAGAAAACGAGAAATAATGGATGGGATTCTTTTTTGAAACATATAATTTATTCTCATAAAAAGAAAAGTATTGATGCTCTCAACATGGATGACATGTGTATATGTATAGTTCGTTTATGACTATTGATAAAAAAAAAAAAAAAAAATGAGATTACCGTGCAATAGTTCATATAAACAGATAGCGAATAAACAGTTGAGCAGAATTTCGACTTACAGAATGAACGTAATAAAAATAGAATAATAATGTCGAGGCAAGAGTTCAATTTTTTCTCCTTAAGACGATAATGTCCCGTACTGATGCTAACGGTCTCCCAGCACTCATCTTCCAAAATACAACAACATCAACTTGTAATAGTAGTACTCCAAACTACAAGACTGACAAACCTACTAATGTTTTGATCTCTCTAAAATTGGAGGACTAAATGCACGAAATTAATATTCGGGACTAAAATGCACAATATGGAATAATGCACGACGGAATTATTATATTTTGCAAGAGAGAAAATCATAAACGATTTTGGAATAAATAAAATCCGAGACATGGGGACATATTTATAGAAGTTGAAATGTTGTGTCCAAAAGACACAATAGTCGAAAAGTTGTGTCTGGAACAGACACATCCTGTTTGGACGTGCATTTTTAATTGTCAATCGCCAGTTTCTAGAAGATGCCACGTGTCGCGCACAGAAAAATTCGGCAAAAATAAATAATATAATTTTAATCTATTATTTTAATTTAATGATAAAATAATATTATTTACAAAAATATATATACCAACTTGGCCCAAACCCAAGCCCACATCTCGTGCTCGTGCCAAGCCGGCCGATCGGATAGACCGACGACGGCAGCGCGTGCGTGAACTTTGACTCAACCTACTAGCATGGAGGTTATCTCCCCTTCAAAGACTATTAATACCCCTTGGGGCCCAAACACAAGTCTTAAACTTGAGCAATATAAAGTGGTTTCTATTCTTGTAGTTTTCATATGTGGGATTGGCACTTTCTAATTTCCTATCAATTTTTATTCCCAATTTATTTCAACTTTAACTGGTCATCTTTTGGCCTTAATTTCTCATTCACCCTTAATTAGTTTTGAGAAAATAAATATATACACTAATCTACTCATGGAATAGAATACACTATGCCAAAGAAATCTTTTATTCTACCAACAGGATCCACTTAAATAATTGGTCAAATGTTGGTCAAACCAACTAATTTTCAACAATCCCTACATGAATGAAAATTAATGCAATAGATGATGCAAACTCTATAGAGAGATCAAGCGAAAAGTTATTGCATCCGGATAAGTACCTTATGGGACTTTCCGTATTAGAATATTATCGGAATCAGTTAGGTAATCAGTGAACGCGATGTCTTAAACTGTCAATCATTGGTGTAAACTAAGACAATAGTATCAACACAATAACCTCCCTAACATTTTCGAGTTTTCACTGTTGTGTTCATTTTGGCCCCAATTCTTGGATTTCATAAGTGCTTTAGAGAATTCAAGTCATTGAAACATTCTCATAGAAGTGGCCCCACTTCACAGTTATATAGTTGGTCTCCTATTAAGAGTATCTGTCATACACCACTTGGATAATCCAAGATATAGGAATCATTAAAAATATAATTTAACCTTAAACTTTCTGCGAATGACACTTTATTATCATAGGAATGGATAGGAGTTATCTCTAAAGTGCTCTTTGAATCTTCAAAACTTAGTTATCCCATTGTACCAAGATTTTGGATCTCCAGTCGGCAAGGTTGGGTTATCTTCATCTATATACAAGAGAAGGTAGCTAGGAGGCTTTTATACGCATACTTCATATAATTAAGAGAGTATTTGATGTATGATTCTTATTTTCGTTCGAAAGAAGGAGTTTGAAAGATAGAATGTGATAACATTCACTATAAGGTCCTGTAGACATTAGGAAAATTGCCAATATGTTGTATGATCCAAATAGACAATTTTGTAATTTAATGCTTATTTACATTAGCATTCAGGATAGTGATATTATTGAGTCATATGTGATGATATATCTAATTCTGCTTGAGAAAGATTATTAGATAAAATAGGGACATTGATCTTCAAGTGAAATACATTTGTCAAGTTATAGAATTTATATGAAGATGGAAGAATGTAGAGAGATATGAGGTCCTAATACTTATCACTTACTAAAGTTTCATATCCACTTCCTTCCGCGAGGATTAGTTAGATAAGTTAGTTTAGATGATTAGTTATAGATTTTTAGTTTGTTAATATCATCACATCTCTCCTCTCCATTATGTGTTTCTATTTGATTAAAGCTAGGCTAATTGGAAACTACGCTAAATATTTATTTCTCGTGAGATCGATACTTGGACTCTTCAAGTACACTTTAGTATTTGTCACGATCTATCCACTTGAGGGATAATAAAATCTAGAATAATACAATTTTAATAGTGAAAAAGTGATAACTTGCAATGTTTAGACAATCAAATAGACATAATCAGCAATAAGCATAGCTTTTGTCAACATAGTGGGATCATGGAAGAGACAGACTGAATCTTTTGTAGATTATTTGCATAGCAGCTCTGTATGAAGAGATAAAATACTTTATCTTAGTTGACAAGCCAGTGATAAGCTTGTTGGAAATTTACTTAAACATCCACAGCGGAAATATAACAATTTTCAATTCCCACCAAGGATCTACTTTGCGTTTAGATAGAAATTGTGATATAGATTTTACCTTTTGTGAAATCTACAAACTCTTTTGTTATTCCTTCTACTTCAGCAATCCTGATCTACCTCCCACAGCTGTCCAATTGTCCAGCCTCCAATAGTATCTACACAGACAATAATGTAGAGAGAAAATCAGGATTTTATTTCTTGTGCTAGCAAGTAGAATAAAAAATTCTCTACAATTTCAAAACCCTAGCAACTTATATATAAGCCCAAACAGGTTTGGCCCATCCCTTAAAGTTAACCCGGTCCAGTATTTAATTAATCCAATTAATTAAATTCGATCCATGAATTAATTAATCTTATTAATTAATTCGGGCCTATTAATAAGTAACCCAATTAATAATTATCCAACGATTGTGAATTAATTAATTGGTAACTCTCAATCTTCCAATTCTCATTTTGTGTGTGACCCATTAGGTTCCCAATCACGATGCCTAACGACGTGAATTATTATTTTGATCTAATCAAAATCGATAAACCAAAACACTCTTTTGATTTAATACTAATTCACATCCGTCGTCCCAGATTGACATCTAGCAATGTGTCAGGGCAATACATGCGATGGAAAATATCACGTGGTATGACAAAACCAAACTCGTTCGTTTACCGTGAAATTATAATCCCTTCGTCAATATGATCCGATCAATTACGAGATATGGATATGTGTCAATCTCGATTATCGATCATATCTTTCATTCCACTATTAAGTCAATGTAAGTCGAAAACTCCTTTTCGATTTATGTGTACACCTTGGCCAAGGATTTCATTATCAACTTAATTGGAAGAAATGTAGATCACAAACTCATTTAAGTGTTCATTTAAGTGTCACTATAACAAAATATTCACGTGTTCATTTAAGTGTCACTACACTTTAACTTGTGAGATCAGATACTTACTTCACAAGTAAGAAAGGCCACACGTGATGGTCTATCCGTAATAACGATATCCGTATCTCGTTCTTACTACGACCATGGATTGTTTAAGATTTAATCAAACGTAATTTGTATCTCACAATTACAACTCCTTGTGATTAACAAACTACTAAAACTTGAATCTACGGACTCTATTATTTAATGTCATTCATCAGAATATCAATTTAAATAAACAATAGATCTTGCCAGAATAAATGCATTAAACATATTAAAAGTGTTTACAACCTAAATCGATTGGACCTAGGGCATAACACTTACAAACTCCCACTTGCACTAGATCCAATCACTCATGTATCTAATACCATAAACCTCTATATGACGATCATGCTTATGCTGTGACAACGGCTTTGTCAGTGGATCTGCAATGTTATCATCCGTAGGAACTCGCTCTATCTTCACGTCATTTCTTTGTATAATCTCCCTGATGAGATAATATCGCCTTAGCACATGTTTGGATCGTTGATGAGACCTCGGTTCCTTCGCTTGCGCGATGGCTCCATTGTTATCACAATACAAAGGTATGGGATCAACAATGCTAGGAACAACTCCCAGTTCATTAACGAACTTCTTGATCCAGACAGCTTCCTTCGCTGCTTCAGAAGCAGCAATGTACTCGGCTTCCGTTGTTGAATCAATGGTTGTCTCTTTTTTGGAACTTTTCCAACTAACCGCTCCGTTGTTGAGAGTCAACATATATCCAGATTGAGATTTGCTATCATCCTTGTCAGTTTAGAAGCTAGCATCAGTATATCCATGAACCTTCAGTTCATCTCCTCCATATATCAAGAACACATCTTTAGTTCTTCTTAAGTACTTAAGAATGTTCTTAACTGCTATCCAATGTTTCTCACCAGGGTTTGCTTGAAACCTGCTCGTAACACTTAGAGCGTATGAAACATCTGGTCTCGTACATAGCATCGCATACATGATAGATCCTATCGCTGAGGCATAGGAAATCTTATCCATGCGACTCCTTTCATCATGTGTTTTAGGACACATATCTTTTGAGAGATAAATCCCATGTGACATGGGACACAACCCAATTTTGGACTCTTCCATGTTAAATTTTCTCAAGATTTTATCTATGTACGAAGATTGGGATAAGCCAAGCAATCTTGTAGATCTATCTCTATAGATCTTAATTCCCAAGATATATGCCGCTTCTCCCGTATCTTTCATGGATAAATTCTTTGACAACCACAATTTTACTGATTGAAGCATTGGGATGTTGTTTCCCATTAATAATATGTCATCTACATATAGTATAAGAAATACGACAGCGCTCCCACTTGTCTTCTTATATACACACGGTTCATCTTCATTTTTGATAAAATCAAACTCTTTGATTGTCTCATCAAAACGAAGATTCCAGCTCCTAGAGGTTTGCTTCAACCCATAAATGGATTGATTAAACTTACATACCTTGTTGGCTTCTTTGGACTTAAAACCTTCAGGTTGTGTCATGTACACTTCCTCTTGTAGGTTTCCATTAAAGAAAGCGGTTTTGACATCCATTTGTCATATCTCATAATCATGGTATGCAACAATTGCAAGCAAAATCCGAATGGACTTCAGCATGGCTACAGGCGAAAAAGTTTCATCAAAGTCAACACCTTGTCTTTGTGTGTAACCTTTCGCTACTAGCCTTGCTTTTTATGTATGGATATTCCCATCCACGTCGACTTTTTTCTTGTAAACCCATTTACAACCTATGGGTTTTATCCCATCAGGAGGGTCGACCAAGGTCCAAACCTTATTTTCATACATTGAATTCATTTTGGATTCCATGGCCTCTTGTCATCTCTTTGAGTCAACATTTGACTTTGCTTCTGCATAATTAGTAGGCTCATCATCCTCGATTAACAATACTTGATTAGTAATCGTGAATTCGTACCTTTTGGGAGGTCGAATGGTCCTACTTGATTTACGCTGAGCCGGAGTGTCCTCAGGTATCTCTATATCCTGATTAGGAGTCAATCCTTCAGCAGGTGTGGGATCAGACTCAGAGTCATCTAATCGATCAACAACATCTGTGGATTCATGAACTTCTTCAAGTTCTAACTTGCTCTCACTGCCCTCTCCTAGAATAAACTCTTTCTCTAGGAATATGGCATGTCTTGAGACGAACACCTTCTTCTCAACGGGATTGTAGAACTGGTATCCAATTGTTTCTTTTGGATACCCCACAAATATGCATTTATCGGACTTAGTCTCAAGCTTATCCGATTCAGTACGCTTAACATAAGCGTCACAACCCCATATTTTCATATGAGATAAGTTAGGTCTTTTTCCCTTCCATAACTCGTATGGAGTTTTGTCGATCGATTTAGATGGGACACGATTTAGTGTGTAGCATGCAGTAATTAGTGCATGACCCCAAAATGATTTTGGGAGGTTTGCATGGCTCATCATTGATCGCACCATATCTAATAGTGTGCGGTTCCCCCATTCAGATACACCATTATGTTGTGGTGTATATGATCGAGTCCACTACGAGAGAATCCCATTCTCCTTTAGATAATCTAAAAATTCTCCCTTCAGATATTCTCCACCTCGATCTGATCTTAGTGTGAGAATATGTTTACCTGTTTGTTTCTCTACTTCAAATTTGAATTCCTTGAACTTTTCAAGTGCTTCATGCTTGAACTTCATCAAATACACATAAACATATCTAGAATGATCATTAGTAAATGTGATGAAGTAAGAGAAACCACCTCTAGCAGTTATTGACATGGGTCCACATACATCGGTATGTATTAGACCCAGTAATTGTGCAACTCTTTCTCCCTTTCCAGTAAAAGGAAATTTGGTCATCTTTCCTAATAGACACAATTCGCACTTGTCAAATGATTCAAAATCAGTTGACCCCAAGAATCCATCTTTATGTAACTTGGAAATGCGTTTCTCATTGATGTGACCTAGTCTACAATGCCAGAGATAAGTATTATTTAGATTATCACATTTATGCCTTTTATTTTCTATACTCATAATAGACGATTCAGTATCAAGAACATAAATGCCATTTTGTAATATGCCACAACCATAAAAGATCTCATCTTTATAAAACAAACAACGATTGTTCTTAACAATAATTGAAAAATCATTCATGTCCAAACATGAAATAGAAATAATGTTTTTAGTAATGGCAGGAACAAAATAACAATTTTCTAATTCTAATACTAAACTCGAAGGCAATGGTCAGAAGTATGTCCCTACAGCTAATGCAGCAACTCTTGCTCAATTTTTCACACGCGGGTCAACTTCTCTTTTCTGCAGTGGTCTACTTTTCTTTAGTCCCTGCATATTTATGCAAATATGAGATCCACATCCTGTATCTACTACCCAAGAAGCTAATGAAGTAGACATATTAACCTCGATAACAAAATTACCTGAAGTAGAAGTTTCAGAAGACTTCTTTGTCTTCAAGCTTGCGAGGTAAGCTTTGCAGTTCCTCTTCCAATGACCTTTCACTCCACAGTGATAGCACGGGTCATCAGACTTGGTATTGTCCTTGTTTGCTTTAACTGTTTTGATAGTACCCTTAGCCTTCTTGGATGTTTTCTTAATACTTCCTTTAATCTTCCTCTTAGTGCCCTTAGAGGATTGAATGGCTAACACATGCCCAGTATTCGCTTTGACATTGGGCTCAACAGCCTTAAGCATATTAAGCAATTCAGGGAGTGTACATTCGATCTTATTCATATTTAAGTTCATGATGAACTGTGAATAACTATCTGGCAGAGATTGTAGAACTAAGTCAACACTTAGCTCGTGGTCCATTATGAAACCCAATTGACCAAATATTTCAATAAAGTCAATCATCTTCAGTACATGAGCACTGACTGAAGATCCCTCTGCCATTTTGCTCCGGTACAGTTGCTTGGAAGTATCATATCTTTCCACACGTGATTGTTCATCATACAACTCCTTGAGACGAAAAATCATAGTGTAAGCATCCATACCTTCATGTTGCTTTTGCAACTCAGGTGACATGGCTGCAAGCATCACACATGCTGCAGTATTATCATCATCACTGTATTTGTTGTAAGCAACCACCTCTTCCTCAGTAGAGTTTTTAGTAGGTACCCCTAGAAAGGGCTGCTCAAGGACATACCCAATTTTCTCATGCCTGAGAACAATTCTCAAATTACGGTGCCAATCGAGAAAATTTGGTCCGGTCAGTTTATTGGCATCAAGTAGGCCTCTCAAATTCATATGATTACTCATGATTCAAAACTGTAAATGACGAAAAGTAAATAATTAATATGTATTAAAATGCATTGCACAAATTTAATATGGACTTCAATTAAATTTGCTCCCACTGTTTAAAATAAATTTATGACCCTCATACATAAATTATTAGAATCAACATTTGATTCTCAGTGGGCTGGGATCCCATCTGTTATGTCAAAACCTTGAGTGTACTCAGCCAATCTTGATAAAACATTTGGGTAGATATTATTATCAATTGTATCTCTATACAACTCCCAGATCATTAAGTCGATAACTCCTTATCTTCACACATCTTATGTGTTAACCTAACACGCCTCTAAATTTTATCTCCTTAAGTGTACATAACAAAAGATAAATTTTAGTTAAGTCAAACCCATCATTCAGAAACATCTAATGTTTCATAGTGTCAAACATATCCCTAATAGACCAGCCTTGAGTGTACTCAACAAGTTGAGATCGATTTAGGACTCTCGTTTTTCACTATAATGATGGAAGGCTAATAATAAAATTGACTTAATATTTTGGCGAGGGATTTATCATGCATAGGTCTCATCAATGAGTATATATATATATTTATTTATTTAAGCATGCATCAATTATGCAAATATACATATAATAGTGTTGATGATTATGGACTATTTCTATCTAGTCTTCCTGAGCCAAAAGGAAGACTAGTTGGTCAATTCCTAGGGGTTATTACATTGAATCAATATCAATGCACCATCTCCATGGTATCCTCCTCTTCCTGTGTCTTCAATTGGATCAGAACCAACCTGTATCCTATACTAGTTGGCACGCAGGCCTAAATGAAATTGGACTCGCAGGCCCATATATATAATAATAGCAACAGACTCGCAGGTCCAAAATAATTAAAAGCTCGCAGGCCCATAATAATAACAATATTAACAGACACGCAGACCCAAAACAACCAAAATTAAACCATTCATTCAACACATCCACATGGTCGAGTCCATAATCATCCACTAATAAACATTCATCATATAAATGTTCCTATATACATAATATCTAATATTATAGGCAAGCATGTTTCAAGAATCTAGTCATTAAAGCCGTCTAAACCATTTAGACATATGGATCGGAAAAATTAAATAAATAATTAATCGAATTAATCAATTAATTTAGTTAGCGGGCTTATTTAATTAAAATCAAATTTTAATTAAATATCGAAATCGAGTCAAACTCTAATTCCATAATTATAGGGCAAAACCATTTAATTAAAATCATATTCTAATTAAATATTAAATTAGAGTCTAACTCTAATATTAAGAATATACTAGGGTGAATAATTTAATTAAAATCAAATTTTAATTAAATATAAAATTAGAATCAAATTCTAATGGAATTGAATTTATATTTTAATTTAGAATAAAACTCCTAAATAAAATAAAATTCAATTTTAGGGTTGAAAATAAATATTTAAGTTAAAATCTAATTTTAACAAAAAATATTAAAGTCGTCAATTTTAAATAAATTTTAATTTTGGGTCAAAGTTAAAAGGTGGGTCAAACCCATTTAAAATACAATTTTAAAAGCATTTTAGAATTAGTTTTTAAAACCAATTTCGAAAATTACAATTTGACCCAAGATTAAAATTAAAAGGCAAGTCCTTCAATTATAAAATTTACATCACAGGTCCTTTGTTCAAAATATCAAAAACAACCCTAAAATTAATTGTATGCGGGGGCCTGCAATTTCACAAATTGCATCAGAAGCCCCCGCCTCCCCCTTCACCTGATTTTACAGCAAAACGTAGAATTTTTTTTTTTTTTGTTGGCCGACGCCGCCCACATGCCCAGTGGCAGGGGGCTGCCGCACGCAGACGGCACCCCTGCCACAACCAGCAGCGTTTTCACGCTATTGGTTACAGCGTGAGCAGCCGCTGCTGCTCGCGACGGCGCACAGGTCACCGCGCACCACCGTCGCCTGCTTGACCCAAATTTTTTTTTTTTTTTCAAAACAAATTTTCAAGAAAGAAAAAAAAAATTCTAATTGCTAGATTCAAGAGTAACATGAATAGTCAACTTTTGATTGTATTAACATGTAAAACAATTTCTAACAAATACAAAGTAGGCTCTAATACCACTGCTGTGAATTTACTTAAACATGCACAGCGAAAATATAACAATTTTCAATTCCCACCAAGAATCTACTTTGCGTTTAGATAGAAATTGTGATATAGATTTTACCTTTTGTGAAATCTACAAACTCTTTTGCTATTCCTTCTGCTTCAGCAATCCTGATCTACCTCCCACAGCTGTCCAATTGTCCAGCCTCCAATAGTATCTACACAGAGAATAATGTAGAGAGAAAATCAGAGTTTTATTTCTTGTGCTAGCAAGTAGAATAAAAAATTATCTGCAATTTCAAAACCTTAGCAACTTATATATAAGCTCAAACGGGCTTGGCCCGTCCCTTAAAGTTAACCCGGTCCATGAATTAATTAATCTTATTAATTAATTCGGGCATATTAATAAGTAACCCAATTAATTAATTATCCAACGATTGTCAATTAATTAATTGGTAACTCTCAATCTTCCAATTCTCATTTTGTGTGTGACCCATTAGGTTCCCAATCACGATACCTAACGACGTGAATTATTATTTTGATCTAATCAAAATCGATAAACCAAAACACTTTTTTGATTTAATACTAATTCATATCCGTCGTCCCATATTGACATCTAGCAATGTGTCAGGGCAATACATGCGATGGAAAATATCACGTGGTATGACAAAACCAAACTCGTTCATTTACCGTGAAATTATAATCCCTTTGTCAATATGATCCGATCAATTACGAGATATGGATATGTGTCAATCTCGATTATCGATCATATCTTTCATTCCACTATTAAATCAATGTAAGTCGAAAACTCCTTTTCGATTTATGTGTACACCTTGGCCAAGGATTTCATTATCAACTTAATTGGATGAAATGTAGATCACAAACTCTTACTATCTAAGAGTGACGAATCCTCTATTGATCATTCACAACCTTCATATGATTCTTGACATACCCGAACGACGCCGTATTAACGACCCTTGACAGAGCAACTTCCAGTATCACCAAAGTATGACTGTCCCCATATAAGATACTATGATGACCTCAAGTCGAAGGATCAATTCAACTATCGAACATTGGAGATTAACCACTGACACTCAGATAGTTATCCATGTGGAATCTCCACAGCGGGTCTCCAACGTTTTGTTCTATAACAAAACATTCACGTGTTCATTTAAGTGTTACTAACTTTAGCTTGTGAGATCAGCTACTTACTTCATAAGTAAGAAAGGCCACACGTGATGGTCTATCCGTAATAACGATATCCGTATCTTGTTCTTACTTACGACCATAGATTGTTTAAGATTCAATCAAACGTAATTTGTATCTCACAATCACAACTCCTTGTGATTAACAAACTACTAAAACTTGAATCTACGGACTCTATTATTTAATATCATTCATCAGAATATCAATTTAAATAAACAATAGATCTTGCCAGAATAAATGCATTAAACATATTAAAAGTGTTTACAACCTAAATCGATTGGACCTAGGGCATAACACTTACAAACTCCCACTTGCACTAGATCCAATCACTCATGTATCTAATACCATAAGCCTCTATATGACGATCATGCTTATGCTGTGACAATGGCTTTGTCAATGGATCTGCAATGTTATCATCCGTAGGAACTCGCTCTATATTCACGTCATTTCTTTGTATAATCTCCCTGATGAGATAATATCGCCTTAGCACATGTTTGGATCGTTGATGAGACCTCGGTTCCTTCGCTTGCGCGATGGCTCCATTGTTATCACAATACAAAGGTATGGGATCAACAATGCTAGGAACAACTCCCAGTTCATTAACGAACTTCTTGATCCAGACAGCTTCCTTCGCTGCTTCAGAAGCAGCAATGTACTCGGCTTCCGTTGTTGAATCAGCGGTTGTCTCTTTTTTGGAACTTTTCCAACTAACCGCTCCGTTGTTGAGAGTAAACATATATCCAGATTGAGATTTGCTATCATCCTTGTCAGTTTAGAAGCTAGCATCAGTATATCCATGAACCTTCAGTTCATCTCCTCCATATATCAAGAACACATCTTTAGTTCTTCTTAAGTACTTAAGAATGTTCTTAACTGCTATCCAATGTTTCTCACCAGGGTTTGCTTGAAACCTGCTCGTAACACTTAGAGCGTATGAAACATCTGGTCTCGTACATAGCATCGCATACATGATAGATCCTATCGTTGAGGCATAGGAAATCTTATCCATGCGACTCCTTTCATCATGTGTTTTAGGACACATATCTTTTGAGAGATAAATCCCATGTGACATGGGACACAACCCAATTTTGGACTCTTCCATGTTAAATTTTCTCAAGATTTTATCTATGTACGAAGATTGGGATAAGCCAAGCAATCTTGTAGATCTATCTCTATAGATCTTAATTCCCAAGATATATGCCGCTTCTCCCATATCTTTCATGGAGAAATTCTTTGAAGAAGGAGACCTTATTTGAAGAAAAGAGGTATTTTGATAAAAAAAAATGAGGGCAAGTGAAGAACAAAGGATTAAGCCGCGAAGAGCGGCAAGAGAGGCCTCTGAAAATGAGGCCCCTATGGGAGATGTTCAACATTGGTTATCACGTCACCGGAGAATTAGTAGGGTTGTTGCACACCTCACCATAGAGGTGGCGGACAAAGATGCCAACATGACAAACTTGGCACAAAAAATGCAGCCATGCAAAGTGACTACCTCAAAATATGATGGAAATAGAAGTCAGTCCCCTTGAAAGAGATGTGGAAGTTAACGTCACTAATAACCCACTCCAGAGTCTCCCGTGCCGTAGACATACTTAATGAGGGTAAAGCAGGGGCAGATCCATGAAATAATTTAGCACGTGCTAATATGAAAAAAATATATATATTAAATTAAATTTTTATTAGTATTTGGGCTGGAGGGCCAAGCTGGGGCCTTTCTAGCATCTTTGACTAGCTAGGACGATAGGTACGTGGAAATATACCCCATAATGAAGACGTTTCTAGAAATAGACCTTATAACAATTTGGAGCCTACCATAGAAGAGAATAGCTCGTCTCTATTGGCTATGAATACTCACATGGTGATATCAGTGGCAGATCCAAGGGGGGGGAGAGCTAAGGCGGCCGCTCTAGCTGGATCCACCGGAACGTTTGCAAAGCTGGAATTTTCAGTAGTAGCTGCCGTCTGCCGGGAAAAGGAAGAATGGTGAAGAAGAAGATAGTTGCCTCTGCCATTTAGATTGCCAGGATTGGGCCTCAATTTATTTTTTTCCATTGTTTGGGCCTTTTTTTAAAAAAATAAGGCCCAATGAATGGGCCAAATCCATGGAGATTGGACTGGAGTCTGGAAAAGTCACTGGACCATGGTTTGGGATATATAGTTTTGCTTGCAATTGCAAATCCATTATCTACCAAAACTAATTGTAAAATTGAAACCAAGGGCTGAAGAGATGAGTGGAGTGACAAGCAGAATACGCACAATGTGGACATGTGGTCTGTGACGCTGATCGAAGAGATCGGTGGACGATGAGCACCTTTAGTTTTCCTCGTCGTACTCTCACTCTTTGTTTTTTTTTTTTTTTTTTTTTTTGTGAATTTGTGATTTTTGAGAAATGAGGATTGTGTGATTTATGATAAATAATTAATGTTGTATCATCGATTCATTGTATGGGTTATGAGTTATGAGTTATAATTTATCGTTTTGATTTGTGAATTGTGATTTGGGAATTTAGATTTAGGAAATTAGGGATAAGTGTAAAAAATTAATGGAGAAGATGTTGACGTCAATGGTCAACGGTTGACCTCCGCCCTAGCTGAACTCCAGACCTGGATTCGCCCCTGGGTGACATCTAAAGATATTAGAAGATTACACTCTCAATCTTGGTAATTATCTCTTCAACCCAATACCCACATTGTTGTTTATTGTGTTTGTCCCATACCAAAAAATAATTTCTACCGTCTAACTTGATCATTAAAGTACCCACAATAGTGCACGTTGTCAGAGTTAAAACCACATGCAGTCTAACGTCGATGTTCAAATGTGCAAGTAACAAATACATAGACTGGAGAAGAGCAGGGATCTTTAGACGCCGAGACCCATTGAATTTGAAGGTCAACACTACTGGCCGACGAGTATGTGCAAGATTGCAAAGCAAGCATGCATATTAAAAGAAGACCCGATGGAAAATGGGTAATACACGTGTTAGTGTTAGATCATTGTAATTGGCTATTCTGTGAACAAAAAGGACCAACTTGAACATTTTAGAAGTTTAGGGACTTAATTGTAAAGTTTCATAGTTGGTTGTATAGTGTAGGGTTCGGGATCCAAATTTGGAACACGAAGGAAACTCACCGCATTTTCGCTAGCTGCTCGCGGGAGTCATGCTCAAGCGGATGAATAGAATATCCAGCGCTCGACCTTCGCCCGCCTGTCGCTCGAGCGACCAATTTACGGTCAGACCTAATTCGCGATTTAGCGAGATTTTTATTAGCCAAAGTTTCCATATTCATCCAACAAACAAAAGAGGGCGCTGCGCATTCGGGAAAAGTGGGTTGAACATTATTCATTCAAGAGAAAACAATTATTCTCTCAAGAGCCAAACATTCAACAGTTCAATCACCCCATCTATATGCGCCCTTCGGATTGAAAACATCAAAGTCTTCAATCAATACACTGGTGCTATTCTTTACTTGGATCTGTCAGGAAGATTGTGTCGTCAACTTGGCTGGCTGCAAAGATCAAGGAAGAAACTTAAAAATGAGGAGTTGTTGGTGGATCTACAGAAGATAAACTGCGTGAAGAGTCAGGAGTGGAGTTCATGTGCTCACTTCAGGAGGACTGTTTTACAACGAAGAGCTAGGATTGGTGTTCGTATGCACATTCCAAGAGAGCTGCTTCAAACTTCAGACAGGAGATCAGAAAGCTTGTGTCGTCAACTTTGCTGGTGGTCTGTAAGTTTATAATACAGTTTATAGTGGATCTTTGACTGGCAAAGCACCCGAAGTTTTTCCTACGTTGGGTTTCTCCGTGAACAATTCTTGTGTTGTTTACTGCTTTAGTTATTGCTTTCATATTACTGCGGTAGTTCAAGTTAGGATAAATTGAATTGGTCGATTAATCATCTGAAACTAATTAAAATGACTTGTTGCTTTGGTTAGATTAATTCCGCACATAAGATCAAACTAAAAATGGGTAATTAGTAACGGTCTAGTGCTATCCCGTAACTTTCAAGTGGTATCAGAATCTAATTGCATATCCTGACCTTAATTTTGCCTAGATGAGTAGCTCTTTACATGTCCCGCCATATTTTGATGGCAGTAATTATGCTTACTGGAAAGTGAGGATGAGAGTTTTTTTAAAATCTATGGATGAGAGAATCTGGTTGAGTGTTGTGAGGGTTGGAGTTCCCCTAGTACAAAAGTAGGTGATGTTGTCACTCCCACTCTCATAGAAAACTGGTCTAAGGCTGACTTAGATGAATGTAACTGGAATAGCAAAGCCCTACATGTCCTGTTTAGGTCTGTTTCTCCTGATGAGTTTAGGAGAGTGCCTATGTGTGAGGTAGCCAAAGAGGTTTGGGATATTCTAGAGATCACACATGAGGGAACACATGCTGTTAAAAATTCTAAGTTACAAATGTTGACCACGAAGTTCGAGAAAATTAGAATGAGTGAAGATGATGCTTTGATTCCTTCTATGCAAGCTTAAATGACATTATGAACTCGAGCTTCAACCTAGGTGAGAGGATCCTCAAGCTTAAGATAGTGAGAAAAATCCTTAGATCCTTACCTGAGCATTTTAGGTCGAAAGTCACAGCCATTGAGGAAAGTAAGGATATGGATTCTATTAAAGTTGAGGAGTTAGTTGGATCCCTGCAGACTTATGAGCTAATCTTAGAAAACCCTGTTAAGAAGAAGTCTATAGCTTTGAAAACTACTAGGACCAACCAGAATGAGTCTTCTGATTTTGACTCACCAAATGATGAGGATTTGACATACCTTGCTAAAAAATTCCAAACGATGTTTAGGAATAAAAACAAACCTGAAGAGAGACACAGAGATGCCTCGAGTGAATCTAGGAGAAAATCTAAAGGTGTGAAATGCTATAAGTGTCAAGGGTTTGGTCATATGAGGAATGAGTGTCCTGGCAGAAAGAGATCTTAGGAGAAGGCTATGAATGCTACTCTTATTGATGACGAGTCTGACTCAGATAATCAGAGTGAGAAATCCACCCGTGAGGAGAGTGGAAAAATTGTTACCCTTGTTGCTAGAGTTAAGAGTGAATCTGACCAGGGAAGTAAAAATGATGAGGATATAAATAGCTGTGAGAAATCTGACCAGGGAAGTAAAAATGATGAGGATATAAATAGCTGTGAGAAATCTGGTGAAGATGATGAGAGTGAGGTAGACATTTATGAGGCCTATGATAAAATGTATAAGGAGAGTCTTAAGATACTTAGCAAGAACAATGCCTTGGGTGCGAAAAATAAGGAACTTAAATTGGAAAATGAGAAGTTGAGAGCGCACTTTAAGGAGTCCACCTCGATCCTGAGTGAAATGAAAATAATGAATGAAACTTTAGAGACTCAGATTAAGAAACTCACCAGTGAGCTTGAGAGGTCCGCTAGGAAAGTGAGTGAGTTGACCATAGAGAGAGAGAGACTTTAGAGATCCAGGTTAAGAACCTTCTGAGTGATCTAGAATATTCTAAGTCTCAGTTGCTTGCCTTCTCTAGCAATTCTGAAAAGCTAGATAACATTCTAGGAATTGGCAAGTTAGCTGGTAATAAGGGAGGTCTAGGTTTTAAGGAGAACAATGCTAGCACTTCTAAGACCACATTTGTCTGTGCAACTGACCAGCCTAAACATGTGCCTAACCTTGAGCCTAAGAATAAGATATTTGTTAGACAGAGGCCTACTAGGCAGCGTAGGACCCATCGACCTAGGACTAGACTTCAGCGTCCCCATAACATTGTTTCTAGGTTTGTCCCGACATGTTTTCACAGCGGTGAGTTGGACACATACGCCCTAGATGTCATCAAGTCCTGAACAGTCATAGACACATGAGCTTTAGTAGGAATAGAAATCAGAAGGTTGTTGGTCAGATTGGATTCCTTACTATGCAAGTGAGTCAGTTGACCAAGTTGGTGACACAGTTGTCCGAAAATCATTCTATCACTAGACGAGTTTGGGTAAAGAAAAGTGATCTGAATAACTTTGATATAGATCACCGTGCTCTTAAAGGTAAGAGCATTCATGTACCTATCTGACTAGGTATTTCTGATGTATGTTTGTGCTTAATGGTTATTTGATGTTGGCTTCTACATGCATCACATGTTTTTTTATTGTTTTTTAGGATGTAGTTTCATATATGTACGTTTTTCTTATGGTTATTTTGGCACATGCATGCTTTGTTTTGTTTTTGTGTGCTTGATTAGTTTATTTTTATTTGTGTGTGATGCTTTCTTTTTTTAAAAAAAAATGAAAAACACAACAAAATTTGATTGAAAAATTGAAAAACAAAAAATTGAGAATGGAAAACATGTTTGAACATGAATGTTGTGATCATGTTTGGGTATAATTGATTAGCTATAGCACAATTTCCATTACATGCTTAGGCAGATTTGGAGTACTTAGTATAGGTGTCTTCATGTACCATCTGCACTGCACACACTATGAGAATGTAAATTGGACTTAACCACATGTGTGAGATTTGGGATGGCAATCACTTGTTGATAAGTTGACTTTGAAGATGAATTGACCATCATTAGTAGACCTAAGCTTAAGTATGCTCCCTTCTGATAAAAAGTTCATATCTTAATATTTTTCTTCGAGGCTATTTGACTCGAGCAATTAAGTCTGAAGGGTATCTCAAAACCTAGTGCATATGGTCAACTAACTTGGGTTAACTGACCTAAAGCTTGCTACAAGGGTCATATTAGTTGTTCGATGAATTAGAACCTGCACTTAAGATGAAAAAAATTATGAGTTATTGAAAAGAAAAGAAAAATATGTTGAGCTAAGTACAAAATTGAAAATATGAAAAACATATATGCTCAAAGTAAGGGGGAGTAAAAGAAAAATTTGAAAGATATATGCAAAATGAGCCTCCTGTGAAAGGTCCTACTGTTCTTCAAGGTTTGACTTTTATTAGTAGGAGAATACACTAATTGACAGTGATATTTAGCATGTCGCTTCTCACAAAATTAAGGTTTGGAGTCTTATTTACCTTGGATTAGTGACACTTTACACACATACTTATATTATTTACTCCATTCTGACTTATTCTGAGTATGTGTGGAGGTCTATTACTTGTTAATTCTGCTCTTGTATGCTATCAACTGCATATTTGATTGGTTGTTATGATGTTATCTCTCATTGCGTTGCTTTGGTTATCTTTTCCCTTCAGCATTTGTGACAAAAAGGGAAAGAGATTTGATAGTGAGGGGAGATTTTAATTTGATTTTGGCTTGTTATTTGAGCAGTTACATTGTCATTTGCATGCTTGTCTTTTGGGGTCGTTGGGGGTGAGACATAGATAATTATTACTTATTCATATGCATGCTTTTGACATATGTCTGTTGGGGTCGTTGGGGAGAGACATAGATACTGTTTGTTTGACATTTGACTTGATTTACATTGATATGATATTTATACTTATGTCTTATGTCATTTGGGGTCGTTAGGGCTCCTTCAACTTGTTCTTCCTGTCTAAATAACATTCTTTGCTCAGTAGCTTGCAAGACGTTTATGAGCTCAGACAGAGTTATTGTAGACAAATCTCTGGAATCTTCAAGTGAAGAGATTTTAGCTTCAAATTTCTTAGGCAAATTGATAAGGACTTTTTCTACCACACATTTATCAGGTAGTTCATCTCCCAACGACCTTTTTTTGTTTACCACTTTCATCAATCTATCTGAATACTCTTTGACAGATTCATCCTCCTTTATCTTCAATGCTTTATAATCCCTTCTGAGGTTAAGAACTTGCATTTGCCTTGTCCTTGCATTTTCCCTAAACTCCTCCTGCAATCTATCCCAGGCCTCCTTCGTTGTTTCACATGTGATGATCCTGGTAAACATTCCATCAGAGATGGCTAATTGAATGCAAGACAAGGCTTTGAACTTATTTGCAATATCCTCACTGTGTTGTTTGATCTGAGCAACAATTGGATTTGCTCTTAATGGTGGAGGTTCAACCCCTGTTTCTGTAGTTTCCCACAAGTCATAGGCTTTGAGATAAGCTTCATCTTTGCAGCCCAAAAATCATAGTTCTCACCATTAAACACTGAAAGAAGAGGTGTTGAAAAACTGGTTGAAGCCATGTTTTAAGAAAGGTTTTTTATGAAAGGTTTCTTACTTGTATTCTCTCAAAAATTTCTATTTTTCACAACGTTTTCTTCTTCCTCAAAGATCAGTTTTTATAGCTTTGATACCATGTTGGATTTTTGGTTCGAAGAGGAGTGAAGTTTTTGAATAAAACGGATTCAGTTCAAACTTACTGAATTTGATGAAATTGCACTTACCGGATTCGTTTGGTTCTTACCGTATTTAGGGTGCTTACCGGATTTAGTGATACCGAATATTCCTCACTTACCGTATTTCAATGAAGGTTAATACCGGATTTAGAAATACCGGTTTTTACGTAAGTTGCATACCGGATTCAATGGCACTTACCAGATTTCAGTCTACTAGATGCTGAAATACGGTATTTGGCTTAAATATCCGGTATGAACCTGAAACACGAAAATTTCATAGAGTTTTTGAACAAGTAAAAAGAGAAGAAACTTGGATGATTTCTTACTCAATTAATAGACTTACAAAGGCTGTATAAATAGCCAAAAATTACATACAAAAAATGTTTTAACCTTAATCATATTACCTACTTAAACTAGAAAATACTTGACACAAATACTTAACATAAAGTAGATGAAAAAGCTGGCTAACTTTCTATCATAGCATAAACTAGGCTAACCAAAAACATGTAACCAAATGATAAAACAAAACATTGGTTAGATGACAACAAAAGTGTCACAACTTCAACACAATCATAGTTTTAATAATTATTTACAATCACACAGATACAAAGATGATAAGCTACTGAGTAACTTTTAAGCTAGCATTGATAATGAGTTAGAAACTCTTCAAATCTTTTTGTAGAATTTGAAATGTAGTGCACAAATGATTATTCCAACTACAGTGTGGAAACATAAACTCTCAAAGTGTAAAAACCGAATCAATCGACCCAAAACTTCTTTAACACCACCAACGGAGTGTCCTATGATATTGAACTCAGATTTGTGTCACACCGAATCATACATCATCATCCACGGGAATGGTAATGGATATACTGAGAGAACCGTAGGAGGCTACCAAGAATTTCACCTGAGATATGAACTAAATCGATTGGACTTAGAGTATAACACCTACAGTTCCTCTAATAATAGAGAAGCTTCTTCAAAACTCAAGATATTCTATATTGGTGTGAGGAAGTTTCCTCGTGAAAAAAATTCAAAGAGTATAACTAATTCACAAGTTGCAAGGAATAATTTATTATAGAAAGTAATACCGATGGAGTATATCATTGTTTATTAAACACATCTATAGTTGGCCAAAACTTGGCATTCTTGAGCCAGGGAGCAGTGAAGGCAGCATATTCCTAGGAATATGGCTTAGTGCATGTATCAGCCATTAAGCAGTGAAGGTGGATGATGTGTCCCCGGACTCGTAACATCGGTTAGTTCTTTAAACTCGGGAGAAAAAGATAATAGAGATGATCAGCAAAAAAAAAAATACAAATGGGACATTTAATAATTGTAAACTCGACTTTCGTCATATAGCAGGAAAGGTTAATCCAAAGAAACGCATTGTTACCTTGAGAGCGTTGTTATGAACATCAACATTTCCTTTCTCAATTTGTGGGATTTTAAAAGTGGCTTTGTTAAAAGGTGTTGAAGTAATTTTTTGTGATTTTAATTGACCACATATAAATTGAAATATGTTATTACAGCTCTACTGAGATTTGTCCAAATTATATTATAGATGTTTTATATAAAATTAAATAATAATTATTTATTTTTGGTGCATTATTATGTCTAGTATTAGTAAAATCCAACTAATAGTATACGTAGTTAAAATTAATGTTTAATTTTGCTTCAAATTAACTTATGATATTTCACAAACATGTTTATGTGGATACAAATTACATGAATTACAATAGACAAATAAATAAAATAAACGAATAGATGTATGTGCCTATATTGTCAAATTTGTTAGAGATTTACAGCCAATTAATTACTAAAAAAAATGTTCTTTCTTTTAAACTAAGCCAGATATAGAATAATTACTAAATTCAATAATGCTAGCAACCTCCTATTCTATAAGTTCCCCTTTCTTAAACTTGATCCTATACCCAAAAAAAAAAAACGAGTACGTTCCAAATCCTTCTCACTTGCTGCAGGCTGCAGCACTAATTAGATTGTCCTTAATATGTCTGCGCAATTTATTTATTTTCTCTACAAATTTCAGTGTCATCACCTCCCATGAATAATGAAACGTATTTTTCTGTATTTACGAATAACTGCAATTAATTACAAGAAAGTAACATTTCTCGGCAATTAAATATTCAAACATAATTCAGAATTTGGAAATTAAACTTTTGTTTGATTCCCATTTTGGGGAAAAATGCATTTTGAATAGTTGATTGATGGAGAATGTGTAATTTAAAAATTAAGAAAAAATTTTGGATTTACATGTAATATTATTTTATTGAAGAATGTGTGGTTGAAAAGAAAAGAGAAAAATGAATTTTGGGAAAAATGGGAATCAAACAGGGGCTAACAAAATGTCTAAAAACTCCTAAAAATTTTACAGATTCCTATATAAAACTATAAAATTATGTCTTTTGCAGATTGTATATTGGCATCATCAAGTATGCAAAAAGTTTAAACAACCACGAAGTTCAAGCTTTAATAAACTCCAAGTACAAACATTCTTGACCTGGAAAAACAACTAACAAATATTGCAAGGATTTAATAAATGATTTTACCCATCCACTACCAAGTATACCCAAAATGGCCTCCACCCACTTCCTATCCTAGCTCCTACTCATTATAGAAATTCTTCAAAAATCCAAATTTCTTTGCTAGCAATGCCAGAATGTGATTTGCTGGAGACGACAGTCCAAATTTCCCTTTAAAAATTCTCCTCAATGTCCCACTCCCCACCCATTGTGCTCCCATCCACCAATATAAAGAAACCAAAAATTTCAATCTAAAAACACTTCATTGTAAAGAAAACATTGTCTGCAACCTTTTCGATGGAGGTGTAAAGAAGCTACTTCTTATTGCCTCTGCCAATAATAATAGAAATAAATAAATAAATAAAATTGTTTACATTGAAAAATATTGACCAATTAATACATCTTCAAAGAACTATGCATTGTGATGACAGAATATAATGTATATTTAAAAAAAGGGCAGCACATCTCCTCGAGAACTATGCATTATGATGATGGATTATAGTGTCTATTAAAAAAAAAAAAAAGGGCACCATGTCTCCTCGATCAATCGAATTAACTTTATAGAGGTTTTTTTTTTTTTTTTGGTGAGCTAGAGTAAAGAGTTGATAATACACTACAATATAAATTTAAAATATTTTTCATCAGTTCAATGATCATAAAAATAAAAATAGTTTCAAAACTAGTGCTGAAACAAAAACAAACATCAATTCCAACATATCCATTTTCCAATATATTGCTATATCTTTTTCTCTAGGGAAAAAGAATTAAAATTTCCTCGTAAGTATTGTTTAACTGTGCACATGTACAAATTGACGCATTTCTTTATATAAAATCACCTGAACAAAATTGGCAGTGCAAATGATACTTTGTTCAGCATCGAGCAATAACTCTAGCAAAAGCTAAAAGTATATAATTGAGAATGCTAAAGTATCCCAATAGATTAAACTAAGCTAGAGTTATTTTGCCCAAATTTTTCCTGGATTTGCATATATGACACGAGTCATGGACTACAAATAAAATCACATAACAATATTTTCCTAGGAATGAGTAAAATGTTGTTAAGCTCAGAATAAATCAAAAAACTTCCATATCATCTCTCTAGGAAAAGCAAAGATGAGAAAAGCTATTACATCATCAATAAGTCTAATCATGTAACATTTTGTACCTTTACATAGTGTCCCCATATTTTAATTTCATTCACTAAGCTTTATATCCCATTACAACTATAAATGATGAGTAGGTGGTAATGCTATCACCAATTTAGGTGGTAAGAAAACTTTAAAAATACGCCTTACACAACCTAGTACCCCAGCTTGAATGGAAGACTACAAGTGGAATAGCATAAACAAACATGTTAGCAAACATACCATATTTCCCCACCTATGAATGCCATGTGCCTTTTCAGATGGCAATATTCATTTCTTTTGAACATAATAGAAAACTTGTTTAAACTATGCCAGTTAACAACCATATGAAGCTTCTAAGGTGAACTTCAACCATGATCCACCAGTCCCCTCCCAAGTTTAGGCAGCCACGGGCTGAATACCTAGGCGCCATATAATTAATCAGCATAGGGTCTTAGTTGATCCTAGCAAGGTGTAAGCAATGGTGCACTAGCCTAAACCTAAGACTCTGAAACAATTGAGGGGTTTTTTAGGGCTAATGGGATACTATAGAAAGTTTGTCAAGGCATATGGACTGATAGCAAGACCCTTGACAGACCTATTGAAGAAAGATATTTTCCAGTGGGCAGAGGAAGCTGATGTAGCGTTTGAGCAACTCAAACAAACAATGAGCTCCACACATGTTTTAGCCCTACCTGATTTTCAAGAAGCCTTTCATTATTGAAACAGATGCCTGCCAAAGGAGAATAGGGGATGTGCTAATGCAGGACAGGAGATCCCTAGCTTACTTAAGCAAAGCCATTGGAGTGAAGAGCATGGGGATGTCTATTTATGAGAAGGATTTATTGGCTTTGGTCACAGTTATTATCAAGTGGAGGCACTACCTAGAAGGTCACCATTTCATTATCAAAACCGACCATCAATCACTCAAATTTTTACTGGAGCAAAGAATCACTACACTTTTATAACAAAGATGGCTCACCAAGCTTTTCGGACTTGATTATGAGATTGTGTATAAACGGGGAACTGATAACATAGTAGTTGATGCTCTATTTAGGAGAGATGAAGGGGAAGTGGAATGTGCAGGGATATCTACTGTTATTCCTACTTGGATGCAAGAAGTTGTTAATAGCTATGAAGAGAACAATTTTGCTAAAGAGAAAATTCAGACACTTTTATTAGACCCTGAAGCAGATTCAAACTTCTTAGACGTCAACAAATTTTTGAGGTATAAAGGCTGATTGTATATTGGTTCAGGAGCTAATATTATGTCTAAACTCAACCAGAACATTTATAGATCCCAAGAGAGAGGGCATTCGAGCATACATGGTAGCATCTACAAATGCAAGGCAACATTTCTACTAGCCAGGCAAGAATTAGGACATCAAAACTGAGGTGTTGCAATGTGAAGTCTATCAGAAATGTAGAGAAGAAAATGTTCCTTACCCCGGGTTGTTGCAGCCTCTCCCTGTGCCTCTACATTCGTGAAGTCACATTAGTATGGACTTCATTGAGGGCTTACCTAATTCAGGAGGTAAGGATACTATCCTAGTGGTGGTTGACAGATTTACAAAGTTTGGACATTTTTTGGTCACGTCCCTTTACAGCAATATTAGTGGCCAAGATTTTCCTTTATCATATCTTCAAACTCCATAGGATGCCTCAGAGCATCATTTCTGACAGGGATAAGGTATTCACAAGTAAATTTTGGCAAGAGTTTTTCAAACTCATGGGCACCCAACTATACTTGAGTTCTGCCTACCATCATCAATCAGATGGGCCTTGAAATGTACTTAAGGTGTATGACATTTCAGCATCCTAAACAATGGAGTAAGTGGTTGTCATTAGCTGAGTGGTGGTACAATACCACTTACCATTCCTCCATCACGATGACACCGTTAGAAGCTCCGTATGGGATCAATCCTCCTCAACTCTCATTGGGTCCTTACCAGCGTTCCAATGTAGCAGCTCTGGAGGAGCTACCGCAGCACAAGTACAAACTAAACCAGCAGCTAAAGGAAAATTTAACACAAACGGGGCTAGGATGAAAATCTATGCTGATAGAATATGTTCTGAGAGGCCTGTTACTGAAAGTGAGTGGGTTTTTGTCAAGCTTCATCCCTATAAACAACAATTAGTGGAACATAGGTTTAATCGCAAGTTGGGAGCTAAGTACTTTGGGCCTTATCAGATTACTAAAAGTGTAGGCACTATGGCTTATCAGTTAGCACTTCCAGCCAATTCAAAAATTCATCTGATTTTTCACGTATCTCTATTGAAGCAGAAATTGGGGAAACGTGTTATGCCCGTGGTTTAGTTGATAGAAGAGAGTAACTCAGTTCAACCAGAGCATTTTCCTGTGGCCCTTTTACAGTCAAGAACAATTATACGCAGGAATCACCACCCAATTCAGTGGTCAAGCCACTGGTCGGATTCCACCCTGATAGTGCAACTTGGGAGGACGCAGATTCGATCCGATCTCAATTTCCTTTTTGTAGATCTTGAGGACAAGATCAAGGTAAGGGGAGGGTTGTCAGGTACAGAACCAGTGGGGAAGAAGAAAAATCAAAACCAGGAAGAAGAGGGAATGAACCAACCAAAGTAACTGAATTCTGATTTGCAATTAACATTGTTTTTGATAAGGAAAACAGTGTTGTTTTGGGTTAAATAGAAATTCTAATAATTTTTTTTAAAAATCGCCTTTTATTATTGATTGGAAAGTGCGACTTTTTTGTTTTGATGGCTATAAATAGGGTTGGGCATATATCCCGAACCGGACCCGAATCGAATCGATCCGAACCGAGCGGTTCTTCATAAGTGAAATACCAGAACGGGTATCAGAATCAAGAACCGACGGGTACGGGTCGGTTCTCGGTTCTAGACCCATAACTGAAAAATCGAATAAGAACCGAATTTTTTAAAATTTTTTTAATTTTTATATATAAGATAAATCAAATTATTTAGTTTTTTAAAAATAAATTAACAAATATAGAGTTTGCAATGAAGAGACTGGGTTCTATGATGGTATTGAGACATGTAATAAAAAATATGTTATATTTTTTCTTATTAAATTTTTTATATTATATTTTTTCTTATTAAATTTTATTAGTTGAACAATTTTTTGTTTTTTTATGAATTTTTTGTTTATTTATGTTTGTTAATTGTGATTTTTCAATATTTCTTGTCGAGTTTTTTTAGTATCTAGTATGCCAAGTCAAGTAATTGATGGTTAAATAAAATTGTTGTTACGTAAGTACTACTGTATTAGCAATACTTTAAAATATTTTCTCTACGAGTCTATGACTTTTAATTTATATGGATCACTGATATTTTAGTATTACTAATTTACTATCTATTTGTTGTTATTTGTATATATTGGTAAATTAATCTTATTAGACAACTTGTTATTTATATCTTATTAAATTGGAATACGTTAATTTGTAAAAGTTAAGATTGAACATGTCATACTGTAGTATTTTTATAAATGTTAAAAAAAATTAATTATACTATGGAACCGAACAGAACCGAACCGAACAGAACCGAACCGAACCGAACCCGAACGGTTCCAAAATTATATTTGGACCCAACGGTTCCGTTTACTAACTACCCGAAAATTTTCGGTTCGGTTCGGTTCTCTTCAGAACCGAACCGAACCGACCCGTGCCCAGACCTAGCTATAGATACAGCCATTGTTGCGAAGTGTATTTTTTAGTTTTGGATATTCTGCCATTTGGTAATTTGTGGAGATAATCAACAGCTTCCTCTTCCCATTCTTCTTATTTTACCTTTTTTTTCCCTTCCCCATTCTGTTTTCTCTTAATTTGGTTACAATTTGAGCTTGTAAGATTTCCATTATTGATTTGTGCAAGTTGAGGTTACGAGAGGTTCAGTTCGTGACACCTGACGTCATTTTCAAGAATAATAGATTGAATTTAAACCTTTTGGTGGGTAGAGACTTGTTAGATTACATCATTGCCTCGATTTGATATCTCGAATATAATGACTATAAAATTTGATTGAGTCCTATCTCCATTTAGTTTTAGTTTTCGTGCAATTTTAAATTACACAAATAATACATTTTGTCTATAAACATGTCTTCTGATTTTAAAATTCGATCTAGAATACAAAGAGTTATTGCAATCTAAACCACATATTCTCCAATAAAATAATATTATGAGTAAACTCGAAATTTTTCCTTATTTCTTAACCATATATATATTTTTTTTTTCAAAAAAATCACTATTCTAAAATATATTTTCCCCAAAATTTATTTTTAATAGTGCCCAAAACGAGGACATGCTCGATTGAGTACATAAGAGTTATTGCAATTTCAAATTACACAGAGAAAATATTATATCTATATCTATAAGCATTTCGAATCGATCGGCCGTCTTTCACCTTGAGTTGTTTTGATAGCCCGTAAATTTTGATTGAATCTCATAAATTGTGTCATTAAAATTATTTCTTAACTTTAACTTAAATTTTTATTAATATTCTTAACTAATTAACTTAGAAGACTATAGAAAAACATCAAAATCATTTTTGACCTGCTAAAATTATTAAGACGTAATACAATAATGGATACTCAAATAAGGATCAAAGTGAAAATTTAAATATTTATAAAACCCTTTTCCCCCTATTATAGAACAAGAGTAATTTACAATAACAATACATAAAAAGGCAAGCAAAAACCCAATAATTGGAATTAAAGGGGCAATAGAAAATATAAACTCTTACAACTTTTTAAAATCATGAATAGATAAATAATTTTTGTCTCATTAATCAGAAGTTTAAATGTTAAGAGTAAAAATTCTTTGAGAATTTGGGACTCTGGACTAAAAAATTAGATACATCATCTATACATGCTGTCTCCTACACTATTGACCTACAGCCCTAAATAGTATACATCCATTCTGCCAATACCAAGGAGGAGCTGCAGCCTTCTTCAATATTGAAAATGAATACTCAGAGCTGTAAAGCCAAATCTGGTTGATGGGGTGAACCTATCTGTAAGCTAGAACTCGGCGAACCTCCCTGAACTCTTACATTCAGGTCAGGTGGAATCGGAAGGGGGCGTCTTTGTTGCATCGACAATGTTTGCCAAGACAACGTGCTAGAGTTCCTGGAATTGGGTTCAGCTTTAGAGTTAAGGACATATCCAGGTTGTAATGTATTCCAATTTTCGGGCAACTTGGCTTCCTCGAGATCAACATTATTTGAAGCTGATTGCTGAGTCATTGATGGGTTGTTTCGGGATACCATTTCAAGTGTTTGAGAAGATCCAGGGACATCGTCCCCCCCAGACTGTCCCGGTATGGATGCTTTTGAAGTCCTCATTGTAGATAAATCATATCCAAACAAACCATTAAAACCATTTCTGTGTACCTGATCAATAGACTTCCACGGAGACTGGGACTGTTTTCTCGAAGACGCTTCACCCGTTGCAGATACCTCATTCTTGCTGTCCAGTTTCTTAACGGCTTCCACCATTTCTTCACAAGGCATGTATGCAACTGCTGAATTTAAATCAGAATTCGATGACATCAACATTCTGCTTGAATGGCAATCATCTGCTGGGTTATTCGATAATTTTTGCTGGTTAGTTGAAAAGGACAATGGCTGTGAAGGTGCTTCATATTGTCCCACCCATCCAGGACCAAATTTTACTCCGGCAGGTAACACAGACTCTATTTTCTTTGAAGCAACCTTCCAAGCTACAGGCCCAAGATTTGCAGCAAATCTAGCCAGGCTTCGGGCATAAACAAGTGGCTCAAAGTGAAGACCAACCTGTAAGTTCAAAAAGTCAGTTGCCAGCAAAGAGTTCATCACAGAAACGGGAACGGGAACAGCTGGGGGGACACCAAAGGGGAAGCAGTAACGCAAGTACTGAAAGAAGGTTTATAAAAATACATACTGGCATCAACCGCTTTATATCTCCAACAGAATTGGAGAAAACAGATGGCTCATTGTCAGAAGTCAGAGGATGAAATTGCCTGTAGGTGTCACGCCTGTTCTCATCGATTGTAAACTGTTTCTTTCCATACTTCATATCAGCCTTTAGAATGGATGCTGTAAAATAGAATGAAAAAAAGATCAACTCCGCCATAAAAATCAGAAAACATGGAGCTCAGGTCGGCAGCACAAGCTCTGTAAGTACGAACCTGGAAATTCATCATTCCAATCAACCAACCACTCAGAGTAATTTTCACCATGTCTTGGGCGGTAGGATGACACAAACGGATCTGTAGATCGAAACTTGGAAAACATAGGCCCCTTTCTTAAATTGTACGAATTAGACCCAGTTCCTTTATCTTCCCCACTAGCAAGTATTGCACCTGAGGAAATCTCAGGACCAACGTGATCCACAGGTGAAGTTTCAATGGACTTCTTCTGGTTCTTACTCGGGGGCCTCCCTCTCCGCACAATCTTGGGTTGTGGTTCACCATCATCACCTTCATGCTTCAGATTTTCAAAGTCTCTCTTTGCAAGCTCACGTATAGCCCGTGCCTAGTATAATGCACGATTAGATAGAAAGCAGGACATTATATATATAGAGCATAAGATGACTTGGACAAACCTGGCGAAAGTATATTGTATCTGGAGCATTATACTGCATTGCATTTGAACAAATCAAAAGCACATCGGCCTGGAAACACAGTTGTGGGACAGGTCAGCATTTATTCTACATCAGTATTTCATGACATCGAGAGTGACAAAATAGACAAGAAAGTCATAAACAGAAAATGCTTCAAATGAAGCTCCAAGTGTACATTAGAGATCTGAATGGAAACAAAAATTATGAATTTGCCTCGTACAATCTGAATTTCATCCAGGACAGCTAATAGTATGGGATTATTTGATGATATTCATGCAAGTATGCATTATACAGACAACCACTAAAATAATCTAAAGGGTGAAGAAATTCACAAACTGAATTAAAATGAATCCAAAGTAAACAGCATTTTCTTGTACACTAAATGGACATTACCATGAAGTAACACAAGCACATGCTGTGGATATCCATCCTAACGAACACATTCATATTCTTGGCCTCTATCTTATTGGTACGTATATATTGTTCTAACTTCTAAACATTTCTGAGAGGTTATATGGTAACCAAAGATATTTCGGGCTATCACAGATGGTTTCCAGTAACAATGGGCTGTACTTTTCCTTCAATTTTTTATCCTATAAGAGCTAAAAACATAGGAAAAAAATAAGGTCATCAAACAGGCTATCATTATCAGCTAGTGCATGCACATCCGGTGCAAGTCAAAAGCAATGCAAATAATCACACTCAACTACTAACCCCAACTAATTAAAGAAAAGCATAAAAAATATCTCCAGCTTCTTCAACCAAGAAGAATTTTAATGATTCTTTTGTCATTTAACCAAACAGATTAGAGAGATTCATATCGATGTTGTAGGACAAAAGAAAACTCAGATAATAATAATGTGGATCATAAAATCACAGAAGATAAGTAAAGATAAAATTAGAACAGTAAATCATAATGGAAGACAGAAGTAAAACTACCCTATTCACTTAAAGTAGATTCATCAATGAAAGAAGAGAGTGCTATGCTAATTCTACTATCGAGTGTCCAGTGCTGACAGACAAGCATACAATCCCACGTCTCAAGAGAATTTGCTTGATAGAATATGCAATCATCTTCATTACCAAAGAGAATTCAAAAAAATAAATAAATAAATAAATCTAAATAACTAATCCAAAAATTCTTAGCTCGGGCAATCCAATACAGACCTCCAATTCTTCCAAGTTCTTATACACTCCACCATCAAGCTTTTTCCTCACAGTCCCAAAATCCATAGGGTGCTCTATTATCTCATGATAATCAGGTAGCTGCAGAGAATCAAGTAACTCTTAAACCAATTATTAAAACAATAAAAAAATTCTGTCAGAAATCAGCATGTCATTTCCGGAAAAGTACCTCATCGGGATCCACAGGCTCAGAGAATACCCCATGACTGTCCTTCCTGAATTTATATTTCAAGATACCAATAATGATAAGCAATCAAAATATCAAAATTGAATAGTGCTCAACAAACATCGATTTCTAGAAAGCTAAAAGAGAAACAAAAAAAAAAAGCACATACTTTTGAAGCCTGTCAAGAATGAACACCAACAACTTTTTTTCTGGCAAAGGTACCGTGGGACCAAACCCCTGAGGTGACCCTGTCCACAAAAATTAAATGAAATAGCCACAATTAGATTAGAACACGATACCAAATTTTACTTGAAATTTCCGACTAAATTATTCTTTTCCGAGAATCGAGAAGAGTTCGGTAACAACCATGTTCAGTGTCCGTCGTTTTCAGAACCTTTTTCTCCTACAAAAAATGATCGAGAACCCATTTGTAAGAACACAGTAGTTACGCAAATAATTTAAGCAAGTTACAGAGAATCATCCACAATAAAAAGTAACGGTAAAAAGGGTCGGCCAATAAGCAGTTAACAAGTACAAGCGAAGAATTATACAACTGACTATTAGCTAAAGAATAATAATCAAATCAAAGTAAAGTAAAGACAAATCTCAGCAGTTTTCAAGAAACGAATGCTTTATAAACATAGACAGTATCTATTACATGCCATAGGTAGTCTACATAATTAAAGGAAATTAAATACCAAACAGTTAATGATATAATAAAATATAGAAGGAAATATATGCATAAATTACAGGTATATATGTATAGGAGCTCGAAAAAGTAGAAGAATTTATATCAACACAAAAAATATAAATATATAATTATTTATGGTTTAACAAACACAGAAAGAAACTTGACTGGGTCAAAACATATGTTCCCAATTTAGATCTTGGAAGTCAGAGCACCCAAAAACCCAAAAAATAAAAAATAAACGTTAATTTTTACGCGCGAAATCTCAAACCCCTCCAATTCACATCTATGGAAAAGAGTAGAAAAGCCCCAAAAACTTTGCCCCTAAAATTTAAAATGGCCCACCTCAAATTTTCCCAATATAGAAAAATCATTTACACAAAATTTCAAAATCAGTACCAAAAATTGATTATTTGACAGAAACCTCAATATTTCCTCAAAAAATAAAAATTAAACACCCCATTTTAAATTTGCCAAAAAAAAATAAATAAATAAATTACAAACCTGGTTGGAATTGGATATATCCTCGCTGGATCTGTGATCAACGGCATTGATCTTGCGTTTCTTACCACACCCCTCCTGATCCTCTCCTTCCTCGGCATCTGAGTCCTCTCCCTCCTCGCTCGAACCCGAATCCGAATCTCGAGAATGCCGGCTCTGGCTCTGCTTCTGATTAATATCATAACCCGATTGAGGCAAGCGAACAACAAGCTTCACCTTCTTCTCTTGCCGCTCGTCATCGTCGTCGTCGAATTCCGGCTGCGGAGAATTGGAATTGCTGAAATTAGGGTTACGGCGAGTGGATCGGCGGTTGGTGGTGGGGATAGGGGAGTAGTTACTGGGTTTCGCAGGGGTAATTAAGGTTTTTGCAGGGCGGCCCTTCTTCTTCTTCCTCTTCATCGCCGTTGATGTTGCTACCTTACCCATTGCTTTGGGCTTTGAGGGAATTTTTTTTAATTCTCAATTTTTTGTATTTATTTTAGAGAGAGAGAAAGAGAGGGGATTGGAATGCGCAAGACTGACGCTTTACGATGTCGTTTTTGTATGCACATACGAAGTTCTGTTTGGTTGTTGAGAAAGGACAAAGCAAATGAGAAATTGCCTTAAAAAAAAATAAAGATGAAATATGAAAAGAGAAAGGGTACGCACAACTTGGTTTTGAAAAATTGAGATTGGTTGGATGTTAGTTAAACGAAAAGGGAATTTATATAATGTGAATTGACTACCAATATGAAAAATAATAGTTTGTGGCGTCTAAATGAGGGAGTTGGTCCAAACTCTTTTACGTGTGCTCGATCTAATTTATGCTCATCATCGACTCATTTAGAAATTTTAAATCGTCTTTTAATTTTGAGAACTTGATAGGTTCACGAACTCACCAATATTACATATCAAGATATTTCAACATGTTATTTTTCAATTTCTATTAGTTTTAAAATTTAACGTGATTTAAAATTAAGTTATATATATATATATATATATATATAGTTAAATTATTTGTGAAATATAAAATATTTTACAAGTAAAACCGTCAGTAATAAATTGCGCCAAGCAAATCAATCTTAATAGGTTGTCGAGCACAAGAATCCACCTTGTTACGGACCAATCCTTGAATCAAATCAATTCAACTTTGGTTTGAGATTTTAATTAGAGGTGGGCACATATTTGCCAAGCAATGGCTCTTTATTTCATTTTCGCTCAATTTGCAAACTTTATATTCCAAATAATGTTACGTTCAAAACCTCTTATATGAGTTTGTACAAATTGCTTTATGAATATCAATTAATAGAAAATGTTTTAACTTTGCGTCATATATGTAATTTATCGTTGTAATTAAAATTGGATAATTTAGATCTTAATGTATTATAGCATGATTGTAAATTTATGTATCGAGCTAATAGAACTTGAGAATATTTAATGATCTTGAAATGGAAAAATATTGAGAGAATTTGCGCTAATTATTGAAGACGTGAATCAAGACCCAACACAACAATTGCACCAAGAGATTGAAACTTTATTTGGTTGTACTAATTCTAGTCAATTGTGCTTGTTCAATACACAAGTACGAATACATTCCATTCCATGAAGTTCAAGTCAGCTAGAACTATTAGATTGGTAACAATATTTAGATCCTCATTAAAGATATGTGACTACTCTATGTTTTCGCCGTGTACACTTTTTGATCTTAAATTTCAAGCACATTCATGCAATGTATTAGCAGTCAAAACACATCAAACTCATCATTTGTTAGTAGAAAATGAGTCATAAGTAGGGCTGGATAATACCCAACCCAACCTAAATCGACTGATTTGGATTGATTTTTAAGCCCCTGTTTGATTCTCATTTTTTAGGAAAATAATATATTTTGAATAATTGATTGATGAAAAATGTGTGATTAAAAATTAAGAAAAAAATTGAGTCTGCGTGTAATATTATTTTATTGAAAAATGTGTGGTTGAAAATAAGAAAAGAAAAATGAATTTTGAAAAAAACAGGAATCAAACAAGATCTGCCTGAAATTTGATAGAAAGATGGAAAATGGTTGGCAAATAAAATGTTTGACAGAGAAGTGATTTGCCTGAAATTTGTTTGAGAAGTACAGGTGTTTGATTGGTATAATTTTTCACCTGGCAAATTTTTCGTTTAGCTTTGTTTTTTATATAAATTGTCAATTAAATAGATAATTTTTTACCATTGACTTTGGAATGTGTTCCAATTGCTATATAAAAAAAAATTGGTCAAAAAGCTGGAAAATATTTTTCCACCATTTTTGTGGAAAAATATTTTTCAGCTTTTGTGCATTAACAACTTGTACTTAACAAATATTTTTCATGGCAAATTTGGCTTATCAAACGGTCAAAAAGTAAGAACTAGGAAAATATTTTTCTAGTTCCATGGCAAATTAAGCTATCAAACAGGGCCTTAAGTTCAATTGGGTTGGACTAAAATTGAAAAATTAAATTTGAGGTTAAGTTGAGTTGTGTTAAGTCTGTGGTTATGGATTAAAATCCAATTCAACCCAACCCAATCCGATAGAATTAAAAAATTTAATACATAAAATGGGAAAATCTAAATAAACACGAGTTGAGACGAGAAAATTTTGAAATATGCAAACATCCCTATTTTTTATATAGGTTGATTGATATGAATACTATGTAAAAATGCAAAATAATTTGACAATAAACTAAAAGTTAAAGACGCGACAATAAAATGAATAATTTCAAAAAAATTATAAAGAAATGCTCCATAGGTTCAAATTTATTTATAAATTAATTTTCAAAATAAATTTCTTATATAGATTAAAAATAACGAAAATTTTCAATTAATTTCAAACTTTAAAAATTATTCGAATTGAACAAAAAATAATTGAATCCCACTTTTAATGAGCCAAGCTCAAACTGATGAACCCAACCCATGCTTAATCAATTTCGGTTGGGTTGAATTGATTTGATTTTAAATTAAATCGATCATGTTGCATTGAATTTGAATTTAATACCAATCCAACTCACGCCCAACCCTAGACTCCTAAGCCCTCCACTTGGGATAAAATGTTTTATAACTATACAAATAAAACAAGGGAAATGCAGTTGAAAAATGGTTAAACATATCCCAGAATTTTTTTTTTTCCAACATCATTCGAAGAAAACAAGACAAAAGAACATGAAGCCAACAGTGAATAGGCTTAAGAAATAAGAGTCAGAAAAAGAACTAGAAATAAAAAGTAACAACTAAGTCATTCGTTTAAAACTACCATGCTGAAAACATCAGGTGCTCTACAACTTTAAAAGAAACTACAATGTTAATATCATCTTATAAACTAACAAAAAAAAATTATTAGTAAAGACATGTTCTGCAGTCAAGCAACGAAACACCCCTTCTAGAGAATCATGTCTTCTGTGATATTTCCTACTCATCGTCATCCTCCTGTATTAATTAAAAAAATAATAATAATCCACATATGGTCACCAAGTCAAGTTTGTAATTATGATTTGAAGTATTAAAAAGAAGTTTATAAGTATTACAACGGTGAATTTAAAAATCCTTACTGACCTCTCCAGTGCCCTCATCGTCGTCCTCGTCATTAACCTCAGACTTTGACTTGTCAGACTCATCATCAGCACCTCCAGCCTATAAAAATAGTTCGGCACAAGTCATTTCCATATTGCAGCCAATCTAAACAATGCATAACAACATGCTTCTCATAGATGAATTACCAATTTCTTGTTGTAGTCTGCCATTTTGTGCTCATATTCCTCCTTTCGCTTCTCTGCCTTTTCCACAAATGGAGCTTTTTCCTGATTTTTTTCAAGTCAAGAAATTTCTTGAGAAGAATAAAATACATAGAAAAAAAAAAAAAAATATATATATATATATATATATATATATATATATATATATATATATATATCTTGGATGGCTCATGGCATATAATTACCTCATCACTCATTGACTTCCACCTATCTCCACCAGCTTTTCCAACCTATATCATTCCCAAAAACAATTCGTAAAGATAATTATCACGTAAAGTCCAAGTGCAAATTGCTTTCATCTTGTTAAGCTTGAAAAAATTAAAAAATGAATGACAAACTCACAATAGCAACTGATTTATTACTTGGATGTTCTTCCTTGTACTCTTTTCTAAACCCTTCCCTAAAACACAACAGGCATCAAACGTATTAATGGTCTAATTAATGAAAAGAAAAATAGATAGAAACGCCAAAAATACGGATTAGGCATACATGAAAACGAAGAAAGCACTTGGAGGCCTCTTTGGCTTGTTTGGGTCTTTCACTTTCTTTTCCTTCTTGGTCTTCCTCACAGCAAGCCTAATATTGTCATTACAAAAATAAATCACTAATAAATAGTTTTATAAAAGAAAAAATCAATAAAAGAGAAAGAAAGGGGGGGGGGGGGGGGGGGGGGGGGGGGGGGACAGCTGACACACAATAACAACATAAAATTGCAGAGAACAAATTGATGAATACACAGGAGTACAACATCTAGTGAATTTAAGTGTTTTCCCTCTTCCTGGAGAAAAATAAACGGTGTATAAAAACAAAACTATATGGAAAAGGATAAACTCCTACAGTCTCTTCTAAAATAAAAAATTATTATTATTATTGTTAATTCAGTTAAACAAAAGACAGAAAAGAGTGCATCAGATGTGTGTATGCACCGGCTAGATGAATTTATACTATTTTGGAAAATACGAGTTAAATAGTAGAATAAGTCCAACAGAAAATATGAATTATCCTATCACCCAAGGTCTTTGTAGAAAAGTTCAAACAGTAATTAACAATTAACATCATCGAAGAAAGGCAACAATCGAATCACAAAACCAACAGAAAAACAACATATTTATAAAACTCGTATTTATTTGACGTTCATTGATTCAAAAATGTCGCCTGTAAAGCAGAAAACATAATAAATATAAAGCAACAAAATATGAAACAACAGATCGCTCACGGACTCTAGTTTTTTCTAGAGAAATTAAAACTAATTTGAACAAAACTAACGACAAGGCACGGATAACAAAATAGTAAATATTTAACGTTCAGTTGATTCGAACATTTCCGCGGTAAAGCTAGAATTTCATAATCAAAAACATGAGAAAAAAAAATAATAATAACTCACTTGCTATCAGCTTTCCTGGAATCAGCCTTGGATTTTCCTCCTTTCATGATGAAAAACTGAACAAAAAACACCGAATCAGTAAAAAAAAATACGAAAATGAACAGAAACAGCAAAAAATGAAGGCAAATCGACCTGAACTTACAAAAATACAAAAATGAGAAGGGACAGGGGCGAGAAATGAAGACTAATTGGATCCAACTTAGACCGTGATATAGGGTTGAGTTGGGGATCTGTATCTAATTTCTCTCTCTATATTCGTGGAGGAATCGTGGCTCGTGAATTAGCGAGATGGAAGTGAAATGTGGCGGAGTGAGGTATATTTATAAGAGAGTTGAAATTTTGAGAATTTTCAAATTTGCGAAATGAAATTGAAATGGAGCGGGTCATATAGTGCCTTTAGGCGGGACGTTGAATTTATATTTTTTCTTTGGTATTAGGCTATTAGCTAAGCTTGAGAAATTAATTTATAAGTGATTTCAAAAATAATTGATTTTGTTGAATAAAATTTAAAAACTAAATTGCTTATTCAAACTAGGACAGCAATGGGTACGAGCAGGGTAGGGGTCGTTGCCCCCATTTATTTTTTTAGTCCTGTTTTGTTTAGTTAAAAATTAAAATTTTTGTACTCATAAAATTTGTGATCGAAAATTAGTTTGAGAAAATGGTAATCAAACATGGGCTTCGTTTTACTTTTCAAAATACATTTTGAAATTAAAAAGATTCTAGTGGAAATGGACATTTTGTAATCCATGAACTTGAAATAACTATTTATTTTATCGTTAAGATAAATAATTTTGATTAGTTATTGTTCAAAGGTTAAAAGTCTATGTTGTGTTTAAAATTAGGGAAATGTTGTTTGAACATCACCAAACTGATGTCCGCCCTCTTATAAATGTGGAGTTCACGATTATTTTAATCTCGATGCTCATCCCTACATGTAAGAAGGTTGTCAACAAAACTGTCAAATGTGTTGTATCTGTCGCACTTCTCTTAAAATTATACTATGAAAAATGTAAAAATAGGACATTTCAAATAATCAATGAGATTCATATTGTGACTTGTGCATTAGTGGAGATTTAAATTAAATTTTAATTGAAAAACTAATTATTAGTGGGTCCCATGCGTGAGATGAAAGTAAAACATAGCGGTTATATTTTCAATTAAAATTGAATTTACATCTCTACCAAACAAGATCTTATTCTTGAATCATACGTTTCTGAGTAAATGAATTTTGACTTTTCTACAAAGAAGTTAACTAGATAACCATTATTCTAGTCTCCCAACACACCCCCACAAGCTCTCTATGAATAAATATAATTAATTTGTAGAGAAAAATAAAATTTTACCTGATGAAGATATAACTTTTTGTACGAGCTTCGACAAGCAAAGTATCTTGAATATAATTTTCTTGAGAAAAAGTAAAGAAGATGACCAAATACTGAATTTGTCTTCAACTCTAAAATGTTAGGTAGTGAGTCTATTTTAGTGGTAAACTTGATAGAGTTCTAATCAAACTCTAATCTTGATTGATTTGTTAATGTTAAGATTAGCTCTAATCACAAGCAACTTAACTGGATAATTTAAGATCAATTTTGAATCCCTCTCCCCTATCCAATTCTCTGCGGAATTAGTTACATATATAATTCTACTTTTAGTATTGTTTAACATTAAAATCCAAAATTTTAGACTTCTTATTATTTTAGAACTTATATTTTAAAGCCACATATTTTATATTTGATTGTGACATTTCACCCTTTTTTTTGAATTGAGTTGCCTCTTGCGTACAATATACTCGTATCATACACGATAACTAGGGTCAAGTTTAGTTGAATCTACCGTTTTAAAACTTCATCATAGTCAAACAAGGTTTAATTTTTTCTCGAAAGAGAATATTAGCTAACTTATAGTACATCCATCTCCTAACATGTAATCATATAATTTTAACTTGTTTTGAGAAAATCAATCTTGAATATAGGATTACCCTATGGGTGGGAATGGGGCCGATCGCTCGGCTCATGGGTAACTCAAACTCACTTCACAATGAGTTGCAGGTAGAGATGGCAGTGAATCGAGTCGGCTCGGCTCGCGAGCCTAAGTTCTAAGTTCGGGCTCGATTCGGGTTCGGGTTCGGAGAATCGGGCTTTTTCCCGAGTCGAGCCGAGTCAAAGTTCGGTGGAAATTTTGAGGCTCGGCCCTGGCTTTGGCTCGGGCTTTTTACGAGCCGGGCCGAGACAAATTTTATTATTTTTAAATTTTTTTCTTTTAAAAATTCATTATTAATATATTTTTTACATTTTTTTTTATTGTGGATCGAAAAAAGCCCGTGACACGGGCCGGTCTGCGTGGCTCGTCGGGCCGGCCCGGCTCCGGCCGAGTCCCAAAAATAAGACTCGGCCCGAGCTTTGGCTCGGTATCCCGAACCACGAGCCGAGCCCGACTCGAACTTTTCACGGGCCGACCGAATCATCGAGCCATTTTGCCACCCCTAGTTGCAGGTCAAGCACAACACTTAGGGGTCATCCACGAACCTGTAATATTGAAATTCAACTTTTGTTTTCAAATTTTGTATCGTTTGAAAATTCCATCTATTAGACTATCTATTGAAAAATGAATATTGTCATGGATGATTTAGAAAATTTTATTGGTGTCATATCGTTTGCATATTATTTAGGGGACCAATGTTGACCACAAAGGTTACATTAGTATCACATGTCATTACCTTGATAAACGATGGATTTTGCATAAAAATTTGTTGCATCAAGAATAATAGATTATTCTCACAATGCTCGAAATATATTAATGTTCATTGGAAAAGAAGTTGGTTGCAAAATATAAAATTCGAGTTTTATTTTTGATAATGTAAGTGTCAATAATTTTGAACGTTGAATAAAGTAGAGAGATTAAACCGACTTTGATGCTAGACTCTCTTATATGTGCATTATTTATCATATTTTCAATCCAATTATGCAAGATGGACTAGAGTACATAAAACTACAATTAAAAAAATAGACATTCTTGGTTTCTTTAATGTCTCTCAATTCTCGTAAATAAGCATTCGTTAATTTATGCGTAAAGAATAGTAATAAGTGTATTTTGTACACTTAATTGGACATTTAATTAGAGTGTTTATTGGTTATTTTGATGAATTATGGCTTAATTCTATGTGTATCGTGTTTGTTAGGTACAAATCGACATAAATGATGGAATTGAAGAAAAAAGGGTAAAATGGGCTAAGTTGTAAGAGATTCAAATTTCGGGGACTAAATATTCAAAGTTATGTCAAACCTCAAGATGAAAATTCGAGATGTGCTAGGGGTCAATTGGATGAGAAAAGAAGTCAAATGGGTGAAATACAGGCAAAATATTATCACACACTGTAGCCCTTTGAATTAATTTTTCAACACATTTTGAATCGCCTCAATCGGATATTGGCAGAAAAAGTTATAAAAAAAATACTAATAGTTGCTCTGGACATAGCTAGGCGCGCGCCTAACCCCCTCCTAGCACTATCAGAAGCCAAAATGGACTTAGTGGCGTGTGCCTGCTTCATTCTCAGGGAAATAAATTTTTTTTTTTTCTTTTTTTATCCGATTATGTATGGAATGGCATTTTTAGCATCTTATGTAACTTAACAATGACCCGAATGTGAGGATCCATAATTTTATTATTGAAGAGAATCTAGTAAGCAGTGAAAAAGAATTTTACAAGAAGATTTGGAGTTCCAAATCTCATATTGAAGATTGAAGTGCAAGAAATCAAGTTTTTTAGTTTTTCATCCATTTCTTTACTTCGGGTAATGTCTTTCCACATTTTCTTGTATAATTTGAATACAATAATGCTAGGCTAAACTTCTTGTGTATTGAATGAATGATGAAGTATTTTGAGTTGTATTTCTAATTCAAGACTTAGAGTATTTTAGTTATTCCTCGTGTTTGTGATTAAATATGTATGAATATTATGATATTTGATTGCTTAGCTATCGATTAGATAACTTGTTGCTTATTATATTATTAGAACACTCGTAATAAATAGAACACTTCATATTTGACACGCAGACACTAAGTATTATAAATAATATTTAGGACATGTGCAATCTATAGTGAAAATCAGGTGATTGAATGTTTCTTTGCATATGAATTCGGATTAGAAATAGGGGCCAGTCGTGCTAAGAATATGTTTAATATATCTTGAGAAATAATTTAGATATTAATAGATTAATGATTGTCATGAAGACTTGAATAACACTAACTTACTTAAGTCGAGAATTGAAAATAGAAATCAATATGTGAATTCTCAAATTCAATACATTTATCTCATCATTTGATAAAACCAATATTTTACATTATTCATAACTTAATTTAGGATAATCACAAACATCACATCTCTTTTGTGTTACCAACATCGAACTTGATAGAAATCGGTAAACTATAGCTAGCAATTATTCCTCATGTGACGATAACTTAACTCATCAATTCTATTACTTATTGTTGAAGTTATCTTACATCGATTGTGGAAAAGGTTTAGTGGTTAGTGTAAAAGTGTGAGAGAAAGCTTCACCTTTTGAACTAGCTTTTAGGATTGAAAATGCTCAAGACCACCCAATACTAGTATCAAAGTCCAGGTTATCAACGAATCTCTCCCCAACAGTCCATGGGAGATACAAGTTTGGTCCCATCCAGGGTTCGATGTGTGAGAAGGGGATTGTTGAAGTTATCCCATATCAGTTGTGAAAAGTTTGGTAGTCAGTTTATAAATGTAAGGAAAAGTCTCACCTCTTGGGCTAATTTTGGAGTTGAGAATGCCCAAAACTACCCAACACAATTCTTAGATTTTATACATTATAATAGAGAAGTGAAAGAGAAAAATCAACTCGAGTATTTAACATGGTTCGACGATGTACATACGTCCACAAGGAGCGAAGCGGAGATTTTATTCAGTATGAATATTAGGGTTATATCATTAGTATTTCTACTAACCCTAGCTCAAGTCCATACAAGACTTTAGAGCCCGTACAAGAAAATACCCTTGCAATGTACCCTCAACCTATTTAGCGTCCCTGACAAACAAACTGTAAATTAAAACCCACTAGGCTGGTGTCATCGCTCCGCTCCAATATCAACCAATTTGATTTAGTAAACCTGTGTTCTACTCTACATGAGCCAAATACACAACAATTATCAACGATCCCGTACACTTGTATATTTTGTCCAAACAAATAGCTTAGTAGAATGAAATTTTGTGACTAACATGAGTTGTTTTTTTCCCATCTGAAGGAGGGCGGGATCTCCGAGAGTTTATTAAATTGCCCTCACATGTGGCGGAGGAATACCGTGGTTACTTCTGTGGAAATAATAAAAGCAGTAAATAAGAAAGACTAATTTCCTTACAATAAAAGTGAATGTTTTTTCCACTAAAAAAACAAAAAATTTCGACTTAAGAAGTTTTCGAAGGTTTTCCATGATGCAACAAATGTAACAGTTGGCATTTACTATTCTACTTCTCCATTTGCTCTTACCCATATTTTTTTATGTTGCAAATTGCCGTGTAAATTCTACACATATTCGAGGCATCAAAAGTGAATATTTGGGAGTCAAATTGAATGGATTGCTACTTAATTTATTTAAATATCGATTCTTGTAAGATATATTCAATTTTGGATAAGTTCTTATCAAAATAAGTGGAAATTGGCCAAAGAAGGGAAAAATGAAGAATTTCAAATTTCATGAACTAAATTACAAATATCTAAAAGTTGGTTTATCAAGAAACGATTATTGAAGATTACACAAAGTCAATTGTATGAAATTAGAAGATGAAGAATGGAAACTATACGAAAAAGTGACTCAAGATGCACAAAATATAAAAATAGGGATCAAAATGTGCACTCAATGACTGCCAAGAGGGCGCTTTTGCACATTTTCTAGAACTTGGGTGCTAGATGACCACGAAGAAGGAGCTCAAGCGCCGGGAAGTAATCTATTTAGACTCAAACACCTTTTGAAAGCCAATTTCAATGCAGATTTCTACCAAAATTCAACCCTTATATATATAACACTATCAAACATAAAAGGACACCTTTCATATCATATAATACCCAAACATCTTGGATTTAAAAGAAGACCAATCCATCTTTTTTCTTTTTCTTTTTTCCGGGAAGATCAAGAGGCAAGATACAAGAATTCATTCCATTGAACATTTAATTTTATTTTTTGGGCAAAGAAGAGAAAGGCGTAACTGGAGATTAATCAATAAACAATTAAAGAGATTCAAAAACTTCATGATTCATCCTCTTTTTCTTCATTCAATTAAAAATTGAATGATATTCTTTGAAACAACTAAGAATTCTTGTAACTTTTTAATGTTATGCTAGATATTTAATTGTTAAGACATAGAGGAATCCTTGTTATGAATTTTTAATATAATTTCAACACTTTGACGTTGAATATGTGTTTATTCTTGAATGATTATGATATGACTTTTATGTTTTCAATTAATTAGCTACTAATTCAATTATTACGTGATTTCTATTGTCATTTGAGAAAAGGAATATGAATTTGGCATGTTATAACAATTGTTGTGAGGTCCGATAGATGATAGAGATATACATCTATGCATTGCATGATTTCAATATATGTTCTAGGGTTTTAATGCTCACTTTTATAGAGATATAGAAAGGTCACATAAAATGATATATTTAATTCTACTCAATAGAGATTATTAAATAATTTAGAAACATTGATCAACAATAATAATTATTGTTATAATATGTAACTCATATAGAATGCAACACATATGTATTGAAATAAATAGACCGATGTGCTTGGTGAAAATCCGCAAATGTACAGGGTCGTTGACAAGTAATAGAAATCAGTGAGTTTCAAATTTATCGTTCCCGCAAGGATTAAGGTCTAATAACTAATTCAATAGCTTTTATCAAATGCGACGTCATATAATATCAAAAAAGATGGTTTCTATGTTTTCTATACTAATCCTAAACTAAGAAAGTAAATAAAATATTTATCTAATATATGAATATTTGTATTGGAATCTTGAATCCCCCTACTTCCATTTAATTCAATTCTTAATTCGTAATCTAGTAAATTCATACATTCAAGACAATTGATAATTCACTTTTATTTAATATTCTTCTCCAAAATATATTAAACCTATGTTTAACACGGCCTGATCCTATTCCTAGTCCGAATTCATATGAAAAATATGCATTGATTCATATGATTTATCACACGTTTGTACATACCATAGATATTATGCCTAATACACATTGGTCAAGTGTTGATTTTTCACGTTCTAAACTTATTGTGAGTATTTTTACACTGCAACAAGCAACTTATTATCTAATTGGTGATCAAACAATCAAATAGTTCAATGAGAATGCAAAATCAATCAAGAAATATTAAATTATTTTTCTTGAATTAAAACAAACAAACAACAAGGTTCATCATTCATCATCAATCATACTAATTATTAAATTATATAAGAAATAATGAAACAATATCACCGAATCGTACAAATATGGAAGAAAGTAGAAAATCCACTTTTTTGAATGAAATCTTGATTTTGGATGGATAATCTTCAAGAATTTTGCACAATTCTCTTGATGTTGATGATATAATCTCATTCTTTGCCTCCAAAATATGTTGAATTTATGATTTTTTTAGGACTAGGTAGGTTTCCCACATTCTGGACGGAATATGGTATTTAAAGGATGCCCAAAAGATTGTTACCAAAGTAGAATTTCAATTGGAAGAGGAAACAAAATCTTGCTTCGAAAAAGTATTATGTAGTTGCATAGTACAAATGGAAGTGGCCGCATAGAAGAAATTATAGCTGGTCCTGAGAATTCTGGAGGCAAATCTTTCTCGCCGCATAAAAGAAATCATAGCTAGTCCAGTCTGATAGCCTTCAGTATTTTTGTCATATCTTTATCCTAATATCTGATTAAAGTGATTCAAAGTACATTGGAAATATAACTAAAAGGTATACAATTCTTCCAAGATATCATTTTCAATTCGAAGGTTTCTATGCCAAAAATGGATCTCAAACTAAAACTGAAAAACTGAAACATAATTTATTCGCTTGAAAGTTGATATGTGATTGACTATATTTCATCAATTTGACTTCTTTTCTCATTTGATTAACCCTAACACTCTCGAATCTTCATCATAAGCTTCGACGCAAGTTTTGAGTATTTGCACTTTAGTCCCTGAACTTTGAATTTGCTTCATTTCAGCCATTTTCTTGTAATCTTATAATCTTCTCACGATGTCTGAGTGGAGTGAGGGGAGCGAAGTGCACCAATGGAATGTAAATATTGTGTTGTCTTGATTCCATATTGTTAACCACTATTGTTGCACAAAACACAACTTCATATTGTCATGATGGAAGGACGATGGGAAATGATCATTCGGACATGAGATGTGGACGAATTTTAGCCTAGCTCCAAGAAGAAGGTATCGAGGCCTCATTGAGCACAAGATTGGAGTGGCTAATGGAGAGTACCGATTGATTTGTGTTAAATTGAATTAATAAAGGGGCTTCGAAGTCTTGGTACGTATTTAACCTAATTTTATAAAAGCTATCATAAGTTGCTCATTAGAATAATTAATTTAATTGGATAATTAGTCTAGAATTGATAATCAAAACTTGGATATTCGATAATTTCATTGCTTTATTGGTTTAAATTCATATTAGCAAAATTACAGTTTTGTATTTCCTTCTTTTTAGGATCTTATATGCAAAGTTTGGAATTCGATGAGCTTGCTCAAATGGAAAATCGAACAAACATCTAGATCGAGAGAAAAGAACAGACAGAAGCACACAAAAAATAGCAAGTAAACTCAATGACAGAAAATATATAAAATCAAGTGGCCGTTGGAGTCAATGAAAACGCAACACGTCCTGTTATAGTTGCGAGTAATGAAAATGAAAGGCTAACGAGGGAATACATGAGTCCACTAGTGATAGAAAGTCGGTCCTACATAGCTTATAATTGCATAGTCAAGATGAACTATTGGACTCTTTTTCAAACTGTCATGTAAGCCCAATCAAATATGTATCAAGTTAATTTCTGAAAGTTGGACATATAAAAACTACATGATATTAACAAAATTTGAACATTATGTACCTATAATAAAATGTTGTAGAGTAACTTCGTTTTAAAGGTCAAGATTAACTTGAACTTACCTTCTTTTAAATATTTGAAAAATGCTACAAAATTTAGTACACAACCTTTCAGCGAACTACTAATTACTCATTGAATTTAAAAAGGTTTTTCAGTACTCACATCTATCAAAATATTTCTTCTTCACCATTAAGAATTCTGGAGTATAGTTTTTTTGGCTCTTACATTCTATTACCTAATTCGGGACGGGTACGTTTATTTTTTGCACTCTTAGTTAATAGGCAAGCTTCTTTCTAAGTATGTACTATGTTTTATCTTTGTTTTTAACCTAACGTGTCGAAAAGTAGTTAAAAATAATAATCACAAATCGTCAAATTTCTCTTTAAAATAGTTAATAAAGGGAATAGAAAGGAATCGAACACAACATTTTTTTTAAAAAAAATTTATTGAGGGAAAATGAGTGATTTGATAAAAATAACAATCAAATTAGTCATCATAAGCTATGCAATGCAATTGTCGATTCTCTTAAAAAAATGAAAAAAAAATAAAATAAAATTGCAGTTCTATTTAGCTCCCATTTGGCCCCCATTAATTTTGATTATAATGGAGGAATAGTGTTTTTTTTTTTGAAAAATTGAAAGTTGTAAAAGAATGAAAAGTTTCTTATTTACGTGTAATATTATTTTATTGAAAATTGTGTGGTTCAAAATAGGAGAAAGAAAAATTTAATTTAATTTGATGAGATTTAATGAGAGCCAAACGGGGCTTAGTGGAGATCAACTTGCACTGAAAAGAATGCTTTGAGGCAAGAAATTTGATTGGAGATTCGTGATAAGTATATTTTACACACTTATTTAGACCACAAAATATGGCTAATTGTGAACGTATATGTTGAAAGATGACTTAATTCGGTACAATTTGTATTTGTAGGGCTACATTGATGGATAAAACGAAAAGTATGCGAAAACGAGTGAAAAAAGAATTAAAAGGAAAGAAAACGAAAGTTCAGGGACCAAATTGTAACTTTCTAAAAGTTGTCTCGAAAATTGAATCGAGCTTGGAAATGGACTAAGTACAAATTGGTGAAGTCATGGGATGATCGAAAAAAGAAAAAGAATAAATGAAGCCAAGATAGGAAAGAATGAAATTTGGGGACCAAAATGAAGGAAATGTAAAGTTGTCTCTTCCAAGCGATTAATTGGAAGAAACCCCAAACGATCGCCCAAACAGTTTCTAGGGATACAGGAGACGAATCTTACAAGCCAAGCGGTCGCTTGGTTCAATTCTAGCGCAAGAAATTTAGTTTCCTTATTTGAATGAACTACCTATGGAAACGTCTTGGACTCCTTTTTAACTCTAATTACGACCAGAAAAGGGGGTTACACACTTTTGACATATTGGAGAGCAAGAAGAAGGTGAAGAACGAGAAGATTATTTCAAAATTTAAGATTTACCTCTAGCATTAAAAGGGTGATGTCTTCTTCAATTGAATTTTTTTGTTTTCTTAGTTTTATCATGTTAGGCTAGATTTCATTGTGTTAGGTGAACGATGAATCATGTGGTGTGATATTTCAATTTTTAGTTTTATATCTTTGACGTTAAAACGCGTTTTGAATTTATTGAATGATTTATATGTATTGCTTTTACTTATAATTATATGCGCAATGATTAAGTGATTGTGGTAGTTTATTCCATCCATTTGAAAGAGGAGAAATAGATTCGACATGGTATGATCATTGTAGGGTCCAATAGAGGACAATGATATACCGCTATATTTTACGTGAATCTCTAAGTGTTCATAAATATTCATGCATTTTTATATATTTGCTTCCGTTATAGAGATATAATCGGTGTCGTATATGAAAATACGTTCAAGCTTAATTAAAAGAGAATCTTGAATAAAATAAGAACATTGATTCGTTATAATTCAAAAGTATTGTCAAATTGTAGAATTAGGGTTGAAATATATCGTTGCATGAGAATTCGCGAATCTAGTACGCCTTTTACTTTATTGTTATTTCAAACTTACATTTAGTTATATCTTGCACGTAGTGAAATTTACATTCAGTTAGTTAAGTCATTCACTTTTGCATAAGTAGATTATTGATTTTATTGCAATATAGTTACAAAAATTCAAATCACGAATTTTGTTTCTGTTAAAGTCGAATTAAGTACAGTCAAACTATTAAATTTCTGTGGGAACGATACTTGGACTTAAAAAATCACTTTATTACTTGAAACGAATCGTACACTTGTGGTACTATAAGTCGAACACATTTTCACTTGTCAATTCATGTGAGTGCTAAGAAAAAAAAACTGTATGATAATTTATCTAAATAGTAACTTGGTCAAGAATTATATTTTAATAAATTCATTTGAAATTGTAAACTTCGACTAGAGTGATGGCTTGATCAATGCCAATTCATCTATTGAATCACATCCGACGATTGTCAAAATTGAGCAATGATAATTGATAAGGGATGACTTATCGGTTACTAATGGATGAATGTCAACTTAGGAAAATTCAAAATAGACACACTTGGATAGAGAGTGGTATTCTTTGCATAAAATCCTTACGGATGGAGATTTGGATAATGGATTTCTATAAGTTTGTTTATATGATCATTTAGAGCGATCGAAATCCGAATAAGAATTCCTCCAAATAACTATGAGGTGAATAGTTTATATGAGACGGATGCTTCCAATATAATCCCTGTTTGATAGAAATTAAAATCGAATTTTTAATTAATTTTAATAAAAGTTGATGAAAAGTGTAGTTAAAAAATTTATAAATTAAAATATAAATTTTAATTCCTACTAAACAAATACATAATAAGAAAGATGTACGAAGATAAGCTCAAACTAAGAGAAGCAGCTTCAAGGTAAACCCCCCTAAATGGATTATGCTCAAAACTTAGACGAGCACACACATTTCTTTAGGAAAAAATAAAAAATCATTAATCAAAACTTTTAACTAGAATTCAAGTTACTTGAAAACTTCTACCGAAGTAGATTTGTCAAATGCAGAAACGTAAATGATCACACTCTACCAAACTAATTTGACTCTCACGAAACTAATTGACATGACATGTTTTGATGGTTGGTTGAACATTTTCATGGGTTGTCAGGCCAGTCCACGTAGGCTAATGAATTTTGCAAAACCCTTTAGTGAAATTACATCTAACCAGATTTCTTATTATCCAATTTCAAAAGGAATACCGCAGTTTACATTTACAATTTTTATATATACATTCACTTCTAAAAAGATAATTTATATTATATTTTTTATCTTATGTAAATTTACATAAATAGATATATATATATATAAAATTAAATAAAATTATATTGTTCTAAATTCCTCTACTAATGTTTATTTCATATATTCTTTTAAACATTTTTATATATTTTTTAGAGTTTTTATTTAACTAAAATTCTAGTAATCATAAAATATCATCTTTAACTAAAATCATAAAACCTAATCATAAAATACCCTCTTCAATGAAAAAAAAACATTATTAGAGTTATAATTCTTTCATGATATGAAAAATAGAATCTTATTTTTTATAAAAAAAATTTCCAAATATTGGTTTGGCAGATGAAAATATACGAGAAAATTCAAAATAAATTTCAATATCTGTCCAAATATTCTCACATTATAAAAGGAAACAAACTTAAAACTATCAACCGAAACACAAACAACCAAACTTATGAGCTTATAAGCAAAAAAATTTAAATTTAAAATTAATTAATATATGATTCGATGATGGATTTGTTTGATTGCATGAACAGTATACTTTTGAGAGAATACCAGAAATTCAAGAAGAGAGATTTGTTAACCTTTATAACTAAATATTAAAGCATCGATATAACAATATAGAAAATAAAAAGTAACAACCAGATTAAATGTTGATAGTGATTGAACGAATATAGTGATTTTCGAAATTGTATTAGGAATGTATTTATAGTAGGACGAATATATAAAATTTGTATAGATCTATAATGTTTAAATGAACAAACTTAATAAGAACAATATTAAAATTTGACATAGATGAAAATACGCATATACAGTGGGAAGTATATATAAAAATTGTGTATGTAAATAATGGTACCCTTTCAAAAATCAGATCTAAATTTTGTTTATACAAAAATCAAATATTAATTAAAATCATGATTCAATATTTTAATTCTAATAATTATATTATTAAGTAGAAATTACACCTAACCAGATTTTTTAATATTGAATTTCAAAAATCTTATCTAAATTTTGTTTATACAAAAATCTGATATTAATTCAAATCATAATTCAATATTTCAATTCTAATAATAATATTATTAAATATAATTAATATACCACGCCCTCTCCACCTACGACACAAATCTATCTTTACCCACTTCATCCTCCAACACCTCTTCTTCAATCACTCATCTCCGGTGAATCTACATGAGAAGCATAGACGGAGCCACATGGGGTCATTTGAGCCCACAAATTTTTTGGTTTTTTTTTTCCAAAAAAATAGTGTTTTAACCCTTTTACACCCTACTTTTACGCACTCATTATGGAATATCAAATGAAGTTAAAATATTGCGTTCTTAATACCATTTTGAAGTGTTCATAACATAGTTTTTTGCTCATTAATGACGTGCGAAACGATCAACCGTAGAAAAAGCGACAAGGCATCAAATTGGGCATTTCCAAACTAGTATTTCGAGAATTTCGAGAATAGTTAAATTTCAAAATTCTTAGATGATCGTCTATTATCCAAATTCACAAATCGCCTATGTCACCTAGAAGCTCGTTTCGAGAACTACATCATAGTCATATTGAATGACCCGAACAAATATTGAAAATAGTAAAATATGTGTCAAACGTATATCTTAAAGGAGGTGTCTAACTCTTTTTTCTTTAAAAAAATCAATTATTTCATTAAAGTTTATTATTTTTGCACGATAAATTTTTCAATATAATTTACATCATTTTATTAAGAAATTTTATATGGCATATAATGTCAAAAAATTTAGGATCATTACGGATTAAATGTAATTTGAATTACATTTGAATTACTTTTGCATCAAATTTAAATTTCGTTTATTTCCTAGATTAAATGTAAATTTCATTTCAATTCATTTACTTCCTGCTTTCAATTTGATTTACTTGTCATTAGCTCGTCTACTAAATGGTAAACAAAATTATACAAGTAGCAAATTTCATATAATAATATTGATAATGATATAATTGTTTTCATTAATATTATATTATTTTTAAATAATTACACTTTAAATTTTGACCTTACAACACAAAAAGTCTGAATCCGTCCTTGACGAGAAGCAACGGTGCGGCGACGCCCTTGCACTCGGAGACGGCGCAATAGGTGGAATCTAGTGTTGCAGCAGTTCACGTGCAGCGATGACAGGGAGCCGCTTCGCTGCACACGAAGCAGCAACGAGGAGCGGCATCGTTGCACACATGAAGCGCTGGTGAATGCTTCGCCGCTATGCACAAAGCAGCGGTGGCACGGCGGTATGGTTTTAGTGTGTTGAATGGGTCTTTCTTGGTGTGATGAATGAAAATGGTGGTGGCAATGATTCTGGTGGTGGTTTGTCACGGGCGGAGCTCCACCTATAACCCCTCTCGACCATAGCTCAGAGGTGAAGTGCAATCAGCTGGGTTAGCTGCTATATTTCCAAAAATTAAAGACAAAATAGAACGGGGAAGGGAATAAATGGAAAAAATAAGTAGTAAGGGGAGAGAAATTCTGTCGAAAGCTTCAACAATTTTACCGAAAGATCTGTAATTCCAAATGGAGGTAGATATACTACCAGTAAGAAGCGTGTTTTTCCAACTGATAAAATGTAAAAGGTTTCTAGTTTATTACAATTAATCAAAGTAAAATGACACTATTTCGATAAGTTGTCATGACACCGTTTTTGAATTCGAAATCAGTCAAGTCCGTTGCCTTCTTCTTTCTCCTCTATTTCTGGTTTTGCTGATTTCTTTCTCCCATTGTTATTTCTTCTGCCTTTCTCTAGTTGATCTGATTATTCTCTTTCATTTCTTTCTTCTCTTCACCTGGTTCTACTTCTCTTCTTTCCCAATGGCATTTTACATGACATGGTTGCATTTTCTGAAGAAACGATCGGCGAAGATACGGTGGATGTAAAGTATTTAAGGAGCTAGTTCTGATGGTGGAGGTGGGTGTACCGAAAATGCGGTTGATGGAATCGTATTTTTTGGTATTAATGAAAATGGTGTCCTAGTAATTAAAAATGTAATTGATCTGATACTAAAATCAGGTGAGTGTACCGAAAATGCAGTTGATCTAAAAATGTATTTGATGAAAATGGGGATTTGATGGTGATGAATATCAGTTGGTGGGCGTATTGAAAATCAATGGGGATTTGGCAGTGACGGTGCAGGAGATGGCGGTGGTGCAAGGTTGTGGTGGTGGTAGTGGTGGTTACGATTTGTGGTTGCGATTGTGTTTTACGTCGTTATCGTTGTCGCTGTTGTTGTGGTCGTGGTAAAGTGGTGGTGGGTTTTTGTGGTTGGTTCGTTTAAGATGGTGGTGTTGCTGCCAGTGAGGAGGTGGTGGCGACGGTGCTATGAGAGGCAGAGAGGAAGTGGGTGGGATGGCGTATGCTGGGTGGGGTGTTTGTGACCAATTATTTAATTGACTATGATCCATAAATTGGTTAAATTATGATCAATAAATAATATGTGACCCATTATTTAAGATTGTGACTGATAAACTGGATATTTTGTAACTAACAAATAATATGTGACCAATAACTTGTGACGAAAAAAATGAAACGTGATTTATAAATTTTATGATTTGTGATTGATAAATAAATTTTTATTTATAAATTTTTTAATTTGTGACCAATGAATACATTATAACCTATAAAAATTTTGATTTGTGACCTATAAAATTTTTTATTCATAAAAAAATAATCTACGAGTAATTAATTTGACTTGGACCAAATAGTATTGAATTGTAATTTTAATATATTTAATTAATTATTTCATAATTAATATTTGATTTTTAATATTTTAAATCGTGTTTCTTAATTTTGATATGAGCCATACTAAATCTCCTAAAATTTTCCCTATCTTTTAATATAATAGTTAAAAGAAAAAAGAGGTAATTTCATGTAATACCTATTTTAAAATAAAAATTCATAAAATACATTGCTGATGTAAAATGAAAGTTTATTAGGGTTTGTAGTGAATGACAATTATACCCCTGCAGCCCTAAAAATTATTACTATTGTATCCCTGATTCTTACGTATAAATACAGGACTTTGGTCATTAATAAAATATACATAAGTCTATTGACTTAATTCTCTATTCTACTTTTTCTCTATTTTATAACACGTTATCAGCACGAAACTCTAACCAATTTTTTATAGCTTGGTGAATGTAAATTTTTTTTTAAAGTATATTCATCTATCGCGTGTATCAAACTAATTTGATAATATGTGAATTTTTTAATATAATATACATATACATCAATTCACGTTAATCTTCTTCTATATGTTCCAATCGTATTAAACATCAAATTGTGAAAATAATGTATAATTGTTTACCTTTTTCAATTCATGTCCGCACACATCTTTTTCAATTCTATTTCCCAACATTTAAATGTTTCCATCGACAGTATAATGACTGGAATGGTAAAATAATTTTTTAATGTGCCCATAATGATTGGAATGGAATAATAACTTATATGATATTTCTTATTTGATTAGTCCTAAAGACGGCGATAATTGTGCCAATTTTTAATATTTATGACTATTGTTGAATATTCTTTATATCTTTAACTTGATTAAATGTTCTTAGATGTTCTATTACAAATTATAAATTGATATTTTATAATGTTATTGTTCTTGAAGTAGCACAACTTTATAATTAATATTCCAGAAGAATATTAATAGTAGATTTGTCTATTAGAAATAGTTTGTTGTTGCTCCTGAAGTAACACAATATTATAATTAATATTCTTGAAGAATATTACTTGCTCTTGAAGAGCATGAACGATATTTTTTTAATATTTAAAAAGAATATTATTTGCTCTTGAAGAGTATAAATTATAATTTTCAATATTTCAGAAGAATATTGATATATTGCTCTTGAAGAAGTAAGAGTAAAATACAAAGTGCTCCCGAAGTAGCACATATTTCGAAGAATATGTTATTTTAAATTAGTGTTTATCCCTGAAGGAAAACACATAACTTGTATCATGTTAATATTGACTACTTAATTAATTATTATGTATTCTTCGAAACTAATTGTATTTTCTTTATTGTGTAGTTAATCAAATGACAAATATCACAAAACTTGTTTGCTGCACTTGACATATCTGATAAAAATTATTTGTCATGAGTACTCGATGCTCAAAGGGTATGGGAAAGACAATAAAAGGAAACAAATAATCCTTGCAGGATCGTGTAAAAGCACTCATCTTTCTTCGTCATCATTTTCACGATGGGTTGAAAATTGAATATCTCACTGAGAAAGATCCACATGCTCTTTGAAAAAAATTGACTAAAAGATTTGATCATCAAAGTACTATAGTCCTTCCCAAAACCCGCTATGAGTGGATGTACATTCGTTTGCAAGACTTCAAAACTGTAAGTGAGTACAATTCTGAACTTTTCAGAATATCTTCAAATTTGATCTTGTGTGGAGAAAAAATCACTGATGAAGATAAGTTGGAGAAAACTTTCTCTATCTTTCAAGCCTCAAATGTGCTCCCGCAGCAGCAATATCGTGAGCGTAGTCTCGAAAAGTATTGAGAACTTATATCTTGCTTGCTTATTGCAGAACAAAATAATGAACTGTTAATGAAAAATCATGGGTTACGTCCAACTGGTTCTGTACCATTGCCCGAAGCAAATGGTACTGCATTTCCTGAAGCAAATGCAATATCAAGACAAGGACGTGGACGTGGACGCGGACGTGCACGAGGAATAAATTATGGATGAAATAATTAATAAAGTTATCAGCAGCAAAACAACAATTTCAAAAGGCACAAAGCAAACAAAAGTAGCGCATCCAAAAAGGTGCATAATGAAAGTTGTTTTCGATGTGGAATGAAAAGGTATTGGACACGTACCTGTCGTACGACAAAACACCTTGTGGATCTTTATCAAAAATCAATCAAAAGAAAGAGAAAAGTTGAGACAAATTTCGCTGATTATAATGGTCCAATTGATGTGACTCATTTGAATATCTCCGATTTCTTTACCGATCCGAATGAAAATATTGACCATTTGATTGGGGGTGGTGTGATGGAAGGTGTAAATTAATTTATTTTATATGCTTCTAGTATTTCACTTTATTTTAGAAATTTAGTTAGAAATATGTTTTTACTTTTTGCAATAATAATAATAATAATAATAATATTATTATTATTATTTATCGTCAATTTCATAATATTGAATTATGTTTACGTTTTTAAATTTAAATTCAAGTCCTTTTAAAATATATCTATTTTGTTATACTTATAAATTCATGATGGATTGTGAATATACCTGTTTGATTGATTGTGCAACTGCACATACCATTCTTCAAGACAAAAAATATTTTTTGGACTTAACATTAACAGAAAATAACGTTAATATAATATCTGGTGCATCGAATATCGTTGAAGGCTCCAAAAGAGCTTGTATTATTTTACCAAATAATACAAAATTATATATTAATGATTCACTTTACTCTAACAAATCCAAAAGAAATTTGTTTAGTTTTAAGATATTCGCTGTAATGGATATCACATTGAGATGATGCAAGAAAATAGTGTTGAATATCTTTGCATAACTTCCTTTGTATCTGACAAGAAGCAGATAAAAGAAAAACTTCATGCACTCCTATCTTGCATGTATTAGACATTTATAAAAATGGTTGAATTAAATAATGTCACGAATCAGAAGTTCGTTGACCCAAAAAGTTTTATACTTTGGCATGATCGACTTAGACATTTAGGAGTTATAATGATGAGTCGAATAATAAACAACTCACATGGACATCCTTTAAAGAACCAAAAGATTCTTTTACCTATTGATTATCCATGTGTAGTTTGTTCGCAAGACAAGCTAGTCATTGGATCTTCAACTACAAAGATCAATGTTGAATCTCCAACTTTCTTGGAAAGAATTCATGGAGATATATGTGGGTCAATATACCCACCATGTGGATCATTTCGTTATTTTATGATATTAATTGATTCTTCTACTAGATGGTCACATGTTTGCCTATTTTCCACTAGGAATGTAGCATTTGCCAGACTACTTGCTCAAATCATAAAATTATGAGCGCAATTCCCTGATTACTCAATGAAGACTATTCGTCTTGACAATGCTGGTGAATTCAGATCACAAGCATTCAATGATTATTGTATGTCAATTGGGATTGTAATTGAACATTCAATCGCGCATGTCCAAACACAAAATGGTTTAACATAGTCGTTTATTAAACTTCTACAACTTATTGCTAGACCATTACTTATGAAAACAAAGTTACCAGCTTCTGTTTGGGGACATGTCATATTACATCCTGCATCATTGGTTCGTATTAGACCAACTGCCTATTATCAGTATTCACCTTTTCAACTTGCATTTGGTTATGAACCTGATATTTCTCACCTACGGGTTTTTGGTTATGTTATCTAAGTCTCTATTTCACCCCCACAACATACTAAAATGGGTCCCCAACGAAGACTCAAAATTTATGTGGGTTTTGATTCACCATCCATTATTAGGTATCTTGAACCTTTAACGGGTGATTTATTTATTGCACGTTTTGCAGACTGTCATTTTGATGAAATGACTTTTCCAATTTTGAGAGGGGAAAAACAACATTCTGAAAAATAAGATAAAATTTCCTGGAATGAAATAACTCTATCTCACTTTGATCCCCGCAGTAATCAATGTGGGCAAGATATTGAAAAAATTATTCATTTGCAAAGAGTTGCAAATCAATTACCTGATATATTTGTTGACACGAAAAAAGTGATAAAGTCATATGTATAGTAGAAAATATTCCAACAAAAATTGACGTTCCTACAGGACAATCTGCTATAACAAATGAATCTCACATATGCCAAAAGCGTGGTCGACCAGTTGGTTCAAAAGATTCTATACCTCGAAAAAGAAAAGTACAAGAGAAAAACCAACCAAAAACTTCAGAAAATGTAATATTAGAAAAGATTGATAATCAAATATAGAAATATGGTTCCTGAAGAACCACAAGTGTCCCAAAAAAAATAAGATTTCAATAAATTATATATGATCTCATAAATTATGAGAACGGAATAATGTTGTTATAGATAACATGTTCGCCTTTAATATGACTCTGATATTATACGAAATGAGGATCCTGAACTACAGTCAGTTAAATACTGTCAAAATAGAAATGATTGGTCAAAATGGAAAGAAGTCATACATACGGAATTGAATTTCTCAGAGAAACGAAAAGTGTTTGGACTTGTAGTTCGAACACCTGAAATTGTAATTCCTGTATGATACAAATGAGTTTTTGTATGAAAGAGAAATGAAAATAATGAAATTATAAGATACAAAGCCCGACTAGTAGCTTAAGGTTTCTCATAAAGATTAGAAATGGATTATGAGGAAACATATTCTTCCGTAATGGACACCATCAATTTTAGATTTTTGATTAGTTTGATTGTGTCACAAAAACTTGATATGTGCCTTATGGATGTAGTAACTGCATATTTATATGGTTCACTTGATAGTGTCATATGTATGAAAGTCCTCGAATGACTTAAAGTACCAGGAACAAACGATACATGTCTGAGAACCATATTCTCAATTAAATTGCAAAGATCATTATATGGATTGAAACAATTTGGACGCATGTGGTATAATCGTCTTAGTGAATATTTGTTGAAGAAGGGTTATAAAAATTACGATGTCTGTCCATGTGTTTTCATAAAGAAAACAAACATCGAATTTGCAATTGTGGCAATTTATGTTGATTATTTAAATTTAATTGGAACTCCTGAAGAGTACAACAAAACTGCTAATTTCATTACCTAAAGGGTACTATTGATTTGGGGTTATTTTATTCTCAAAAGTCGGGATCTACTTTAGTGGGATATGCAGATGCAGGTTATCTGTCTGATCCACATAAAGTTAAATTGCAAACATGATATGTGTTTACACGTAGATGAACAACTATATCATGGAGATCTGTGAAGCAATCCTTGACAGCAACATCCTCAAATCATTTCGAAATTATTGCAATCCATGAAGTAGGGCGAGAATGTATGTGGTTGAGGAACATGACCCACCATCCAAAATTCTTTCATACACATGAACTTCAGAAGGAAGGCGATATCGATGTTCAACAAATTCGCTCAAGTGACAACTTGGCTAATCTATTAAAAAAAGCGCTGCCAACATTTACATTCAAAAAATTAGTTCATGAGATTGGAATGCGTCGATCCAAAGATTTTCAGTGATTAACATCAGGGGGTAGCTGTACTCTTTTTCCTTCGCTTAGGTTTTATCCTACTGAGTTTTCCTAACAAAGTTTTAATGAAGCAGCATTTATTTTTAGTACTCCAAAATAACTGTACTTTTTTTCCTTCGTTTGATTTTTTTTTTGTTCCATTAGGTTTTTATCAAACAAGGTTTTAACGAGGTAGATATTTTGTAATATATCATTCAAGGGGGAGTGTTGCAAAAGGAAAATTTATTAGGGTTTGTAATGAATGACAATTATACCCCTACAGCCCTAGAAATTATTACCATTGTATCCATGATTCTTACCTATAAATACAGGACTTTGGTCATTAATAAAATACACATAAGTCTATTCACTTAATTCTCTCTTCTACTTTTTCTCTCTTTTATAACAATTACAACTTTTTTTATACCATTATTACTGTATTTTTCAAAGTTAAATTGGAAAACAATAAACACATATATCAATTGATTTTCCCGACAACTACTATTACTCCACCAAACAAGCTCCAATTAATTTATTCTATGAATGTCCGAATTCCTAAAATTTTAGTCTTTATCAAAGAAAACACCCAATTCCACGTGACCGATTTTGAACGAAATAAAAATCCCAAATCCTTATTCCAGAAAATCACAAATTAACCCACAGATTACTCACCTTCATACATCATCATGCGAAACCCATATACTGCATATCAAATAAATGATCTTTATCACTGAACATGGAGGATTTTGGGTTCTGTCAAAGGATATATAAACCATTGTGAAGCATAAAGTATTCTTAATTCTTCATATGATAATGGCGTATCTCAAAATCTATATCCCCATTCATACCTATAGATTCATTTATGACATGTTATAACACATTTTTTTGTAGGAACAACCGCGATGTGTCCGTGGATATAAGAAATGAAGAAAGCACTATTCCGAATATTGCTAGAACGTACATTGCATGTCAATTCTTCAAGCATGGAAATTACAAGCGCTTCGATGGTTATGAAATTGATTGGGATCTCATTCCGAGGAGCGTTAGGAAGGCAAGGAAGCAAATGTTTGTCACCAATACCTAGAATTCAAACATAAAGAAGAGAATATTGTGTTAGCCTTTTGATGAAACTAAGGTTGTGACACTTTTGTTGTCACTTGACTAAATTATTTTGTAGTTACATTTGTCACATGTTTTTGTTTAAGTTTTACTCTATGTAATGATGAGTATTAGACTTGCTTTATCTACTTTTACAAGTTTTGTCTTTTAAGCATTGTCTAGTTTATGTAGGTGGAATGATTTCTCTTGTACTTTCTATCTTTGTAATTTTGCTATAAATACTTTAGCCATGTATTTCACATTTGCAAGAAGTTGAATATAATTGTTCTTCCTCTTCCCATCGTGTCCATTCCTTTTTTCACACATAAAATTGATTTCTAAGCCAAATACCGGATTTCTGTGTAATTTCCTCAAATACCGGTAAGTGTACTTCATATACGGTATTGGTATCTAAAATTCGGTAAGTTCCTAAGCTCAAATCCGGTAAGTTCACAACGCCTTTGATATCCGATATTTTCTGTGCGTCAAATACCGATAATTTCTCAATGTTATCCAATATCCGGTAAGCTCACTCCATATACGGTATTTACCACATCTTAAAATCTGGTAAGCCATTATTCACCCGATAAGCTTCATCCAAATTCTATAAATCAATCCCAACATTGTGAGTTCACTTTCATTCTCTTTGAGCCATATTTCCATTAGTGGTATCAGAACGTTTAAGATCTTTGAACAAACAAATTTGAGAGAAAACCAGTGAGAAACCTCCATATATAGCCGAGTGTTTTGGGTGAGTGAGTGATATGGCTTCAAGTGGTTTTTCAGCCCCTTTACCTCCAGCATTCACAGGAGAAAACTATGACTTCTGGTATGCAAAGATGAAGGCATATCTGAAAGCTTATGATTTTTGGGAGATCACTGAAACTGGAGTTGAACCACCACCATTGAGGGCTAATCCAACTTTTGCTCAGTTGAAACAGCATAGTGAAGAGATAGCCAAGAAGTTCAAAGCCCTCTTTTGCATTCAATCTGCTGTTTCAGACGCTATTTTCACTAGGATTATAACCTGTGAAACTGCAAAAGAGGCCTGGGATCGCTTAAGAGAAGAATTCCGTGGCAATGACAGAACAAGACAGGAGTACTAAATCATAGTAGGGAGTTTGAAACTTTAAAAATGAAGGACACGAAAACGGTGAAGGGGTACACTGATCGTTTGATGAAGGTTGTAAATCAAATAAGGTTGTTAGGAGATGATTTACCAGACAAAAGGATTGTTGAAAAAGTTTTGATAAGTTTGCCAGAAAAATTTGAATCCAAGATCTCTTCTCTTGAAGATTCTAGAGACTTGGGTAGCATTTCTTTGGCTGAACTTGTAAATACTCTTCAAACTACTGAACAAAGAAGATTGTTCAGACAAGAAGAACAGGCTAAGGGAGCTTTGTTTGCAAAAGGAAAACAAAAAGCTCAAACCGATTTTGGAATGAGAAAACCACAATATGAGAAGAAGAAAGTGGAGTTTCACAAAAATACTGGCAAGAACATGGATTATCTTCCTTGCCCTCATTACAAAAAGAAAGGTCATGCTCCCAAGTGGTGCTGGTTCAGACCTGGTGTGCAATGTAAGACATGCAAACAATTTGGCCATGTTTAAAAAGTATGCAAAAATCTTCAGGAGAAGAAGGAAATTTAGCTGGCCAAAGTAGTTGAAGATCAGGCAGAAGAACACTTGTTTTCTGCTATTAACTTACAGCATCAAGTCAAATTGAAACCTGGTTACTTGATAGTAGCTGCACTCATCACATGACATCAAATTCAGACATCTTTGTGGAGCTGAATGATTCTTACAGATCAAGGGTGAAAGTTGGAAATGGAGAGTATGTGGAAGTAAAAGGAATTGGCAAAGTCTCAGTCCAAACACCAACAGCTATCAAGTTTATTTCTGATGTTCTATATGTGCCTAAAATCGATCAAAACTTGATTAGTGTTGGCCAATTGATTGAGAAAGATTACACCTTGATATTTAAGGATAGTAGCTGCACTATACTTGATTCAAACAATCATGAGTTAATGACAGTAGAAATGAGACATAGGAGTTTTCCTTTGAATTGGAAAAATGTCAACTCACATGCCTTTATTAGTACTGTAAATGAGTCTACTTTATGGCATAAACATTTCGGACATGCAAATTATACTTCTCTAAAGAATCTGTCTGAACTAGAGTTGGTTGAAAGTATGCCAAAAGTAAATGATAATGATGATTGTGTCTGTGATATCTGTCAACTGGGAAAGCAAACTAGGCTGCCTTTTCATATAAATCAGTCTAGAAGAGCACAAAACAAACTTCAGTTAGTTCATTCTAATGTTTGTGGTCCTATGAGAACTTCGACCTTGAGTGGCAGCAGGTATTTCATCTTCTTTATTGATGATTTAACCAGAATGTGTTGGGTTTATTTTCTAAAAATGAAGTCAGAAGTGTCTGCTATATTTAAGAAGTTTAAGAACCTTGTGGAGAATGAAAGTGATTGTAAGATAAAGACTTTAAGAACAGACAATGGGACTGAATATACCAACAATCAGTTTGACAAATTTTGTGAGGAAGTAGGGATTAAACATCAGCTGAAAATTCCCTACTCACCTCAGCAAAATGGAGTTTGTGAGAGGAAAAACAGAACAACTATGGAGATGGCTAGATGTCTGATGTTGGAGAAAAATGTTCCAAAGGAGTTCTGGGCTGAGGCAGTAAACACATTTGTATATCTTCTCAACAGGCTACCAACAAAAGCCTTGGACAAGTTAACTCCTTATGAAGCTTGGTATGGAGTTAAGCCAAATGTATCACACTAGAAAGTGTTTGGCAGTTTGTGTTACTTTCATATCCCAGATGCAAAAAGAGATAAGCTAAGTCAAAAGGCTGAACTTGGTGTTTTGGTTGGATACTGTGGAAATGCAAAAGGATATAGAATCTATATTCTTCTTGCCAAAAAGATAATCTCCAGCAGAGATGTCAAAGTTGATGAAAATTCTTCATGGAATTGGGAATCAAGTTCTGTGAATAAAACTGAGGTTCCAAAGATGACTCTACTAGATGGGGATGTTGATGTTGATGAAGAGGAAGCTGAGGCTGAACCTAATGATGGATCAGATTCAGAAACTAAAGTGATCAGAACTAAATCACTCGAAGACATCTATGCTACTTGCAATACAGAAGTTCTGGAGCTTTCAACATATACAGAAGCAGCCAACTCTCTTGGTTGGCTAAATGCAATGAATGAGGAGATTAATGTGATTGAAAGAAATGGGACTTGGATGCTGGTTGATAGACCAAAAAACAATAATGTTGTTGGAGTAAAATGGGTGCTACGGACCAAACTGAATGCAGATGGTTCTGTAAACAAGCTCAAAGCTAGGCTAGTTGTAAAAGGCTATGCTCAGCAATATGGTGTGGATTTTACTGATACATTCGTACCTGTGGCCAGATTTGAAACAATAAGATTACTGTTTGCAATTGCTGCTCAATCATAATGGAAAATATATCAGCTTGATGTGAAGTTTGCTTTATTAAATGGGCATCTAAATGGGGAAATTTGCATTGAACAACCTGAAGGTTTTATAAAAAATGAAGATGAGGATAAGGTGTATCTATTGAAGAAAGCCATGTATGGTACAAAACAGGCGCCAAGAAGTTGGTACAATAGGATAGACACACATTTATTCAGTCTTGGTTTTAGCAAAAGCATCAATGCACAAACTTTGTATATCAAACAAGTGGATGAGGAGTTGATCATCATTTCTCTATATGTTGATGATCTTCTAATCACAAGAAGCAATGCAGCCTTGATCGAAATGGTAAAACATGAAATGATGAAGGTGTTTGAAATGACAGATTTGGGTGAAATGAAGTACTTCCTTGTAATGGAGATTGATCAATCAAAGGATGGAATTTTTGTGTGCCAAAAGAAATATGCAAAAGAGGTGTTAAGAAAATTCAATATAGAGAATTGCAAATCAGTTAACACTCCTTTAATTCAGAATTCAAAACTCACAAAAGAAGATGGAGCAAAGAAAATTAATGAGAAGGTTTATAGAAGCTTGGTTGGATGTTTGCTCTACTTAACTTCTACCAGACCTGATCTCATGTTTGCTGTGAATATGTTGTCAAGATTCAGGCAAGAACCCAGTGAAATCCATTTCTAAGCTGCAAAAAGAGTGCTAAGATATATCAAAGGAACAGAGGAGTTTGGAATAAGTTTCAAGAAATCAAAAAATCTGTTTTTGATTGGTTTTACTGATAGTGATTGGGCAGGATCTGTTGATGACATGAAAAGCACTTTAGGCTATGCTTTCTATGCTGGTTCAAGTCTTGTATGTTGGAATTCAATCAAACAAAAAATGGTGGCACAATCAACTGCTGAAGCTGAATACATTGCAACAACTGAGGTAAAAAATCAGGCAATATGGTTGAGAAAAATGTTGAAAGATCTGAGGCACAAACAACCTGATGCAACTACCATTCTTTGTGATAATCAATCTGCTATGGCAATTGTGAAAACCCCAGTGTTTCATGGAAAGACAAAACATATAAAAATCAAATATCATTTTATAAGAGAAGCTCAAGAAATGAAGGAGGTTGAATTGAAGCATTGCAATTCTGAAGAACAAGTGGCTCATATTTTCACCAAAGCTTTGCCAAAGGAAAGGTTTGAAACATTAAGAAATTTTCTTGGTGTTTTCAACAAAAGTGTCAAGGAGGAGTGATGAAACTAAGGTTGTGACACTTTTGTTGTCACTTGACTAGATTATTTTGTAGTTACATTTGTCACATGTTTTTGTTTAAATCTTACTCTATGTAATGATGAGTATTAGACTTGCTTTATCTACTTTTACAAGTTATGTCTTTTAAGCATTGTCTAGTTTATGTAGGTAGAATGATTTCTCTTGTACTTTCTATCTTTGTAATTTGGCTATAAATACTTTAGCCATGTATTTTACATTTGCAAGAAGTTGAATATAATTGTTCTTCCTCTTCCCATCGTGTTCATTCCTTTTTTCACACATAAAATCGATTTCTAAGCCAAATACCGGATTTCTGTGTAATTTCCTCAAATACCGGTAAGTGCACTTCATATACGGTATTGGTATCTAAAATCCAATAAGTTCCTAAGCTTAAATCCTGTAAGTTCACAACGCCTTTGATATCCGATATTTTCTGTGCGTCAAATATCGGTAATTTCTCAATGTTATCCAATATCCGGTAAGCTCACTCCATATACGGTATTTACCACATCTCAAAATCTGGTAAGCCATTCTTCACCCGGTAAGCTTCATCCAAATTCTATAAATCAATCCCAACATTGTGAGTTCACTTTCATTCTCTTTGAGCCATATTTCCATTACCTTTATATTCTGTTATCTTTGTTTTTGTTAGCCAAACAACTGATTTATTGTTTCTTTTGTATATGTTTTGTGTTAAAAGCTAACACGTTATGGTACTGTTCTTGATATCTTATAATTTAATTTTTTTTTGTGTACACACTAATGTGTTAATCTTCATTTTTTGTTTTTTTTTTTTTTTTGGTTGGGTCTAACTAATGTATTGAGGACCTGTTATGAAAATTTGATTCTGGAAAACAATAGTTTTAGCTAGCCAAGGTCATTTCAGTTTTAACCAATTTTCTCGACCCAAATGTTATTGTATGCTCCATTAAAAGTATTCATATTTCTTATGTTGTCTGACCATGTTCATATTCATTTGAATAGCCACAATTGCGGCCACTTTGTGATAAAGTTTGCAAAGTTTATAATAAATGATGAACTTGATGCAATGGGAGAGAAATTTAGATATAGTATGGCCTGCCAACTATTCAAATGTGACCACGAGAACTTGATTGAAGCCAACGATACGAACTTTGATCTTGTGCAGTGTGGCGTTAGGCGTGAGAGGAAACTGAAGGGTGTGATGATTGAATAGAGATGTAGGAGAAGCTAGGTGCTTTTTGGGTATTTACATTTATTAACAAACTGGGGGAATTTTTTGGATGTCTTCAATCTAGTCTATTTTGGTTTTAAAGATAGTAGTTATGTTCAGATGCATGATTTGTTTAAAGATAGTAGTTATGTTGGCTTTTGCTTGCTTTTTCTTAATCATGTCTGAGATTAAACATGTTTTCTAGATAATGTCTTGAGTTGCAGTGTTCAATTGCCTAGTATAAATGATTATTTGTTCTGTCTCAAGTTTTTTAATTTCTTAATTCTGCATCCATTCCCAAGTTTTTTAATTTCTTAATTATTTGTTCAATTGCCTAGTATAAATGATTATTTGTAGTTCTTGAGCTTTTCCCATTGCATCTAAAGAACACATTCATTTAGCCAGGTTTATAAATACTTACCGTATCACAATTCTCACCACGTCAAATTTACTCGAAAAATATGATCCCAATGGTTTCACGTTAATTTGCTATTGATTTCACTTTGAATGGCCGTTGGATTAATCCGCTCCTACCATCAGTTTTCTTGCTAAAAATTGGGGTAGATAGTATATGAAACTCACATTTCATCAACACTTGCTTGGTATATATTGTTGACAAAACCAAAGGAAGGAAATTTATACGAATAAGCATACACCCTAAATCTACATACAATTAATATACAAACATGCATTTCTTTCTTCATTAGTCTGTGAATATTCATGTAACAAAAATTCAGGAATTCATATATATTGTTACCTGAAATTTGAAATGTACATATCATTACAGATTCAGAGACATGATAAATTCAATTATGCAGTACTTTGGATTCAGAACAAGGCTTAATTCAATATCAAATTCTAAAACAGAGATGCTTAAATACTAAAAATAAAATAAAAAAATTGTGATCCGTAATTGAGATTGCCAAGAACATTTGAAACATCACCTAATTCATCCTATATCATTATCAAATATTTTCATGCCACCATATTTTGCAATTATTTCAAATCGTCACGGGAACATACATTATGTCTCTTCAAAGAATCATCCATGGAATACATGCCAATACGGAAAACATTTCATATCATCATGAAATTACATTTAATTGCAACAAATAATGAGTATTGTCACATTACTGTGCAAATTTCAACTTGGGAAATCTTATGATTCAGCAACAGCTTTGGATTCTGATTATTGGCGGATAGAGGTAGAAGAAAGGTTGATTTTACCATCAGATTTACCAGAAGGTTGGCTTGTGAATTTTGTATTGATTTGGTAAGGTTATTAAATGAAGAGTGCAATGTTAGGTTGTTTCAAAAAAATTCAGTTACAAATTGTTGTTTGGATTCTAATTTTAGAATATAGTATTCATTAAAATATTTCACATATAAAATAGTACTTTTGATTATAAATAGATAACATGGTACATTTTGAAATCTTAATTTGCAATGAGGTAAATACGATTTTTTCCGGGGAAAAAAAAAAAAAAAATACCCCTCCTAATAGAATGGGCCCAAACTGCTTGCAGTTGTCTATTCGTAATGCATTTTAATACTTTATACAATGAATTATGGGGTTCAATGTCACTTAAATTGGTGATATCATTTAAAAATTAATATTCAACAAAGTATCCGATCATTACTTTACTAAACCCAAACAAACAATGCACAAAAACCTTTGTGCATTGGCTAGACGGACCAATGTAACCGCCCTTCCCAACTTTACTATTTCTCAACAAAACTGAACTAAAATTGGAAAGAAAACCAGTTATGAGAATGTCATAGGATGTTACTTCAACAGGGGATAGGGAATTCTACAAGAAAGGAGAAATTCATCCTCTTTACTGATTAAAAGAAATCTAGAAAATATTCACATGGTGAATAAATTATCAAAAGGACAAACCTAGCTGCATAGATTCACACAAGGAAAAAAACAAAAAACAAAAGATTGTCAACCATGACGTTGCTCTATAAACAGTGATACAACAGTTGAAGTCCTGGATTTGTCCAACCAAACATCTTCGCCAGTTATTTCCAACTAACAATAACTTCGATTCCTGTTGTGGACTTTCTGCATCTAGTGAAATGTCTCTTCTGCAATCTGTTGTAGCTTAACACATGACAACAGCAAATATCATATTGCAGAACTGAACAAATAAACTTCTAGCACTTAGAAAAACATGCAAAATATAGAAAAATAAACACCAATTGCCCTTTCGGGAAAAAAAAAAAAGGCTGAAACTCACCATCTACTTCCAAAAATTTCAACTCTGCAAATTTGTATTTCTAATGCATGTACCAGACATCCATTCAAATGCTTCTGCCATCAACCCTTGGCAGAAGAAACAGGGTCTTTCCTTGGTAATCGCAACTGAAAGATAACCAAATAATGTCAAACTGCTGGCAAACTAATGCAGAATTGAGTAAAATTATATGACCTTACCCTTGATTTTGTGCTCCTCCAGCCTCCTGAATCTTGTGGTGGTGGAATATATGCATATCTCTCGATGGGACTTGGACTTGCACATGTGCATGAGTCGCCAAAAGAAGAAAAAGCCTACAATTGGGCCAAATGTTATTATCTTTCTCCAATCAGAATGGAAGAACTAGTGCAAACAACAAAGAAGGCGCTTATTGGGCTTTGAAAAATAACAATTGCAAAGGTTTCACATAATTCGAGCCTAAAACTCGACACTGTTCACTTTTAAAATGGTTTCCGATTTGCTGAACCAAATTGAAACTCTTTGGAACGACAGTTAATTTACAATCACATTGCCGAGAGAAAATCCAGAATTATATCCACGAATTGTAAAAATTATCGTCTCTGTTGTATAGAATCAATGGCCAAGCAACTATGGTAGAACCTTGGTAAGGAAAAGGACAGACGGACTGTTTATTCACCAGCATGATCTTGAAAACACTCAATGAACTCATTGGTTCGTTTACTCTGCAAATATTTTTATTTCCCCATCAGATGAAGCTAGTATTTTCTGCACAACTCAACTCACACAAAGCCTTGTCCAATACTTATTTACAGTCAACTAATTTGATCCTCTTCTACTCCGCTTCATCAATGGGAATTGTCCTCATTAAACCATAAAAGAAAATCTTTTTCAATAACCTAATTTTAAGTAATTCGAGGAAGAAAAAAAAAATCTTATTTCAAATTTACATTTATTGCTTCTTGCAGCCTTACAGAATGTCTTAACCCTAAATCAGTTCCACTATTAATTGTCTTATCTGACAATCTAATGAGAATTCTTAGACGGAACAAAACCCACCCTCCACTTTACTCAACCAATTTTAATTCTTACTGTATCTCGATACCAATTTAACAAGGAAACAATTCATTCTGCCTGCAAAAATTAAGTCTTGGCAAATCCTCACTCGTATATTTATTCTCTTCCTTTTTGGCACATTCACATTTTCCAAAATCTTCTCTGCTCTCCCAAGTCTGACAAATATTACAAAATACTATCTTTAACAAAACAAGGAGTTAATTGTTTAAATAATCACCCAACTTATACGATAGTCACAATTTACTCACTAAACTTCAAAGTGTCAGTGAACTGTCCATTTGCACTTTAATGCAAGATGAACTGGGGCAATTAACAAATAACAAGACAGATCTAGAAAACAAAAGATTAAAGAAAGAACGATAGAAGAAGAATAATTAATAGAAGAAGTAGAAGAGAGATGGGGAGGGGAGAAAGCTCGCAATAAGTCACCAATAATTATTTCAATCATCAACTGTCTAATTTAACGACAAAACAAGCTTAAATAGTAAAAACAAAACCTTAACGAGAACGGGCTTGGGGGGATAGATGTCCAAAATAAGCAAAGCCCAATTACATAAATAAATAAATAATAGTCCAAAATATAAATTAAATAGGATAGATGTCCGCATCAACTCTCCCGGGGTGGGGGGAAAACTCAACCCTATCGAGTGGATAGATCATGAGAGGCTGTAGTCATTCTCCCAACCATAAGCTGAGTGGTTGGGCAAACTTCTGTCGACGTCTGTAGAAATGTGTCAATGGAGGCCTGAATCTGATGTCCTCACCAACTCCCCCTGAGTGGACGGGAGGTGATCTAGGGCCATGGAAGATCCTGTTGACTCCGATAAAGCTCTAACAAATCTGGGTCAAGGTGCTGTAATGTCTCTCTGGGGATCCATGTACAGTCAGAATCAGGTCGATCAACCCAACGCACAAGGAAGCGCTGAACATCTCCATCATTAGTCAACACAGTCTGTTCATCCAAAATGGCATCAATTTTATCTTTGTGTGCTGTAAGGGAAGGTATTGGGTTAAGAGTGGCAAAAGAAGCAAGGTCAAAGTCCACAGAAGGAGGTAGAAGAGGATCATCGGAGGGATTAAAATGGCCTTTATAAGGAACTAAATCCTCAACATTGAAAGTAGAGTGGTATCCAAGGTGTGGTGGAAGGTCAACAACATATGTATTTGGACCAATTTGCTTTAAAATTTTAAAAGGACCAGCACTACGGGCTTGCAATTTGGAGGCGGGTCCAGATAGATGCCGCTCAGGCCTAATTCGGACCATAACGTAATCCCCAATTTTAAACTCAATATGTCATTTATGCAGATCAGCTCGGAGTTTATATGATGCGTTACTGGCTTCAAGTTGTTTATTGATCTCAATATGCAAATCATGAAGATGTTGTGCAAATGACTCGGCTGACACAGATACTCTAGCGTATGGGGACATTGGGATGAGATCTAAAGGCTTCCTAGGCTTATACCCATGGACAACTTCAAATGGACTCATACCTAATGATCGATTCACGGAACTATTATATGCAATTTGAGCTGTAGGAAGAATCAAATCCCAATTTCTAAGATTTTCCTTGACCAGACATCGTAACAAATTCCCAAGACTTCGGTTAACCACTTCCGTTTGACCATCCGTCTGAGGGTGGTAAGCCGTAGAAAATTTCAGTTTAGTACCAACCTTATGCCACAAGGTTCTCCAAAAATGGCTAGTGAAACGAACATCCCTATCGGACACGATGGTCTTAGGAAGCCCATACAATTTGACAATTTCATTAAAGTACAACGTGGCAACCTTGAATGCATCTGAGGTCTTGCTACAAGGGATAAAATGAGCCATTTTTTAGAAACGATCAACTACCACGAAAATAGAATCATGCTTCTTTGGGGTGCGTGGAAGTCCTAACACAAAATCCATACTAACATCTTGCCAAGGACAATTAGGGACGGGAAGAGGTGTGTAAAGGCCCTTGTTTTACCTCTTCTGTTTGGCCAACTGACAAGTGTTACATGTACTAACAATCTTAGTCGCATCTTTCTTCAAGCTAGGCCAGTAGAATTGACGTTCAACCTCTTCAATGGTCTTATCACGTCCAAAGTGACCGGCTAGCCCTCCCGCGTGAATTTCCCACACTATGAAGTCCCACACCGAAGATCGAGGGATGCACAACTTATTAACTCGAAAAAGGTAACCGTCCTCAAGTCGGAGCCATCCGCTGTATCTAACCGTCCACCTTGCAAATCAAGGAAGATATCCTTAAAATCAGGGCATGCTTCGTAATCCTCCTTGAGCCTTTCAAAACCTATAATCTTGACGCTCATGATCGACAAAAGGGAGACACGACGACTTAAAGCATCAGCTGCTTTGTTCTCCGTGCCCCTTCTTGTGTTTCAAAACAAAAGAATAGGCCTGCAAGAACTCAACCCAGCGACCATGCCTAGCGCTCAACCTTTTCTAGGAGTTGAGGTAACGAAGGGCCTCGTGGTCCAAATAAAGAACAAACTCGTGGGGTAGCAAATAATGGCGCCAATAGCGTAATGCCTGGACAACTGCATACAGTTCCTTATCATAAGTTGAGTAGCGTTGTTTCGCATCATTTAACTTCTCGCTGAAATAGGCAACAGGGTAGCGATCTTGAGTCAACACTCCTATTCCTACTCCTGAGGCATCACACTCTACCTCAAAGACCTTGGAAAAATCGAGAAGACGCATGACAGGAGCCTCTGTCATTTGCTTCTTGACTAATGTAAAAGCCTTAGTCGCCTCTTGTGTCCAATGGAACTCTCCGCGCTTCATACATTCCGTTATAGGAGCCATGATAGTGCTAAACCCTTTGATAAAGCGAGGGTAAAATGTAGCAAGGCCGTGAAAGCTCCTGATGTCGTGTATAGTCTTAGGTTCAGGCCAATCAACAATCGCCTGAATCTTATCAGGATCAGTAGATACCCCTGTCGAGGATACAATGAATTCTAGGAAAATGACTCTATCGGTGAAGAAAGAGCATTTCTTGACGTTAGCAAACAATTTTGTTGCACGAAGGGTAGAACAAACTTGCGTGAGATGGTCTCGATGTTGTTCTTTAGTCTTACTATAGATGAGAATGTCATCAAAGTAGACAACGAGAAACTTGCCCATGAAAGGTCGAAGAGTTTGTGTCATTGCCCGCATAAAAGTACTCGGGGCGTTAGTTAGCCCAAAAGGCATGACCAGCCATTCATAAAGACCATCTTTCGTCTTGAACGCAGTCTTCCACTCATCACCCTGGCGGATCCGAATCTGGTGATATCCACTCTTCAAATCAATTTAAGAAAATATCGTAGCACCAACCATCATATCTAACAAGTCATCAAGCCTGGGAATGGGAAAGCGATACTTCACCGTGATCCTATTAATGGCACGACTATCTACACACATCCTCCACGAGCCGTCTTTCTTAGGCGTCAATAGGGCGGGAACTGCACAAGGACTTAAACTCTCACGGATGAATCCCTTGTGAAGGAGCTCACCGACCTGCCTCTGAAGTTCAGCATGCTCCGTAGGATTCATTCTATAATGAGGTAAGTTTGGGAGAACAGTTCCCGGGACCAAATCAATGGCATGTTGAATGTCCCGTAGAGGTGGTAATTGGTCAGGCAAGTCCTCAGGGAAGACATCCCGAAACTCCTGGAGCAACGACTGGACTTCAACGGGGGCTGCTGCTGGGGAGATCACTGGAACCTCCATGACAATCACGGCAAATACAATAGAGTCGCCTGCAAGCGCGTGCTCGAACTCTGTAGGACTAATGATATGCAATCCCTTTCGCTCTACACTTTTCTTCGTGTCCAGTGGGCTAACGGGCTTCGGGGGTAGCGGGTTAAGATGGATCTTCTTACCATTAAACACGAAGGAGCAAGAGTTGGATCGACCATAAATGGTTACGTCCAGGTCGAACAACCACGGTCGCCCCAGGATGATGTGCCCGACATCCATAGAAATAACGTCACACCATATATGATCTTTATACTCGAGGAACTGAATAAGGACTAGACAACGCTCTTTGATAGCTATAGAGGACGTATCAACCCAAGAGACACTATAAGGCTGAGGGTGAGGAATCGGCTTCAATCCAAGACGGGATACGGTAGCCATTGAGACCGCATTAATGCAGCTACCACTATCCACAATAACCTTACAGCCCTTATTATTGATCTTGATGAAAGTATGGAAGATGGCATGATGACGCCAATCATCGACATTCTTAGGTTGGGTAAGAGTATAGCGCACGACACCGACTCTAGGCATGTGTGAGGGAAGGGAACTAGTCTGAATACAACCTAAGAAGGTATCTTCACTGTCAACTAAGTCATCAAATTCTTCCATCTTAGGTTCATAAACTTGGTCCTCTAATGGCTCGTCTACAATATCTTCACGTTCTTCGATAACTAGGGCTCGACTAGGACACCTAGAAGAAATGTGACCAAAACCTTTGCAGTTGAAGCATTGCAAACGTAAGGACGCCCGTGAAACTTCAGGACCTTTACCTTTACTATCCGATACAGGGGTAGCAGTAGAAGGGGGAGGCCCTAGAATAGACTTTGGGGACGGAGTGGACGCAGAAGAGACTGCAGTGCTAGTATCACTACGAGTCCTATACGACATCCTAGTCACTAACTCGTAATCTCGAACGAAGGAGTAGGCGTGATCAAGGGTGGTGACGCCCCGAAGGACAAGTTCGCGCCGAAGATCATCTCTTAGGCCTTGCCTAAACCTACTCAAGGTCATGACCTCATCCTCAACGACCTGACATCTCATTCGAAACTCGTCAAACTGAGCGACGTACTCGGTCACAGGTCGGCTGCCTTGCGTAAGTGTATTCCATTGATCCAACAAGTTCCCCCTGTAAGATTGGGGCAAGTACTTATCTTGAAGGCAACGCTTCATCTCCTCCCAGCTCCCAACAGGAGGAGCACGACGTTTTTCAAGGAGATCCTCAACACTTTCCCAAAATAGCTGCGCAATCCTAATTAATTTCAAATTGGCAAATTGAACTCTCCGATCTTCCGGAACCCCGTACCAGGCGAAAAAGCGATCAATATCCCGAGTCCATTGAGTAAATACGCTAGGGTCCAGGCAACCATCAAATGTAGGGGCATCCAACTTGATATTTCTAAAGAAACGCTCCTCATGGCGAGGGGGAGACTGAGTGTCATGACGGCGACGTTCCCACTCTCGTTCACGAACCGGATTTCCATTCACACGATCATGTCGAACATGGTGCCGACCACCTTGTGGACGACGACGAGGTCTATTATTGGGCGCTTCGGAGTTGTCAGCTTCGGTCGAGTATGGGTTGTGCTCAAATGTGTTCAACCTAGCAACGAGGGTTCTATTCTCTTCACGAGTAGTAGCCAACTCAGTTTGGACAGTCGCGAGTTGAGCATGTAGTTGTTGTTGCCCAGTGGCAAGTTGGGCTAATTGTCGGGTGAGCGCCTCAATTTGGGAAGGGTCCATGGCAAAGGTACTGGAACTAGGGGTAGTAACACGACTACTACGCAAATGCATACACAACACTAGCTAGATGAAGTGCAATAGAGAGATCAATCAACGAGTCACCGAAATTGGCGATTGAATTTTATTTTTTATTTTTTATTTTATATATATATATATATATATATATATATATATATATATATATATTTTGTTTTTTTTTTTTTTTTTTTTTTTTTTGTTTTTTTTGTTTAAAGGAAATTTGGGGTTACGTAAAGTTGATTGTGACAAGCTAGTAGTGCTGATGCAAATAAAATAAAAGCGACGATACAAATGACTAATCAAAGATCTCTAATTGCGGTGGGAAGTAGGGAGCAAAGGGAGGCAATTTGTTTAATAATTCCGATCAAGTAGGGTAAGGCTAAAATTAGCAAGTTGTCAGCAACACAAAGATTATAAACGATGCAATTTAAATAAAACAGAAGTGGAAACTACTGATAAATAGAGATCAAGAACTCCCCGTTGTGGTTGCGGTTCCCGTAGTCCAGTTGGCCTGACCTGTGCTCTATCCTTTGTTGCAGATGTCTTCTGTTTTAGAACGCGCACCAATTGCTTCTTGAAGTTATGGGTTTTGGTTACTAGTAGGTGGCAGTAGATGGTTCTATAGGCTGTGATATGAAGCTTTGGTGACTGGGTTGTCGATGTTGTTGTGGAGAGGATGACAGCGAAGGCGACTTTGCTGCGTGGGTTATGATTTGTAGAGGGCTAGTGGATTCGAAAGCAGAGGCAGGTCGTGATAGCTTTGGTCGGTTACTGTTGGCAGAGGTATATACGGTTTGGCGAGATGTGAGTAGTGGATTATTTGGGGTCGAATATTTTGGGTAATTACGAGAAGAAAGAATTGGTGAACCTGAAGGCAATTTGTTGGTAGGTTGCAGCGTTGTTGATGTCAGTTGAAGATGGCTCGCGGTGGACTGATTATGGTTGACGGAATGGGGAGTGTGGCGGTGGAGATAAAAATCAACGGGAGGAAGCTGAGGTAGAGTGGACCGGATTAGGGGCTTACCGGTATTGGCGGTGGGATTGATGGGTCGCCGGTGTGTTGGCCTCGAAAGTGCGGGCAGCGGTCGGAGGCGACAAGCGGTGGGAACGGCGGGCTGTAGAAGGATCAAGAGGGAGGAGACGAGTTGATTGAATTGTAGCGGGTTGGGCCTTGAGTTATGAAAGTGGTATATGGGCTGAAAGTGACTAATGGCCTGGAATTAACGTAGGCTTTTGTATATGGGCTAGTTGGTTTGGGAATGAGAATAGGGTAATTTTAATGGAATAGGTTAGATTTAGGGTTTGGAACAGCAACTAAGAGGAAACAAATCTAATCTATATATATATATATATATATATATATATATATTTTTTTTTTGTATCAACTAAGAAAGAAAACTGATGCTGTTTTGCTAAATCTCTTCCACTTGTGCTATTCCAAAAATTTTGGGTAGAAAGGTAAGAAGAATTTTGGATGACAAATTGGTTTGTGTATAGATTGATTGTGTAGAAGAAGTCTTACCCAAGTTTTGCTCTGATACCAAATTTGATGCAGGATGAACTGGGGCAATTAACAAATAACAAGACAGATCTAGAAAACAGAAGATTAAAGAAAGAACGATAGAAGAAGAATAATTAATAGAAGAAGTAGAAGAGAGATGGGGAGGGGAGAAAGCTCGCAATAAGCCACCAATAATTATTTCAATCATCAACTGTCTAATTTAACGACAAAACAAGCTTAAATAGTAAAAACAAAACCCTAACGAGAACGGGCTTGGGCCACACCCTATTGTAAAAGCCCAATTATATAAATAATAGTCCAAAATATAAATTAAATAGGATAGATGTCCGCATCACACTTCATCCATCAGCCTAAAAAATTTGTTAACTTATTTACTGACGTGGCTAATGAAAATCTGACGTGACAAGTTACAACCGTTAAAAAACTTACAATTCAACCAAACCATTATTTCATTACTCATCCAACTTACAATATGTTACAGTTTGTTCATCGAACTTCAAAATGCTTCTCAATAATCACTCATTTTTGAGATGTTGTACTACATCCATTATCCTCCATTTCGTTGCTAATTTAATGTACGAAAATTCCACGAGTAAATACAATCATCAAAAAAATTATAACTCAACCAAACCATCAACTTACAAAAATCACTGTATGTGAAACTTGATTTCCATGCCCCATAAACTTCTTTAAAACCCAATAAAACGTCCCCAATTCCAGCCCTAAAAAACCTTATTGATAAATGCATTATGTTACACTTATTTAGGCCTTTAAATTAGAATATTTGTTGGATATTTTAACGAATTATGGCTTAATTTATATATATTGTGTTTGTTAAGTAAAGATCGATAAAATTGGAAACGATGAACGAGAAAATGGTGAAAATAGACAATGTATGATCGAACTACAAAACGATGGTTGAAAATCACACGTGATCAGTTAGACACAATTTAAATTTAAAGTGGTGAAATATAGACAAAGCATTTTCACAAATGAATTTCCAACCGAACAAATTATGCTTCAAATTTTCAGCCTCAGATTGAAACATTTTTCACACAGTAAGCATTTGAATTGAAAAAATGATATTTCTAGAAGAATTATTGGGGACGTTGGGGCCGTGGAAGTCACATTTCACATATGATGATTTTGGCGAGTTGAAAGATTTTTTGAGTTGTAATTTTTTTTAAACATTTGTAACTTATCACGTGTAATTTCTATGCAAACATTAGCAATGAAGGAAACGAAATATGATAGATGATGGACGGAGTGCAACATCTCAAAGATGAGTGATAATTGGGAAGCATTTTGAAGTTTGATGAGTAAATTGTGACCAAGTGTAAGTTGGATGAGTAATGAAACAATAGTTTTGTTGAATTGTAATTTTTTAAATGGTCGTAACTTGCCACGTCAAATTTCCATTAGCCATGTCAGCGAATAAGATAACGGATTTGTTAGGGTGATAGATGGAGTGCAAACAAACAAAGTTCGGTGAGCACTGTGAAGCACTTTGAAATTCAGTGAGTAAACCGTGCCAATGGTATAAGCCGGATGATTATTGAAACAATTAACTCCAAAAGAAGATTCCACTATACAATAATAAAATTAGAAGAAAAAGCTACCTTGTCTTTTGCCGTTTCAGAATTTTTAATCTCCAAACGATCAAGATAAAACAATATCTGTCATATAAGACAAAAAATTGTGAGCTTTAGCAAGAAATCAAACATTACTCACAGCATTTGAGGGATATGGGATTGTTTGAGCCCCATTTTTTGGGAAAATAAATAGTTATTTTTTGGAGAATGTGTGGTTAAAAAGTAGGCAAATTTTTTTTATTTACATGTAAAAATATTTTATTAGGAGAAATTGTGATTGAAAACAAGTTAGGAAAAAAAATGAGCTTTTAAAAAATGGGATCAAACAGGGGCTATATGTAAAGGATTCAGATTCCTTCATCATTTCTAGAGATACTGACGTTGATGAAAGATCCTCACCTTGTTTTGAAACTCAAAATTTGATGCATCAGTGGCCACAACCTGAACACCAAGACAATTGTTGGGGTCATTGCAGAAGGGGCAGAAAATACTGTTGAAAACACAGCCATCTTCTTTGCACCAAATCCCTTGTCCAGGAGCACAATTGTCAGTTCTTTCACGTAGTCTCTTATCAACTGACAATATATCTGACACCACAATACACACACTTGATGTACTCAAAGCTAGAGTTTCTGAAGTCTCAATCCATTGAGATATCACATGGACTTTCGATGATGAAATTAGAGAGCACATAACCTGAAGATCATTTTCAGGAAGACCCAGGGGATTTCTACATTGCAAGCAGAAGATTTGAAATCTCTGGTTCATGTTAAGGCCAGAAGACACATGGGATCCATCAAACATATTAACTTTTGGAGATAGAGAAGTTTTGAACTTGCTACTTTCATTTTCTGAATTATTTTTCTCCTCAGTTCCGTGGTTTGCATCTGTGATTGTTACTGAGCTTGCCAATGGACTAACAATATCAGCAGCCTGGGTAATAGGAGTATCAAATGCCTGGAGATTGTTAATTGAAGATAAACCCATGAATTTTCTCCTTTTCTGAGCATGAGAATTGACACTCCAGGACGATTCTACTTCAGATATTATACTGTTTGCATTAGCAGTAAGTCCTCTTTCAGGAGTGGCCATTGCCATATAGGTAGTTTTGGTAGGAGCTGCTGCATCTGACAATTGCTGTGGGAGCTCAGTGTAGGCACTTTTTTCTGTTGGACTCAAGTAACCATTCCTGAGGAGCGTTTCAGGAGTTGCTATAGGATTCCCAAAATTCATACTAGGTGTTTCCTTAACAAAGGTTAATTCAGTATCATCAGGGGACAATGCCGCAGACAACCTGCATATGGATGATTTGGGGTTACTGAAAGAGAGAGAAATGTAAAAGCAACCAAGTTAGTCACACATCTTTGAACAAGCTACAGCTCCTCCGTTACAAGGCAACAATTTCTCAACAACTCCCGGTAAATCTATTATAGAAGTTGTCAACTTTGTATTGGCTGATGAGCAGCATATTGAAGTTATAGAACCACTCAAAGCAGAGACTTCTGATCAATCATAGGAAAAGTTAAATATTCAAAAACAAAAATTCAGTAGCTAAAATTTCCAGTTGCAGATAAAGGATCACATTCAATGCCTCAAATTAAAGCCCTTCTTATTTACCTCGAGTCTCTGACAGAATCACAGTCTAGGTCAATGTATTCTCTGCAGATACTGGCACCTTTCTCATTTGTTAGCATCACAACATCAGTTTTTGTATCCTTATACGGTGAACTGTACTTTGTAACAGGAACGGAAGGATGTCTCAGCCTGGCAACCTTTTCACTAGCTAACATACCAGTACCATCTGATTCTAATTTCAGTTGATAACGACAGGATTTGTTAACTTTCTGATTTTTTTTCCATGCAGCCTCATTTTTCCAATCCACAGATTCGACGTGTCCATCATTGACATCTGTACTTTCTAATGTATTAGCTGCTGCACCAAAACGATCCTGCATTCAAAATAGATCAAAATGTATGGCTCACTGACTCAAAATTTAAAAACCATCTGTATTTAGAATACCTTCACATCATCGAAAAAGGATTTTAAACCATCTAGTGATTCCTCAAAGCTGTCATACTGTCTAATTGACTTGCGTAACCATTTTGAAATGTATGCTCGGTTTCTGTCTTTGAGGAAACGCTCATCTGCATGTGAAATTGGCATTCAATGTGATAATAGAAGTACACCATTGTCTAAATGATAAGTGGAGCAGGATGCAGCATATAAATTGAACCTTCAGAAAGATAGAGACCAGTATGTGGAAAATATGAAAATTTAGCTTTTCTCATTCCTGGGCTAGAAAATGTTTAGAATCTACTTAGCTCTGAAAAAGAACAGAACTCTTTATCTGCTTCAATCAAAATTTTTAGAACTATATGCTTGCCCCTCTAGTTGGACACATGCAATACTAAGTGGATGCTTCCTCTCTGATCAGAAGCATAACTGCTGTACTTCCTAATCAACTATATTGTGATCTACTAAATAGTTAAACATACACATAGTAGAAAGTGTTGAAGGGGCATAATAGCAATACCCCAGCTCCTCGGCTCTCTGCCCCCTTAAAAAGATGAGGAAATAAAACTGAATTACAAAAAGATTTCTTAAGGTAGATAATTGATGATCTGCCGTGAAGCTTCTTCTTCAACGTAGAACTGCTAAAGCAGTACTGCTTTGGAATGTGAAACATAAACAGCATCCAATAAATAACTTAATCCTATTTCCTAAAGAAAATAGATAGGAAGTACCTAAGAAGATGATAGCTCCATAATCAAATCTATGTCGAATGCAACGACCTAGAGAAATTAAGAAGAAACAAAGTCATGTATAATTAGCTCAAATAGATTTGGCAGAATTCAATCAAAACAAAAAACGTTTGATACCGAATTATTCCAGAACTCCAAATTAAGTACAAAAGTAAACTGTGAGACATCGAGTAGAGTTAAGATATATGCTCATTGTTAGTTCTTAAATCACATCACTTATTTCTTGAACTGCAATCCAATTCTTAACCAAAACAATGAATGCTTTACACACTTCCAGTTTCTAATACTTATATCCAACACTTAACTCTATTTTCATTACATAAAACCCAAAGATTATAACACTGAAGTGAATATCCGACTGTAAACTTTAAGGCCCCGTGGGATTAGTCGAGGTACGCGTAAGCTGGCCCGGACATCCACGGTCCAAAAAAAAAAAAAAAAAAAAAAACAAGAGATAATCTATACTTGCTCGTGCCAACAATTTTAAGGAATTTAACCAAATTCAACGTGACAGGTTTAGGCTTGCACACCTTCGGATTTCTCAAACTTTCCACATCAACATAATACAGAGGAAAAGGTAAGGGCAAGGAAGATATGGGAGGAGAAAGTGAACAAAATCAAGTTGCAGAAAGTTGAACAAGAGAAAGAGTTGAGCGACCAGGAAGTTGAATGAAGCTTGAGTTGCAAATTTTTATGGCAACATAAATATAAAGAAAGATCATCATTCTAATGAAGTAATTGTTTGGCTATTATGAAGAACAACATAAATTCATCGTGTAAATATCCATGAAAAGCCGAAAGATAACTTTGATTTTAAAATTAATAGTAACATACTATCTTGTTAAGGAAACGCAAAGGCGTATAGAATTCCTAGTCAAACCTTATCGTAAATTTGATCCTCATATTACCACAAATTCCTCGTTGGTGTCATTCATTAAAATATCCCCACAAGTACACCCTACTTATCTGTCACTCATTTCTATGTATCAATAAAAACCACTTATAAACACTTGCCAAACATATGCTAAGTTTCCTTATACTTTAAAGTAATCCTACTTCTTCATAACCTTACAAGTAAATTACTCCAAAAAAACATTATTGGCGAATGAAGGAAACTAATGGTAAACTCAAAACAACTCAATCTCGTGGAATTTTCAGATGTTTTCTCATCCTACATACAGAAACTTTGACAAAGGATGGATAATATGTATCATGAGGACATAAGTAAGCATAATAAGTGAAGAGAGTTGACTGGTTTGAGGATTTAAATGGTCTGCAAATAAAGTAAATAGACAACAATTAATAAGCCTTATCTTCTTAGACTTAAGTAGAATATAACATATTGAAATGATTGTTGATATTTCATGGTAAAAGACAGAAGGTGTATATGCTAAGAAGTACCTGTAGCCTGGTTAACAGCTCTAAATGCTTGATGACAGTACCACTCATTCCCATTCAGAAGGTTTTTTGATGACTCGTGTATATCATTAAACTTCTTCTTTTGTGCAACTTTAATGTCTGTGTCAAAAATCAAGAACTACTCATACTAGTGAAGCAAATAGTTATTGAACAAGTTTAATCAGAAAGAAAGATTTTCTTACATGTTCGGAAAGGGAACCCCGATAATTACCTGGTGGAGTTAAGTATAACATAATCATCTACATATACAGCAGAATGGAAGCATGAAATTGTTTCCAGTTGAATAACATTTACAATTTTAGCGGTTCCATTCTGCACGATGCAGCATGGAAACAGTATACCTTCCAGAAACCATCACTAAAATCAATACAAACTTATAGTGGCACAAGTCTATTATCTTACTCGATACTATCTGATCTATTGTAAGATAAAGATGACAACTTAAGAGAATATTTAGAAGGATACAACAGCTCTAGCATTTTCATCAGAGAAGTCGATCCCTTCAGAAACCTGAAACCATGACATCCCAATTAGAAATATTTCATTTAACAAGTAATTTTGTGATTGATTACGAAGATAACAATCACCCTGAAGAATTTTGAGAGAGTTGGACAAATATACTCGAGAGCATGCGTAGATGAATTTATTTGAAGAGCTTGTATGATCCTTATAAAAAATTGGGAACTCTATGTTGATTTAATTGCATTGGATAAAGAGGATAATAATTGAAGTTGGAAACTACAGCCTCCAATATAATTAGTACTAGTCCATGATTATACAACTACCCATTAATTTATTTTTAAGCTTTATACAGTGAAGTAGAATGATACTATAAGTATCACATCAATTCTCAAACAAATTTTTTTCACTTTGAATGTGCACATATTTCCATCATTTTCTCGGCAGAAAAATCCTAGCAGGGTTTCACAGCCTTCTTGTCACCTTCAGCAGTTTCAAGCATTTTCTACTAGATTCAAAGTGATTTCTTGAGTTATGTTTCGAATGTAAAGGAAGCTTTATTAATGCTGAAACCCTAACTAAGATGATTATTCACAACATTCATGGGAATCTTGAAGGTGATTGTATAATTGAGACTCTGATGAATGACGTTAAATCTTACTCTTGATGGACTTTTGGAAATGTGTAATTATCTATTTTTGGCTTTGGAAACAAATATTAAACAAGGAACGTTGATGAACTATCAAAAATAGCATAAAAGGGGGCATAAGGAGTTGGACCTTGAGAGTTGAATCTTTAATCTCTTACTTAACGATCTCTAAAGGGTTATCTCATTCTCAGGAGGTTTATTCATAGAAGGGTTAGATTTGTTGTATATCCTTATATGTGAATTTTAATCCCAAATCAGCTGATAGACCCCCACCTCCAATAATATTCACTCATGCAATTATTCCATTCAAGTTTTTTATTCATTCAATTTTCTAGATTGCTCCATTAGTTAGTTAGCAAAGGGGTAAAAGGGGTATAGGAATATAGTAGAATATTTATAAATGTAATAGGGGGATCTGGGAAAAAGGGGATTGAATGGAGATGTTGAGAAAATAGTTAAGAGAACCAAGGCCTCTCGAATAGCCTGGAATTGTCATTTACATCCTTTGTTGTTCAAATTCTTCATTACATAATAATTGTTCTTACAACTTTCAATTCAATACATATATCCAGTTCACCAATACACTTCTCAATTTCCTTTACATTCCAGATAATACATCTACTACCTAACCAAACCATTAATCAGTAACTTTACAGGTCCAAAGCAAATTCACCAGCAGCAGCAATTCATTTATCACTAACAACAGTAGGGAAACCTATCACAATAATATCAGAGAAGGCACCATATCTCCCAGTTGCAATCAAGCAGTGTGGATGGTGACGCTAGTATGCAATGTTCGTCCGAGACTAGTCATGGGCTAGCGCAAAGCCAATCCGATATGGGTGCCAAAATCGCGGAGCATGGTGAATTGTTGTGGTTCCTATTGCAAGGTATAGGACTTGAATCCCGCATTGAAAATATGGACTTTCGGTGTGTGGTTTATATAAACTTGGACTCTCCAACTTCAACAGGCTAACCTTTAAGGAATAGCTCTCCCAAGATCTATATCATCAGCTATTTCCTTAATACACACGGAATGGGTATCAATACTCAAGCTTTCTACTGAAACAATTATTGATTCATCTACATAGGTAACACTACTATTGTAGCAGAATTCTCAGGTATCTATACCTAGCACTCTGGTATTACAACCTATGCTTCCTCCATTCCATAAAGTGTTAGTTGAGATGTTGTCCTAAGCCTTGACGACTTGTATCAGTGATGCCCAGGGCTATTACAAGAAATAAGGCTGGCTTATAACAAAGTTTTAAGAGATGACTAACAACTTTTCATGAAAGAATTTGGATACAAGACAATAAAGTATGTATGGAAACACGAACATGGTTGGTCTTGGACAAACAGTTGTCTGGGAATGGATAGGATCATCATAGTACATCATTTTTCCATTATTAATACTGAGGAGAGTAAAGATACTATTCGACTGCAAGCAAGACATATTATTGTTGTGATATAATGGATTCTAATTTGTATTTTGGCATGTGAATATATGTGGACATGTGACCAATCATATGTAAATTTAATAGTGAAGATTGGTGCTTTGAGATGAGCAACATGGTTGCACAGCCTATGTGTTTAAACCTGCAAGATGGTGCTTTGAAGTATGTAAAATGACATAACACAAATGAAAGGATTACTCTTAGTTACCTTGCCTCGACAAACTGCAAGAAAAGCAGCACCCAATTTAGTAGTTTTTGGAGATTTCACTTTATCTCCACTTTTCAAATCTGATTTTTTACCCCGTATCTTTCTTCCAATTACACGTCTTGTACTCTGACGAATAGAATTATAGTAATTCTTCAAAAGAGGCTGAAAACCTTCCTGGCTGCTTCCCCTTGGTTCTAAACGAAAGTCCAGAATCGTGGAAGAATATCACAAATCAATAGTAGTAGTGATATGGTGAGATGTGAAAGACAAATAAGATTTAGCCCTTGTTTGATCCTCATTATCTCCAAATTACATTTTTTTCCTCTTATTTTCAATCACACATTCTTCAATAAAATAATATTATACACAAACCCAAAAAAAATTTCTTATTTTTTAACCACACATTCGCTATCAAAATACTATTCCAAAAATGCATTTTGAGGAAAAAAAATGTGGCTCAAACAAGCTCTTATTGTGTTCATGCTTTTGCAAAATATATTTGCTCGATGTACTACATTTAATTTTATAACATACACATACCCTTGGCATGAATTAAACTAATCTTACCAACAAGGGATTTCTGAGCATTCAGATGTAACCATTGACCAGTTTCCTGCCAACGTTTGCTTACTTTATCCAGCAGCTTATAGCTAGGAAAGAATACCAAACACCCACCAGGAACAATTTTGCAGATTTCTTCTAAAGATTTGCCAAGAGCATCCTTGAAAAAGAAATAACATCTGGCTTGCTTTAGTAAGAAGAATTCTATTCAACATTGAAAGGGAATAAGTAACAATTGCGACAATACCTGAAAAGCATACCCATCTGCAGTCTTGTAACTTGCATTTAATGGATAATTACCTGGACCATTGGAAATTACAGATGCCCACACCTGTGGTAAATGGCTGAGAAATCAGTTCTTGGTAGGGATAAGAGAAGCAAGTACAACCAAAAAAGCATAAATAACATAAGATGATATTCATGCTACCTGTGAATCAACATCTATAACATGTGGAGCTTCCAGACATGTTCCAAATTGAACGCCAAGTTCAGACGAGAAAGTGTTCAGTGGTGACAGAGTCCTGTAAAGATAATGCAAGGTGAAAGAGTAAGAGCGAAACAAGTGGTAGAGAATAGTGGAACATAAACTGAAAGAAAATTAATATCAAATTATAACAAAGATGTAAATATAGTAAGAACTCTCTTCTATGGACGGTACTATCTTACTGTTGCATGAGTTGACAATCATATACATCATTTAGCATAGAACTGAAGTAACAAAATTGGATTAGAGAGGAAGCATGAAGGGTTCCAAACATAGTTATCAGACTCGACTCAATCGCCGACCCAGAAAAATCGTCAAGTCACCAAATCAGTGATTCAACCGGTAGGTCAGTGGGTCAACCGTTGCATCGTTGCTAGATCACGTGTTTTAATTTTTTAATATTTTTTAAAACTAAAAGATAATATATATTTTATTTTATGCCATTCTTCTAAAACTAATATATGCATTTTGGTCACAATAATTGCAAAAATTCTACAGGTACCATAGTGGTCATGGTTCTAATGTTTCATGCAAGGAAGTTGCAGGTTCAAATATCTACCTATGCAAAATTGATATAGATTTTTGCTGTGGAGTCTGGACCATGATAAAACCAGTTCATATTGAACTGGTTCTGGTTTCCTGTGAAACCAGTCTGGTTTAGGGTAGTTATGAACCGATATGGGCAGTTCTTGACCGTTTCATTTTGAAATGGATCAAATATTGACCCGGTCCAATTTTAATAATTATGGTTCCCAGGCTTCACAGGAACTTTCAAAAAATATGCTATCGTTCAATAAAATTGTCTCCAAAAGTTTCAATATCCATCTGCTGACCTCATGAAAGTTATATTGCATTAATGGCGAGACAAACATTATAAACACTAAAAGTGAACAGCACAAGTCTAACAAACTGAGCATAGATAACTTGTCGTAAACACAATTAAAAAAATACACTTTCATTGAGAAATAACACATATGCAACTATATTTACCCCGATGTTAGAATCACTGACTGAGAAACATCAGCAATGCTTTTGAAGACAACAGCTGGATTCAAGCACCACAAACTAAATGTGTGTGTCCAGTCACCTGCAGCAGTGAACAAGCACTTTGTGAGAAAAGAAAGTAATGAAGCAGTAATTACAACTTACAAGAACAAAGTTTCTGAATAACATATGGCTTAACAAGCTGACCATTACAGCAGGTCTCTTCATAGATACTAAAACTAAAACAATCCTTATGTGATTTCTCAAATGAGATTTCAGGTTGCTCACAATATGTGGTGATACAGGATGGGAGAGATAAAGTGAGTAGAAGAGAAAGAGAATTTGGGGAGGAATATATCAATTATTAATTCGATAATTGAATTTATCTAACTCAAACCTAACAATTATGGAAAGAAATACAATTACATCAATCAAAAGAATATTACATTTTTCTGTCTAAAATAAATATCTAATTTACGGAAAGTCTTTTGAAAATATCAATTAGGATCTCCATCCCATGTAGTGATGAAACCAGACATGGTCTAACCAATCTTTTTTAACTTTATCTTTGCTTCATATCCATTGATAAGTGAATTTGCCTCCCAATTAGTTTTAAGTTTAAAACTTGAATTGTAAGCTGCACTGATTGTCCTTGTGGCTGTTTTTTACAATAAGTTCTTGCTATTATTGTTTGTAATTTCCTCCTTAAATCTTCCAAGACATATTAACTTCTCTCCCCAAGAGAATGTGTTGAGTTCTTCCACTGAGGGCATCAAATGTATTGTGGATTCTTAAACAAAATGTAGCATCCAGATTAAGTGCGAGCTCTGAACTGGCATGTAATTCTAGATCCTTTGTACAGTCTTCAATAAGTGCTTGGATTTTTAATTTCACTGGCTAGAGAGTCATGGTATTCCACTCCCTCAGTGCTCTATTCTATGTAGCATCTCAGATGCCATAAATATATTTGCTAGCATAGTAAGTTCTACTTAGGGTCAGAACAATTAACTTTACTACTCCAGGCCAGTAAATCCATATTATTAGCTGAAATAAGAAATTTGGACATCCTGAAGTTATTAGATAAAATGACAATTTACTTACCACCTTCTTTTTTAGCAGATCTTTGCAATGCCAACTCATAGTCATAAGCATGGACACCATTTCCAGAGAAGAAGTAATTAAGTGAAGAGAACAATCCTGAGTGATAATCAAATAGCCAATTCCCATTGTCAGAAATTTATATATTGTTCAGAGTTAGAGAACAAAGACCAAATACCTTCAAGTATAATTGTTGCCATTCCACTTAAATGAGCAATACCCGGCTCCGCTTCTAAAGCAGCTCTAATTGCCTTCAGAGTGATGTAGAAACAATCACAAGAAGATAGTAGAAGTTAGCAATGATATGACAAAGCATTTTATGCAAAAGAATAATTTAATTTGATTCATCATTAAAAGTTGATTAATCTACCTGCGTGGCACATTCCCATAAGATTGGAAAGCACTGCAGTGTTATGTTAGCTTCCTCTAGCTCTTTTAAAGCCTTATCTCCTGTCCAACTACAGAGATAAAATAAATAAATAAGAATAAGAATAAAAGATTGGTCAAAACGAACATAAGGAAAAGGAAAAGAAAGAGATGAAGTTGTGAGAAGCCAATGCTCTATTTCTTGCTTGAACACAATCAGAGAATATCTGACGAAGAAGACAAGCATAACTCTAATACTGTCAATCCCTTTGTAGAAGGCTAATAAACAAAAAAAACTGATGAATTAAAAGATTTGTGCTCCAACAAGAGGTGTACCCTAGTAGAATAAAAAGTATTAGGATGCAAGTGAAAAATCTTAATAAAAGTTGAAAGTGATAGATACCATAAAATATGTTATATGTCAACTTTGACTTTAATTTTAATTCATACCAAACAAGACTTTATCAAAAAACAAAATCCCCGAAAGTTAGGGGGTCACATGACCCACATACCCCCCCTCCCCCCCTCTGTGTCTGCCACAGACCCTAACCTTTCGGTTATATGGCAAAACTAATCATTCACCATTAAATGACGGATCTTCCCTTCTACTTCAGCCTCTATTTGAGCTTCATTTTTCAAGGACTCATTTTTTTTTCTCAAATTCATTTTCAAACACTTATTCTCCCATAATATAATTTTATACGTGAACCCAAAAAAATTTCCTATTTTTTAACCATACATTCTTCAAAAAATCACTATTACAAAATTTATTTATTCAAAAAAAGGGGGCTCAAACAAGGGCTAAATAAACAAAAATAAAAGAAAGCAGTAAACCAATAAAAACTAAAGAAATTGCAAATATAGTCTCATAGATTTTCAAAAAGTACAAACAAATCATGCTTAAAATAAGTAAATACATATTAACAAATAAAAATAAATAATTTAGAAAAAAATCGAAGGAATAAAAAATCTACAGCCTGCAAAAAAAAATTATGTTCTAATATGTGTATAATTGTTTTAAGCGAAGTTTAATTGTAGTTTTTGAAAAGTTATAGGACTCTATTTACACTTTTTCTTACTTTTTGTTGTTTTACTGCTTTTTTATTTTTGTTGATTTACAGAGGAGCAAATCAATCGTTTAATAGCCAAAATATGGAGGTTAGGACTAGTTTTGCTACATAATTGAAAAGTTTGGATAGATTATGCTGAAAAAGGTTGATGGTAGATTTGTTACATTACACAGAGGTTGGGGACGAAAAGTGCAAATTTTACATTAAAATATAAATGATTTCATTGTAATTGTAAGTTCTACTGAATGTATGAATAATAAGTCCCTATTTGATTTAGCTAAAATTAGATATTTTTAGTAAATTTTGATAAAAGCCCCAGTTTGATGAGGATTAAAATCAGATTTTTAATGAATTTTGATAAAAGTTGATGAAATGTGCAGTTGAAAACTTTTGGGTCCCATAAAATGTATAATTAAAATTAGTTATTGACTTTCACTTAGATTAAAATCTAAATTTTAATTTCTACCAAACAAAGGTGAAATATGTGGTTAAAAAGTTGATAAAAGTTAAGTGTTCCATGAAATGTGTTGTAAAAAATAAGTTTGACAAAAAATGAATTTTAGAACATGAAGGCCAAACACGTGCTAAGAGGATAGTGGTTTTGGGTCCCATGAAACGGGTAAATAAAAAGTATGTTTGGCTTACGTTATAAGCTAACCTTTGCAAAATGTGCACAGATGTGTCTAAAGTTAATATTTACAAAAACAGTGTACAAAGCAAACAAACGTGCATATTGCAAATAGAAAATTCCTTGCATGAAAAATACTTGTGCAAACAATGCTAAACTTGTGAAATGGTGAAACAAAAAATTGCTCAACATAATATTTTCCATGTGTCTACCTTAAAATGACTTGACACATCCTTATCTTTTATCTATAAGAAATATAGGAATATAATTAGTTTTGAACAATGCAATGCTAAGGGCTTCTGTAGAAAGACCTACATGTGAAATAAAAATGAAAGTAATAGATAAGCAAATTACAATGACATTTCCCGAGGTGCAAAAGCAGATATATGTTACCCTTTTGTGTTTATGCTAATTCAAAACTATTGCGAAAAATGATAATAGTTTATCTTTCTTCCTTTCTTTTCATTGTCTTCATTTTTTTTAATTTTCTCATTCTTGATTTACATGGGAGCCTTTTTTTTAGCTTAAAGAAAGATAAATCCTTTTTGTTTTTTCACTTTTTGCACAAAGTGGTTACTATTTTCGTCAAAATTAACTTTCTGATCTTCTATAAAAACAATAGATACAAAATTTTGAGGATAGAAAATGGAAAGGAAAATTCAAACTTTGTACCTTGTACAATGTTGACTTCAAGCATTTTTAATGTTCTGACAAAAGTGCTTCAATTTCTTAAGCTTAACATAGTACAATTCTTTTGAGTATAATAAAACACAAAAGTTAAAGAGAATGTCACCAAACAAACCTCACAAAATTACTTTAGGATTGCATATTTTAAAACTTAACCTGTCCATTTAATGTATTTTATTTCTTTATAAAACACACGTTCGTGTATGTCCATTAATGATTCTTAAATGAACAAGTTATTTTAAATCCTATTTGAAAAAAAACATATAACTCTTTTGAAGCATTAAAAATATATTCATAGTTTTTTTGAACAGTAATACAAAAATTTGTAAATATTAGAAGAGCCATTAAACATACACTAATTGAGGTCAGGCACCAAGGAAAAACTGAGCAGCTTTGAATTCACACCATTACGGATGACCAGTAATAGAGGGAACAACAATACGAGGTGATAAGCATGTATGAAAATAACTAACCAGTGGAAGTAATGTTGAAAATCACGCTTTACCAAGGTTTCTTTCCTCCTGTCAATCCAACTCAATATGTCCTACAGAAAAAAGGGGGCAATTTCTGATAGCTGTGAATGAAATCTGAATTCATATGGAATGTTCACGAGATCAAGATGATCACCTGTGTCATTTCCAGTAAAGGACGGTAATTTAAGTAATTATCACAGGTGAGCTTTTCCAGTTCTGTCTGCAGATCTTCCAAAATGCAAACGAGTGAGATATATCAATTGGTAAGGAATCACAGAATAACAGACTTGCACTTACAAGTCAAAGCATCTTCGTCAACATCAAAACTGCCAGCATCACGAGCTGTGTCTTCTACATTACTGAAACAGTTAAAGGAAAGATCGGAAGAAACTGATAAGGACGAGAAAATGATGCTTACTGAACTCATAGTGTAGCCAGTTACTAATTCATTGAATAACTGAGTATGATTTAAGAAATAAAATCTGTTCCAATTCTTTTTGAGTGAACACACAAATCGTTTTAATAACTGCATTTCTTTTTGAGTTATGACACATTCATTTCCACAACTGCAAAAAAAAAAAAAAAAAAAAAAAAAAAAAAAATCAAATTTACCAAATTTCTTTGAATATAAAGTTCCAAACTCATGCCTAGCTGCCGACCAAAATAAATTACAGCTGCTATGTTAAAATCCTTTTTCAATAATTGTATCATCTTCTACTCCGTTTACATGGCACAAGGCAGTGAGTGATAGTTCCTACGTTTTCTCCAACAATTTGGCTGTATAAATATTACAATTGAAAGGCAAGTGGCTACTTATGACTTACTGTGCTTCATCAAGAATAATAATGCTCCCACTAATATCTACTTCCATTGCATTCCGGATGATGGGATTAATAATGTAGTTATATGGGCAAAAAACCAAATCCGCATCTTGTGCCATGGACCGTGCTGCAAAATATGAACAACCTGAAACCCAAAAAATCCCTTTAGAGACTCGTGTTGGTTAAACCACCAAGCCTGAGAAACCATTAAAACAAGAAGTGAACCTTTGACAATTTGTCCAATTTTGACAAGGTCTTCAATATCATGGATATCATGGCAGCCTCCTTTTTGAAGAGATGGATGACCTTTGACTTTATGGACATTTCTAATAGGAACAGAGTTGACTGAGAATGTCTAACCATGCATTACAAGCAAAATAGAAAACAGTAAGCCAAATCAAATATAACTCACTTGAATTCTGGGCAGAGAGCTTCTTTATTCTTCAAAAGCAACTTACTGTAAAATTCAGATAATGTATGTTAGAAGTAAAAAAACATGGAAAACAATTTATCTTTCAAGGGAAAAGGAAAGAACCATTGCTCATCAATATTATCTTCACCACGTAAATGCGGGTTTGTGCAATAATGTTTCCTTGATCCCTGAAAGAAAACAAAAGGATTGGTGAAAACACATACTGTCTCATATAGGTGAAGTGTCCAAAAGAATAAATGATGGTGGCAGACCAAGTAAAAGAGAAAGGGATAGAACTACCGCAGTTAGTTCACAAAATTTGTAATCTCTCTACCGAACTCTTCAGATTATAATAATATGCATATATGCTCTGTCATCTCCAAATTCTTTGCCACAACTTGAGCCCAAGCCTACACTACAGTCCCATGACTTGCTTGATTTGCTTATGATCTTATCATATTTCAAAGAGATGTTTCATGAGACGAGCCAAAAGGGCCAGGGGAGAGGCACAATCCCAGCCCCGGTAACATTTTTAAATTTTTTTCTAGAATTTCTACATATATATATATATATATATATAGTATATAAATTATAGTAAATTCCGAAACTTCAGCATTTTAACAAAAAATAAGTGTACATCCTAGTGGTAAAAGTTTTACTTTTGTGGCCACAAACGATGTAGGTTCCAGCCACGCTATTAACTTTCCTCCTGTTTTTGTGAAAAATTTGCACAATTAGCTTAACTCTTTTAATATCTATAGCAAATACATCCTCAAATTTTTAACATCAGACTTTTCAGTCCCCAACCTTTAGTACTATTTGCATAATTTGTCCCTTTTACATAATTCCATCAACTTTTTGTTGGCCCGCCCCTCAAACTCAAAATTCTGGCTCTGACACAGCATAAACCCCATGAAAAAATAGTTGTGTGCCCCCACAAGGATCATTTCCCACTCCAGTAATTTCGGTTAGTTAATTTCTTTCTTGCCTTTCTGCGGGAATATGCAAATTCTTTCAGCATGGACTCTATAAATTTCCCCTTCATAGAGTTCCCCCGTAATTTATGAAACATTCCTAGACATGAAGGAGATCTTGTGCTGTATGCAAGTGTCAAGTTTGTGCCTTCATCTAATGGTCACAAAGATAACTGAACAAACTGTTTCAGCAGCAATAAAAATTAAGCTGTTGTAACGAATAGGCTATGAACAATTACTCAATAAGACATCAATTCAAAATAAGCTATCGTTACTTCTGGCTATTTTTCAGAACTGGGGAGAAGTATCGATTTTACAATGATTCCATCATAAACCCTTTGCTCATGAAATTGACATATGCAAAAGTAAAAATGTACTGATCATGTGAAATATTAAATGAAACTTGAAAAAGGAGAGAAATTTTAAGTATGGTTCAGAAATACTACCAAGACCGCCATAGGCACTCGGTAAGATGTTTTCTTGTACTCTTGGATCACTTGAGTGATTTGAGTATGCGTCCTCCTAATAAAAGCAAATTAACTATAAGAGCTAGTTGTTCTTATATGCATAATATTCATAGAAGCTTAAGCAAATCCCATTATTGGTATCAAAAGTAGCTGAACACAATATGAATACCGAAGGCAGAAGACTAGGAATGTTATGATTTGAAATCATACTCAAGTTTGCCCTAAATCTTTACAACCTTGATCAGTTTCATGACACATCAAATTCTGATATCCAAATTTGTCCTAGAAAGACAACCTAATGTTAACCTACGATGGATAAAACTTACGAAGAATAAAAGATGGTGGGAGCCAGTTTTGACTTCTCTTTTCTAGAATTTGTTCTGGCAGGTGGAGCTATTCCCGGATTTCCTGAAAAGGAAGCCAAGAAAAATGTTAGAAATAGTAAACAATGCCTGAATTCTGCAATAAAGATAATCCATAATTTCAGAAGAAGTGACAGATAGTAGCCTAAAAAGATATATAAGCTTAACAGGGAAGCTTACGATGCCATCAAACCTGTGACATATCTTAGAACGTTCAAGTATGAATATACAGCAAGGACATTATGACACTTAAATAACATGCTCATGAGTTAATTGAAATTAAAAAAACGTGAGAACTTTATCCTAATAACATTCAAAAAATGCAACAATTATCTACTTAGAAACCGAGCGGTAAAACAAAAGGGCACAATTTCTGTTCCGTTAATATTTTCTATCATCTACAGACAAAACAAAACAAAATCAAAATTACACCAGTTCTGATCATATTTAACACCTGGGGGCTGGGTTTCAGGAATGAAACCGCCGCCATGATTAATAGGATCAGTGGTGGCCTCGGGGTTAGGCTTCGAGCTCGAGTGCGTCAAATTCGCCTGAAGATTCTTTGATTTCCGATTCTGCTGCCACGCGATGGTAGAGCAAAGGAGAGAGAGCGACTTCCCAGTGCCCGTGGGTGACTCAAGTAGCGCGTGACAGTTTCCATCCCTCTGAGATCGATCCAGAGTCGAAATCACCCTGTTCATGAAGGCGAGCTGCGTGCCATACGGCTGGTACGGGAATTCTACTGGTATGCCTCCGATGTGGAGTACATTCTTGGAGGATTTCAGATTAGGATTAGGGTTTATTGATTGTTGGGTTGGGGAAGAAGTGGAGCCCGACATTTTTCACGCAGACTGTGTGTATTCTACTATTCTTGCTTTTCATTGCAGTGAATTTAGCAGCACATTTTAGAGGTTTTGGCGGGAGATTTTTTTCTCAAATTTTGACTAGGTTTGGGTACAATTAACCGAGCTTTAGTGAAAGCTTGTTTGGGTCCCTTTGGCATGTAAATAAAGAAAAAGGGTTAATTTCAGAAATGGTCACTGAAGTTATATAAAAATTACAAAATGATCACTAAAACTTTCATGAATGGTCACTCAAGTTTCAGGTGCTTTCAGAAATAGTCACTGAAGTTTAAAATTTTCACCAACGGTCACTGAAGTTTAGGAGATGTTTCACTAACGGTCACTGAAGTTATAAAAAGTTTCAGGAACGGTCACTGAAGGGTTATGCATTTTTTCAGTTTTTTGGGCGACTTTTTCGGCCACTCCGGACCACCAAAATCACCGGATTTTGATACCTTTGGAAAGCCCACAATCTCCTTTTCAATTACCACCCAAAATCTCCCCCAAACTCCAAACGATTCGACCGGAAAATCGCCGCAAAAGTTGCCCAAAAAATTGGAAAAATCTGCCCAAATTTTTTCAATTTTTTGGGCGACTTTCCGGCAACTTCCGACCACCAAAATCGCCGAATTTTGATACCGTTGGAAAGCCCATAATGTCCTCTTCAATTACTACCCAAAATCTCCCCCAAACTCCAAAAGATTCGACCGAAAAATCGCCGTAAATTCAGCATGAAAAATATGGGCAGATTTTCGGCCTTTTTGGGTAGCTGACTTTGCGACGATTTTTCGGTCTAATCTTTTGGAGTTTGGGGGAGATTTTGGGTGGTAATTGAAGAGGACATTGTGGGCTTTCCAACGGTATCAAAATCCGACAATTTTGGTGGTTAAAAGTTGCCGAAAAGTCACCGCAAAGTCGCCCAAAAAACTGAAAAAATGCATGACCCTTCAGTGACCATTCTTGAAACTTTTTGTAACTTCAGTGACCGTTAGTGAAACATCTCCTAAACTTCAGTGACCGTTGGTGAAAATCTTAAACTTCAGTGACCATTTCTGAAAACACCTGAAACTTGAGTGACCGTTCATGAAAGTTTTGAACTTCAGTGACTTTCATGTAATTTCAGTGACCATTTCTGAAATTAACCCAAAGAAAAAAGATATGAAAAATGCTAAATGAACATAATTTTTGACACCTTGGTTGACCGCATGTGAGTGTGTTGGTCTCAGATGAATAAAATAATATTTTTCATGTATATAAAGTGTCAATGATTATATCAATTAGGGTGGCACTGTACTATGACTCAAAAGATAAATCTCGAGACTAAATAGGAGCCCCCATTTAGGGGAGCCTGTGGGCGCTCAATCCACAACAGCCCCTCCTCCAATAGATTTGGCGCCCCTGTTTAATCCCGAGACATGTAACACAACTGGTAAATAAAACTTAGAACATTTATTGGTTTTTTTGAAAGTGTTGTGATAAATTCAACCTCCTGTTTGGTTTAGTTTAAGTTAGATTTTTAGTAAATTTTAATAAAAAATGATAAAATATGTTATTCAAAAATTAATAAAAGTTGTAAAGTTTATAAAGAATGTGGTTGAAAATAAGTTTGAGAAAAAATTAATTGTCAAAAATGAGGGCCAAGCAGGGACAAATAAATTATGGAGCAGAGGTTTTTCATCTATGAAATGTAATCTTTAAGTTCTCAACTTTTATATTTTGGTATTTCTATGTAAAGGGTGTGTTTGGAAAAAAATGGTCAGACAAATTCATGCTGTGTCCTATTCTTTATCTTTTTTTATCCTTTTCTTTTTCTTTATTAGCTTTTATATGCCACTAGCACCTTCAGCTGCTCTGTCTAATTCATTTCCCCGAGCCTTCCGCTGGTTTTTTTTTCTTGTTCTTTAATATATTCTGCAGTCCATTGACATACTTTGTAACGAGATCCAAAGGTTTGTAGAAATGAAAAGTCTTCAACCACGTCAATCTAGGCCTGATCAGGGTTAAACAAACATTAATCGACAAAAACATGTTCCCTTTGTTTTATTATAAGAAAATTAGATGAATATAAAGTGCAACCACAATTGAGAAAGTAGGTATGGGCGTCAGGTTGCGATTCGGGTCTTTCAATAACTAGAACCACCCATTATATTTCGGGGTATTTCGTAAATGGAACCATTCGAATCTTTGTAAATATTAGAACCAAATCCAAACCCGAGCTGTCGGTTTTGGTTCTACCCATAACATTGTTATATACATTTATTTAATAAATATTTCACATAAACCCTTTTTGTTCATATACCTAATATGCTACTACTTGAAAATATATGTGCGGGGGGGAGAATTCAATTAAAAAAATCTTCAAGATGCAAAATATTGGATACTAAAAACCACAAAAATAAGAGAAAATCAAAAAAATCAAAAATTAAATTATAATTACAATTTGAGAAATTTTATTTTCTTACTTGAATTATGAACAATGCTTAAATTCTTCTATTCCTAAAACGAATTGACATAAAAAATACTAATTAAATACATAATTATATAATATCAAAAATTACGGTCTACATATTAAACTCACTCTGTTTGAACAAAAGATTAAAAAAAATTATATTTAAAAAGAGAACCACGAATTCAAGATAACAAAAAAGTACAACACAACGCAAGCAATGAATATATCAAATTCAATTCCCATGCATTATGAAAAAAATTATAAATCACTTAAGTTTATAAACAATACAAGAAAGTAAAAGGCTTGCATTACAAAGAATAAACGTTTTGATTCATCAACTTATATCACAATCTGCTTGAAATTTTTTATTTATAAAAAACCCAAATTGTAAACATTAACATGTAAAAATCTCCAAAATGCAACAATCTTATGCGAGGCAAGATGTAAAAAAGTAAGAGTCGATCTTATTTTTTAGGGTTAGAGTTTAGAGTTTTAAACTAATTACTACCAAAATTAGGATTTTTAGGTTATATATATTTTTTATCCAGCCTATAAATTGTAAATAAAAACTATAAAAATCGGTTCCACTCGGATATCCACGATTCTAGTTCAAGAACCAAAAATCAAACCGGACCGGATCCTCTGATTCCGGTTAAAATACTCAAACCTATGAGAAAGGACAAAATTTATAGAAGAATTATGCATTTGCTGACATTGCCCAAATCTGCTTCCATCTCCAAGTATTGAAATCCCTTATGTACAAAATTGAAAGGTCACCAAAAATTAAACCTGAAAACCAGCCTCAACGACTTGTTTTCAAACCTATGTGCGCACATGGGCATGAGCCACGCGTGCACATGGTTCATGAATTTTCACCTCGGCTTTTGCTAAGGTGATCCATGTGCACGCATGGCTCTATCCCATGCGCACAGCTAAATGGCCTAGCGCCTATTTTTCTTCATTTTTTTTACCTTTTTAATATGTATACAATTCTTTCATCCATTAAGTTTTTAAACAAAATATACAACAATCTTTCACTTATTCAAAAATTATATGGATCATTTATACAAACTATCAATATTTGTGGATAAAGATATATATATTTCGATTTGAATCTAGCTCTAGTGTAATTTTCACAAAATGTCATTGAAATTCTAGGTAGCGTGATAACTTTGAAATAGTTATTCCTTGTGATATTTCTGATGAAAATACACACAAAAATGTCAAATATTTCACAAGTTCCTCAACCTCGTTAAGCTCTATTATGGCTCTGTGGTTATCCTATTTGTGGTACTTCAACTCTCTATTGAGGCGGTATCACCTCGAATTTCATTTAGGTAAAGTTCTTATAGCACTTTTGTTACTTTTAGGGATACCCACACTTAGTATTGAACTTTATTAAGAACTAAAAATTCAACCCTCCTTTAGTGACAATCAACATTATATAATTAGGATAGCGTTCTTGCTGAAACGATAATACTAATATTCACTTATCGAATTACTTGTCATCATCCTTTAAACCCGTGAAGTACTATTTTAGTAATGATAGGTAGGGTTGCCATCATTTATGATTTTTATTTTTATTTTTAGTTTAGAAATTTTAACTCTATCATACTTGATGTAAATATTATTAAATCTCTATTAAGAGATTTAGTTAATGGATCTGCTAAATTTTCATTTGACTTAACTTAATTTATGGAAATTATTTATTCTTGATTAATTGTCTTACGTAGTCATCTCTTAGACTCGTATGTCTAGACTTCTCGTTGTATATCTCATTATATGTTTTTGATAATGTAACTTGATTATCACATAAAATGAATAACGCTGCTTGTCTAGGGCCACATGAGCCCTAGCCATACAGGGACGCTCCACATAAAATAGATAATGAAGATGTGTATTTTGGTCCGAGCGGTATCTAATCATTAAGCCACTAGCTTCTTTCTCGGTGTCAGTTGATGCCACAAATTCAGATTTCATGATTAAATGCATTGTGCATGTTTATTTCTTAGACTTCCTAGAAATTGTAGCTCGTCTAAAAGTAAATACCCAACCTGAAGTATATTTAGTTTGCTAGTCTAGATTTTCAACTAGTATCAGTAAATTCTTTTAAAATAGTCAAGAATTTGGAATATTACATACCTAAGTTTTTTATTTTCTTTAAATAACTATGAACACCTTCAAATGTCCCCTACTTGGATTACTAATAATATATGCTAAGTTTACTAATTACAAATGATATGTCCAATCATGTGCATTGAACTGCATACATAAGACTACATATTGCACTTTCATACTCTAGTTGAACAATAACTCTTCTATCATTCTTTATAAGTTTAGAACTTGAATCAAGATAGCTCTTTTTATGTTCAAGTGTTTGAACTTATAAATCACATTTTTTATATAATGTGATTGACTCAAAAAATAGCCCATACTAATTTTTGTAACTTGAATACCCAATGTGGTATTCAATTGTCTAATATCCTTCATTTTGAACGTGAAAGATAGAAAACATCTTTGTTCTTTTATCCCATCCATGTGATTATTCAAAATCAGCATATCATCGACATACAAACAAATAAATACAGCATGTTTATTGCATAATTTGAAATACAAACATTTAACTACATGTTTAAATTGGTTGCATTTAGAGAGCCAAACTCATTCTCTATTCTTAATCTATAATGATTGCATTTAATAAATCATATATTTTAATACTTTACCTTTTAAACTAGTCAAAACAAAACAAAATTAAATTGATTGGCCATTTACATTTAAAAAATTATGTTAACTAAAATACGAGAAGAAATCAATAAATATTTATTGAGAAAAGTAAAATGAAGAGCTAAAATAGAAAGCATTGTTACAGTGCATCAATTTTTTGACACTCTAAATTTATAGGTGTTCTCTATAGTGCATTCTTCTCCAAGAGGCTCTTTAAAAGTGGAATGCTCTCTATTTTAAAGAGTCAATCTTTAAAATTTTACTTCAAAAGACTCTTCAATTTAACATTTTAAAATAGAGAATGGGTTTGGCTCTCCAAATTTAGAGAGCCAAACCTACCTCTCTATAATTCAATATTTCAAATATTCCAACTTCCAATGCATAGTTTATTGACTTAATTAAATAAATATACTTGAAAAATAATATAATTATTGGAGGGAAGATGGTAAAAAAAAATAATGAAAAAAAAATACATATTGAGAATCGTAAAATTAAATGTTAAAAATAAAGAGGCTATTGGAGCATACAATTTTTGCTCTTTAAATTTATAGATGCTCTTTAAATTGTAGAATATACTCTTTAAAAATAAAGAGCCTCTTGGAGATGCTCTAAGATGCTCTTTATAAATAAAGAGCTTCTTGAAAATACTCTTAAAATGTTAAAATTGAGAGTCTACTCATTTTAAATATTAGCACTTTAAAATAAAGAGCATTTTATATTTAGAGAATATCTTAAAGATGCTCTAAGTTTGAAGATCATAAGCATGCAAAAATTCTTAAATTGTAGTTCAGTCTCTAAACTTTTCAAGCACTGAAATTGAGTCTCATATTTCTTTCAAATCTTCAAACGACTGAGTGATGTAATAACCATTTATTGGTTGGAGCAGCTTGGTGATGTAATAATCATGGAGGATGCTCCTTTGGGGCCAGGAGTATAAAGGGTGCACGGACCCTGATTAACTTGGGCATAACCCGCGGTTTACTTCCGCCAGTTACTGAGGGGCCGGTGGCTGGTGGTCCAGGATATAGTCTGGCGTAAACTGGGAAACCTGGATATCAAAAAAATTAAAAAAAAATTATTATCTATTGAGCCTTAAGTGGAGAAATCTCGTCAATTTGTAAGATGTGAACCTTTCATTCTAGCATAACTGATGGAGTTCCTCATACGGCAAGTCTAGTTGGACATTTAATGATTGAGAGCTATCACATAACTTGGATCCGTTTGTATTTTTTAAGCAAAAAGGCGTGAAAGCATTGTGAACTTTTGCTAACTCTGAAGGTAGAGCAAGTTGGTAAATCGTATTTTGCAATTTTCCCATCATTTCATAAGGACTTATTAATTTTGTCGAAGGTTTTCTTTCTTGACGAAATGTAACACTCCTTTCATTTGTGTTACTTTTGGAAAATCTTTCTTTCCAAATTAATATTCAAAATCTTTCCTCCATTGATAAGGATAACTCTTTCAATGATCCATTGACATCTTAATCCACCTATGATCACTATAACTCTTTTGATGATTATTGGACATCTTAATTTTTTTTCAAGTGTTTTCTCCTCAGCATGAAATGTTTGTTGAATTATCTTTTTTTTTTTTTTATATCTTAACGTCTTTAGCTTTCATAATATTACCACAAGTCATCATATCTCTAAGAATTTATTTTCTAATTTGTTACTTCTAAAAAGTTTCAGAAAAATATTTTCTAAATCACTGGTTCATAAAGTCATATTTTCTTTCCTAAAAATTCCTAAAAAATCATAAACAAGATGTTGCAACCTTCCATCCTTTAAGAAATTTCACTCAAAGTTAAAGTGTAGTTTTGGGGCATTTTGCTTTCATATCCCCTATATGTTCCAGTAAGCTTCTTATCAGATTGAATTTTGCCATGGTAATTTGAATAGTGGAAATTGCTTGTTCAACGTAAGTTTGAGTTCAATGGAGCAAAAGTTGTATCTATTATAGTTTGGGAGTGAGGTTAATCGAAAATTGTTTTGACACCACAAATGATGAGTTGGGAATGCACTTCGAGAAATGTCCCTTGTATAGAAGCTGCCTCACAGAACTTATACAGAATTTTGAAAAATGTTGACAGCTTATCTAGTAAGTGTTTGGTGATTGACCATTTTGGTCAAAAAAACATAAAAATGGAATCCCCATTCCCCCCTTTCATTTTCCCCCATTTGCAACTGCTGTAGTTCACTTCCTCCCATTTCACTCGTCCCCGCCGAATCCCCATTTCCCCCAGTTCCGTCTCACCTGCAACAACATCACCCCTCGACTGATAAAATGGTGATGCCCAACTCCGAAGACGGCCAAATCCAGTCTTCAATAACTCTAGACATTCACCTAGCCCCGTCTCACCCGCGACAACATCATCCCTCGATTGCGAAGATGGTGATGCCCAACTCTGGCGACGGCCAAATCTAGTCTTCAATAACTCCGGAAAACCCACGTAAGACACACTCAGTTTTTGTAATTATGTGTAATCAAATGTTTTTTTTTTCATTTTTTGTAATTATGTTGAGGCATAATCAGCTTTTTTTTTTTTTTTAAAATTCTGAAGTCACTTTGTTTTGTTTTGTAGAATTAGTAAGTTGTAGTAATCACGATGGCAGTTAGGCCTTTATAAACTGATTTTGTAGTAAATGATATTGATTTCCTATTTAAGCAGAAGACCATAATTAAAATCAGCTCCTTAGAAGACAGTTTTAAAAACAGTTAACACAAAAATCTCCATTGTTATGTAGTACTCACATGTTATATCCCCTATTAATTATTCAGTTTGTGTAGTTGGGGCCAGCCCTTTGGTCACTAAAATATGTAGTGAAGTCTGTGTCATTTTCTTGGGTGAAAGCAAGGGGCTTTAAAGGATTTTCTGGATTATGTTGTCACAATTAATTTTGGTAGAAAGGATTTTGGTATTCGCAAGGTCTCATTCCATGATAATGTGATTCGTACTCAATGAATCATTTGTTGTTGTTTCATGAGATTACATTTTGAGTTACTTATTAAACTGTAATTAGTTTCCTAAACATTGCATTCGATTGTGTGGCAGTACAAGGTTCTATGGAAGACATGCGTGATGATTTTTTGGCGGAGAGAGACGTCAACGAGAATGCTACGGATAATATGATATTAGTCGAGAAGGATACATTAGGAAAAGTGGTTCGATGGTGCCTGAGGCGCCCAAGATGGGTATGATGTTCAAGGATGAAAAAAAATTGTAGGATTTTTACAAAGGATATGCATATAATATAGGTTTTCCGGTTAGGAGAAAGAATTCAAAAAAAAGGGAGACGATGGGAAAATGAAATATGTCAATTTAACAATTAGTCGTGAAGGCCGAAGAAGCATCGATACAAGTGGTTATTTGAAGCCCTAACCAACAATTCAAACAGATTATAAAGCCAAGATAGTGGCATCTTCAGATATTCATGGAATATGGAGAATTAACATAGTCCACCTCGACCACAATCTTAGAAGTCGACGTTATATCGTTGCAATCGAGAACTAAGTTCACATGTGAAACGGAAGCTTGAAGTCAATGATATGACTGAAATTCCCTTATAAAAAAGTTTCAACTCTACAGTGGTTGAAGCTGTTGGATATGAAAATATGACTTGCGTAGAAAAGGATTGTCGAAATTATATTGAATAAGTGAGACGATTAAGACTTGGTGACGAAGATGCTACATCAATACCATCCTACTTTTCCAAGATACAAGTCCAATGCTCAGGATTCTACTTTTGTATGGATTTAGACGATGAGTCTAGGCTCAAGAATGTTTTTGGGCAGATAATAGGTTTAGGCAAGCGTATAAGGAGTTTGACGACGTTGTCATATTTGATACCACTTATCTAACTAATAAGTATAATATGTCTTTCGCCCCTTTTGTTGGTGTTAATCATCATGGACAATCAACATTGCTTGGTTGTGGTTTGTTGTCCGATGAGGACACAAATACTTTTGTGTGGCTATTTAGGACATGACTTCAGTGTATGCATGGAAAAGCTCTCCATGGAGTCATTACTAATCAAGATTGGGCTATGCAAAATGTAGCTCAAATTGTTTTTTCTAATACGAAGCATAGATGGTGTTTGTGACATATTATGAAGAGTTGTCGAAAAATTTTGGATACCAAGTTGATGATAGATGTAAGATAAAAAAAAGTTTTTCGTCTCATTTCAGCGAGACAATTGTGAAATTATTTGTAGTTGCCACTTGTTTGAGTTTTGAGGAATTCTATGCTAGGTTGTTATCATAGTTTTGATCCGTAATGACGTCACATCTCTGCCAGATAGGTATTTACTACGGAGATGGAGGAGAGACATTTGTAGAGCACACACGAGGAGGGTCATTGTGAACTACGGCAGGTTGGTTAGTACTCCTGAATAGTTGAGATACGAAAACATGTGTCAGGCCTTTGCTGATTTGCAAATCTAGCAGCTTATGATGAAGTGTGATGCTATGCGATCAAAGAGTGGATAATTAATCAAAAGCACCAGTTGATGTCAATGAAGTCAGACAGTAGAAGTAATCAGGTTTCAGTTCACCCTACTCAGTTGGCCTCGCAGTGTAATCAATTTGAAAACAATACCAGCGGGAGCGTCCAAGATCCTATATCAACGAAAAGAAAGGGAGTGCCTAAGAATTTTTGAATAGAAAGTCCCCTGGAGTCCTCTTCAAAGAAAGCAATACGTTTGTCACGATTTTTTGTCAACTTAAACAATATTCAAATGCAATTGCGGAATAACATACCTTCAAGTGCCGACTATGTCGACTTCAACCAGAGGAAAAAGACCGATGTCCAAGCACAATAATACAATATCTACTATAAATATTGTTGAAACAGCTCAACAATATTCTATGCAGACACCATTTTCGTATTCACAACTATTGTTGGTTAGTATACTTAGTTTATTATGATTATTTGTTCGAAACTTTAATTGCATTGTTATACGATGCAGGGTGACGCGGAAAGTCATGAATTCCCACACCGCTTGTCAGCCTCAAGTTTGGTCCCCCCAGCATAAACAAATGTCATAATCAGTGGTCAATGTTTGCACACATTTAAAACTTTACGTTTGCATCATAAGAGTTGTTTTATACGCGTACTCACTTTCATATTGTACGATAGGTCGTTTGGTTCCATACAACTATCCATATTTCCCGCAAGAAGGTAGTCCAAGCATATGAACAATATATTCTATACGATATGTTCTCTTGCTCATGGTACACATTTTATTTGTTCATTTTCCTTGCAAAAATGTTTGTCCCTCCGACAAACTTACTAATAGATGATGAATAATTAATTAATAGAATGAGTGTGAATGATATATGCACTATTATTCCCTAAATGTTACTAATAGATGATGGATAATTAATAGAATGAGTGTAAATGATTGATATTATTCTTCGACATAGGAGAAGCTCTAAATGTATTTTGTCACATCTTGTTAAGGCAATGCAAAATCAAAATTAATAATGTACTAATAAAGCAGCTATCAATTGTCTTTGCACGTGCCGTCGAGAAGAACAACTTTTTCCAAGAATCTTAAAGTGTTGTACGTATCTTAGATCACCATATTTTTCCTTTATGAAGCTCTAGGACTACTGCTATGTAATAGAAATGTTCGTGATGGGATAAAGTCATTACTTTTTTTGAATTCCATCAAGAGTTTATTCTCCTCCCTTATTGTGTTTCCATGTTTATGTACATTTTCTTGTTCAATGTGACATTAGTTATCAATGAAGACAACTCTCATTATCTGACTTTTGTAATTTTATTTTTTGTTGGGATGCATATTACTGCATTATTACTCCAAATCTGGCCGTGTTGTATTTTGTAGTCTGGTGCAACACTAAAAATGTAAAGAATTATATCTTTCAAGATAGAAATGAAGGAATTGCACATCAAAACAAGAAATTACTGCTCTATAGTATATAAGTTGTACATCAAATTTGATGAGTTACAAGAATCATTTCCCAGCCTCTCACGATATTATGAATCTAACAACATTACTACAAAAAAGTGAAATATCGAATATAACTACGCATTATGTCGGCCCCTTTCCTTTTCCATTATCTTATGTGGGCTATTTGCCTTCACGGAATGTCGCATTCAATGAGAACCTCGAGGTTTCATTTCTTGGCTATTCGAGCTAGACTTTCGAACATGCTTTGCAACTCGTCGATCTCCTCGTTCACAATCGGATTTATTGCTTCATTATTGGTACTCGACTCGCTGTTTGCTTCTTCTTTTACCCAGTCAAAATATCCGCAGTCATTACTACAAGTTTTGAATAGTCGACCTTTGTTATTGCCCTCTTTTCAACTTAAAACATTTTTGGATTCCATCTACACACCATGGACAACGACCTTTTTTTCTCGCATTCTCCGAAGAAGTGGTCCGTGCTTCTACAGTTGTGACAAACGCCATAATTTCTGCCTCTCATCCCCAAGAGTTGGCTTAAAAACACATCTTCTGGAGGTGAATAGCCAACTAATCAACAAATGAATAGATCATGATTAGTTAACACAATCTTCATGTAATGGTGCTTCCACTAAGAACCAAGCAAGGCCAAATAATCAAATAAGCATGGAATAGTTGACCTATGGTTGACGTCTCATTTTGATTATCACAAACAAGTTATGCTTATTTCTAACAAATTGATTTCTAGTGTCATTAGATATTATTGCGAATAAATAAAATTGAAGGCACAAAGTTCGAGACCAAGTGATTTGCATACGACGATCGATATGGAAACAAAATTGATTGAACGAGGTTGTGAAAATTAAAGTTCAAGAGATTTGCAAAAAAAAGAGCCACAACAAAAATCTGGATAAAACTCGAAGTATTATCAAGCATGCACGGAGTTTAGACATTTTTGTAATCATATGTAAAGGTAAAACATTTTTGATACTTGGTAATGAATCGTGAAAAGTGCAAGCTTGATTTTACGTACGAAAAATCATGATACAAAATGTTTTTGCACAAAAAATATTTTTCAAAAGTAAATGCCTTCAACTTATATTTGAAAAATATCACTTACCTTGAAAAATCCTGTAAAAACGTCTTTCAAGGGATTACATTTGTTAAAATGATAAAAGAAAGAAATTAGCACAATTTCTGCCGTACCGGACGTCCGATAGGGTAGATTTTGTATAACGGTAAAAAATATGAACGTTCTGAAATTTGACTCAAAAAACGGTTACTGACTCGTCTGGTAGCTTACCAGGCATCTAGTAAGGGTCGTCCAGTTGAACAGAATTTTTGGCCGTTACACTACTATAAATACTACTTCATTCAAGCATTGAATACACAATTCTCATAACATTAAAGTGAGGTTTCTTTGTGATAAAACAACATGATCTTTACTATTTATTTATCTTGTTGAATCTCTTGCTTTTGAAAAACTTTTGACTGATCTTAACTTTGAAAATCACTCATCAAAGTTTTTCACATCAAACACTTGAGCTCTTTTCATTACTATCTATCAAAGTGTTAGCCTATTTCTCTTCTTGTACTCAATTAGGAATTTATCGTTCGTTAAGAAGAGAAGATTTTATTTGTAAAATCTATTTGAATTGTGGGTCGTGTTGTGGTCCCGGAAAGCTCAAGTGTTCGAAAACTTCTTTATGAAACAAGATGAATCTATTATCAATATGATTACTTGTTTTACCGATATAGTGAATGGTTTAAAAGGATTTGATCACAAATTTATTAACGGTGAACTTGTGAGCAAAATGCCTAGGTCGTTCTCAAATGAATGGAGTCCTACAAGGATGTGGATAGAAAACACCAAAGATGTGAATACATATCCTTTGGAAACTCTATGGAATCTTGATGACCTACACACTTAACAACACCAAAATCAAGGAAAAGATTTCTACTCTAAAATGGTTTCTCGATTGGAAAAGTGGATACCACTCTTTTTGTTAAAACTCATAAGGAAGACATGTTTATCGTTAAAATTTATGTAGATGATATTATTTTTGGCGCAACAAATATTCACCTTTTGTGAAGAATTTTCAAAAAGCATGAGCATAGAATTTGAAATGACTATGATGAGAGAACTTAAGTTCTTTCGAGAACTTAAGTTCTTTCTCGAACTTCAAATTAAACAAACATGTGATGGTATAGTTATAAATCAAAGTAAGTACATATTAGACATGTTGAAGAGGTTCAAAATGAATGATCTAAAGCCTTGAACACTCCGATGAGCTTATTGGTAAAGCTAGACAAAGATGATCAAGGCATCCCCATTGACGTTACTAAATATCGAGATATGATCGGATCCCTTCTTTATTAAACTGCAAGTAGACTCGATATTATGTTTAGTGCATGTCTATGTGTTAGATTCCAATCAAATCCTAAGGAGCCCCATCTTAAAGCCGTAAAATGAATATTTAATTATCTTAGTGGAAATCGAACCCTAGGACTTTGGTACCCTAAAAGGACTCACATCAACTTACTTAGTTATTCGGATGCCGATTGAGCCGGATACCATATTGATAGAAAAAGCACTAGCAGCGCTTGTCACTTTCTAGGCTTTGCGCTAGTATCGTGGTTTAAAAAGAAACAAAATTTCGTGGCATTATCTACGGCTGAGGCCGAATACATCTTGGTCGCAAGTTGTTGTGCACAAGTGCTATGGATGAAACAAACTCTTAGTGATTATCACTTATCTCACGATTATATTCCCATTGTGTGATAACACTAGTGCTATGAACTTGTCCAAGAACCCGTCTTGCACTCCCGAACTAAGCACATTGAAATTAAACATCATTTCCTTAGAGATCATGCTAAAAAAGAGATATCATGCTAAAGTTCATTGACACGAAAAACCAACTGGCTGATATTTTCACCAAACCTCTTGCATACGGTAGGTTCATCCATATTAGACGAGGTTTAGGAATTTTAAATGATAATGATGTGAGAAAGTAAATTATTTAAAAAAATTGTATTAGATGCGTATAGCCAACGTCCGGTACAAACTAGACGCATCAAACAGACGACCTCTGAGGTAGTTCGGCTTGACAGAGTTTTTCAAACTCTATCATACCGGACGTCTGATAGAACTACTGAACGTCTGGTAAATCAAAATTATAGGTTTCAAAAAATGCTACAGTCTTCTCCATTTTCATTTCTTCTTCCCTTCTCTCGACTGCCTCTCCCTCACTCCAATCGTTCCCGGCCTTAAACATATTTCATTTAAGCCTTATTTCAAAAATCCCAGACACTATTTCGCATTTCACCAATTCGTGACCTAGAACTCCATTTTTTCACGCTTTTCTCCATAAATCAATTCTAAAGCATCAATTGATTATCATTTTCAACCATTCTCGACCTAAAACCTACCACTATCTCCAATCTCTAAACTTTTTAGCCCAAAATTCCACCTTGTTTTGGCAATTTAGAGCTAGGGTTCTTCAGGTTCATATTTTTTCTTTTAACTTTTGCCAATGTCGGGATCAAAGCGTGCTGGGAAATGGCTGAAGCAGCAAATAGTTTGACGATCACCGTCCCTTCTTTAGACGAGGAAAAGGATTTGGAAACCAAGGTACCGACAAACCAATTCAAGAAGTCACCCATTTTGATCGGTAAAAATGTCGACTTTGCCAATTTTACATTTGATGCATCCGTATTTCATATTGAAGAGTATTTCATAAATATGGGTTGGGTTTCCATTTGCACATTAGAAGAACATGCATACTCATGTCTAATGAAGGATTTTTACAAAGACATGATTATCATTCCACGTTCGGATATCATTTCTTGTTTAATTATAAATGTGCGTGTCACTATAACCAAAGCTCTTATTCGGGATATTCTTGAGTTTGAAACATGTGACACCCAAATTTTCGTTCATAAAGCGCATCCGACAGTGGAAGAGTATAACCCGAGCGACGCTTGTCGTCTTGTGACGAGTAAATATTTTGAAAACATTACGAAAATTAACGCAAATCAGTTAACCCTCTCGTGCAAAGTTTTGCAAAATATAGCCCATGTTATTTTACCTAGGAAGGGGCATCGGGATGAAGTGAACTATTTGGATATTTTCATTCTTGATTCATTTCTTGTTGGTCAGAAGTTAGACTTCCCAACCATTGCATTAGGACTCATGAAACTCATACACTTTTCATGCTATGCCAAAGCCTTACCATATGACATGCTTCTCATTAAATTTTTAAACATTTTGACATCCCTATGAAAAATGAAGCATGAGTCAAACTTCGTCCCACCGACACTATTAATACTTAAACACTAAAATGCATGAAAATTGTAAAAACACAAGTGGCTCAGACGAAGGGGTTCAACCCGACCTCAGGACTCTCCACATTAACATTTGAAGAGGAAGAAGACAAAGATATCCCACGGTTTACTAGCTCTTCTCATGACATTTTGGGTTTGAGTGCTCCCCGTCCCGTAGGCAAAAGCTTCACCGAGGATCAATTTAACCTTCTGAACGAATGGATTGATTCGCTTACATCTTTAGTTGATGGGCTCAGTAGATTACTTCTCCAAATCCAAGCCAAACAGGCTGCACTCCAAGCACAGCAGAACGCAATCCAAGCCCGATAGACAGTGATGCAGGTACAGAAGAATGCCTTATTCGCTGAATTATTTGCTTGCCTTCCACCTTCGGCGCCGTAGTTTTTGTTTATGTTTATGCTTATATGTACATTTTTATGTTAAAATCCATTTTTATCATTTGTTCTCGTTACGTATTGCTATGGTTGACTGTCCTCTCGTATTTCTTTTGTTTGCTTATGCCAAAAGGGGAGAGACGGATTAGATGATTATGCATAAAATGAGGAATAACGATAAGTAAAAACAATAAGAGGAATAACGATAGGGGAATCTATGTATGATATTTCATTCCTTATCAATTTGTTTAATTCTTACATTGTAAATCATCTTGCTTGTAATAATAAAAAGGGGGAAATTGTTGACATATGGTTGACGTCTCGTTTTAATTATCACAAACAAGCTACGCTTATTTCTAACAAATTGATTTCAAGTGTCTTTAGAGATTATTGCAAATAAATAAAATTGAAGGCACGAAGTTCGAGACCAAGTGATTTGCATACGACGATCGACATGAAAAAAATTGATCGAATGAGGTTGTGAAAATTAAAATTCGAGAAATTCGCAAAAGAGACGCCACAACAAAAATCTAGATAATTCTCGAAGTATTATCAAGCATGCACGGAGCTTAGATATTTTTATAATCATATGTAAATGTAAAAGATTTTTTTATACTTGGTAATGAATTGTGAAAAGCTTAAACTTGATTTTACCCATGAAAAATCATGATACAAAACATTTTTGTATAAAAATTATTTTTCACAGGTTTGCCTTAAACTTATATTTGAAAAATATCACTTACCTTGAAAAATCATGTAAAAGCGTCATTCAAGGGATTACATTTGTTAAAATGATAAAATAAAAAAAAAAGGAAATTTGAACAGGTTCTGCCATACCGGACGTTCAGTATCCCTACTGGACATCCGGTAGGGTAGATTTTGCATAATGATAAAAAATATGAACGTTCTGAAATCTGACTCAAAAAACGGTTACTGACTAATCCGATAGCCAACCGGACGTTCGGTAAGGGTCGTCCAGTTGAACTGAATTTTTGGCCGTTACACCGCTATAAATACCACCTCATTTCAAGCATTGAATACACATTTCTCGGAACATTAAAGTGAGGTTTCTTTGTGAAAACAACCTGATCTTTACTATTTATTTATCTTGTTGAATCTCTTGCTTTTGAAAAACCTTTGATTGATCTTAACTTTGAAAATCACATCATTAAAGTTTTTCAAATCAAACATTTGAACTCTTTTCATTACCATCTATCAAAGTGTTAGCCCATTTCTCTTCTTGTAAGTCATCGGAAGCTTTGTAAAGGGTTGAATTGCATCATAAGTCAATCAACATAGTGAAAAAGTCATTGCTCGTGCCGGAGAGCTTGGTAACGGGGGACGTAGATCATTGCCTTAGATCAAACCCCCACAATTATGTTGTTCGCATTCTCTCTCCCTTCTACTTAACCTTTTACTTTGTGCAAATCACATTGTATTACTTGCTTTCATATTTGTGCATAGTTATCTTATATTTTTTCATTATCTATCACATTAAAGCTTGAGCTTATTTCCAAAAAAGTTTTGAAAATCAATTCACCCCCCTCTTGGTTAATCATTCTTGGGCTTTTAAGACTACACATCATGAACTCTTACCCTTTTTATATCATCAACAGAAACGTAAGTCATATGTGGGGAAAGTTCTTTCTCCAAATCCTAATTGATCACGTCTGATTAATAAAATAACCCAAAGAAAGCAGAGTACTCACAAAGCTTACTACCAAAACAAAACAAACACATACCAGTTCACCAATCAACACGACGTTTTTCGTGGATTATGTATAGACCTAATGGGGTGTCACAGTGATCACCAACAATAACGCGCTTGCACACACTTTCTAGAACGGCATTTGCTATAAATTTGATAATCAAAGTTCAGTCAGACACTGAATAACAAACAATATAGAGAATCAAACAACTAATATCATCACACAAATGTTGACATCAATACCAAATTGATCGAAAGACCGGAGATTCCCCAATAATTTTCGTCCATCTCGCAGCAATACAAGGAGATTCTCTAGGAATATATCAAGTGTAAGAAAGAAAATGTTGCACCTCCAATTCTGAGCCAATGTAAACTTTAACCACATTTACGCATAATAAATACTAAACATTTTACCAATGAACAAGCCAATATATTTTACCATGTCTAACTCCATGCAACAAAAATTTCTTATCGAGAAGACTTCAAGTTATATGTATCAATTTCACAACATAAACTTGACATACCTACTCAAGCAAAAGGGAATAAGCCCACACAAAACCAACTAAAACAATACAATGAAGTTCATTTGTCACTGAGAAAAAGCGTGATATCTAGTCAACAAACATATCCCATATCTTCAACAAAACATTAATAATTTGTTCAAAAACCCAAATATCTTAGCACATCAAAACATTTACAGTGAGTGAAAATATCCATAAATAAATTGTTAAAACACCCACAAATCTTACCTGGTCAAAATGCTATGAAATTGACGATAGTTCCACGTTGGAAGACGTCGATGATAGCCCGAGATTATGACGAAAATGAGGGCAAAATTTGCAGGAATAAAGGGTTTATGCAGTCGTTAATATTACGAAGCTAAAGACTTTAGCTTCTTTGTTGTTCACCGGATAGACGACAGAAGGAGATGGTGAAGGTTGTCAAAATTAATGGTTTCACATTTTGGGTTCAACGACGGGAAAGTGGAGAAATGCCTCTATTTTCTCTTTTTGGTTAGAGTAAAAATGACGGGTTTCGTTTCAATTTTTTTTATAAACAGTTGACATCTCATCTGGAATACTTCTGTCAGCCAGCTTCTGTACACGTAGCAGCATTGATGCACTTCCGAAGTGTTGAAATACTAAACACGTCATCAACAAGTTCTATAGATACTAAGCCCCTATTTAAGCTCCATTAAAATGATATTTGCGGGAAAATGGGTGTTTAAAAAAATAAGAAAATTGTTTTTAGTTTACATGTAATATTATTTTATGGGAGAATGTATGGTTGAAATGAGTTTTGAAAAATACATATTTTTAAAAATAGAGCCCAAATGAGGCCTAAATATTGAGTAGATATCCCACTTTTCGACTTTGGTTACAACGTTAGAAGGAACAATATATGTGGGGATTACTTTTCTATTCTTTTCAAATTGTAGCACCATTTCACTGGTGCTACTTGTTGTGTTGTTCATTTATTAGTTCTGTGATTAAAATCTTTGCCAGATAATTAGTCATGTTTGGTAGGGATTAAAATTAGACTTTTAGTAAATTTTGATTAAAAAAATAATGAAACGTGTAATTGAAAAGTTATGGATCTCATGAAATATATATAGTAGTTATTGATTTTAACTTGAATTAAAATATTTTCTATCAAACAGGAGCTAATATGTACTATAAATCTTGTTCCTAATATTGAGCTCATTCGAAGTGTTGAATTCTTGAGCTTTTTTGAATTTAATCCTGGATTTGATTGTCCTTGAAATGTTTGTGCTTTGAACCTCCAAAAGCCCCCAAAATAACTTACAAAGTCCCCCAAAATCTTAGAATATGGAAGGAAAAAAAATCTTAGAATTTTTCTTATCGTCTTAGGGCTTATACAACCAAAGGATTTCGTTCTCCTTGTGTTATGTTTAGATCTTGCCTTTTGACATTTTGCATATTTTGTTCATGACATTTCATCACGTAATTGAGTGATCCTTTATGGATCTATCAAAGGAACATGATTGAACATATATATTTCAAACTTGAATAATTAGGTATTCCAAGTAATTCTGGACTGTTCGATTAATTTATTAGTCTTTGCTCATTCCACTAAAAACACGATTTGCACTCTAATTATATAAAATCATAGAAACTTATATTATTTTGTAACACATCACACGACTCATCGAGCTTACATTTTTAAGACCTTTGATATCTGATAATGGGATATGAGCTAGAATGACTATTTTGTTCTTCTATTTATTTTAATCATTTTTTTTTTTGGTCTTCAAGGATTCATATGGACTCACATGATATAGCCAGTCAACACTAAATGTCGGGTATGACCAAATTTTTTGATCTTAACCACAGTGTATCAATAAACCTCCGAGTTCAATAATGGTATTCATGTTGGTTATTGGCTCAAAATCCACGATGTCCCTTATTGTGGCACTCCTATCCTTTCAGATTAGCGACAAACCCTACCCATATAATCTTTAAGATGTAGAAGACCCCCTTGCCATCCATCCCAATTAATGCTGTCGTTAAATCCACTTAAAGAGAGTCAAAAAGAATAATTTTAAAATTATGTAATTGGCGCAAAATCTTCGTGACCTTTGCATCCATTGCAAGATACTCCTTATCCTTTCAGATTGAAGGAAAACCCCTTAGAAGACCTTTTAACTACAAAATAAAATCCTTTCTTTCAATTTTTTCAATAAAACCTTGTAAAATGACGAATATACCCTCCTAAAATAAAAAGAAGAAAGTAAATAAATATTAATTATAACATTAGTTCCAAATTTTTCAAAAGAGTACAAATGAGTCCTAACTAACTAATTAAAAAAATTTAAAAAATCTCTTCTTTCCCACCTATCCCATCTCCCATCACCACCACTACTACCCTTCCTCTTTCCAATAGAGTTGAAGGTTAATATTCTTCCCCCTAAACCTGAAGTTCTCACATTCATCAACAGGATCAAAGAAATCTCAAGAAGTTTTTGACTCCATACATGGTGATGGAGGTGGTGGCATTAAAAAATGACCCTCATCCACATACATATTTGATACATTCAAAGCGATACCTCTTCCGATCTCATGTAACTTACTCGAGCCATATACTATGAAAGAGGGCTCCCATTGACAACTGAAGTACTCAAATACAACCATAGCATGATGACAATGGCAAGGTATCTGTCAAATGTGAAAAAATCTTATCAAGATTGTTGGTGCCAAATGTATCAGGATTCAATAGTCACTTCAAAGAGGATAGACTAAGAGATTACCAGGTTAGCTCATTTCTAATCGATCCGTTGGCCCGTGCCCACCATCATTCAGAAACATCATTATTGCAATCCTAAACACATGTCTATTAAGTAATGTCATCACCACATGGACGGTCACTCACAAAGCGTTAAGTGGCACTCATGATGTCGGCTCCTCCTTTTTAGCCATCAGAAATTAGGCACCATGATGACCTATTCGACCAACCTCAACGACCAATTAGCAGCCTAAAATTTGGATTGTAGCATACACTTCTAGGTCGTCAGAATAGCTTCTATGACATCAAGCAGTCAAGTTGTTTGATTTATAGGCCTATAAATAGAGGCAAATGGTCCACTCCAAAGTGTCAAACTTGATATGTTCTCTCTAATGAACTCCAAACTTCATTCAATGAAAATATCATTTAATTTTCCTAAATTCCAGCAATTTTTGCAATCACTCCACTAGATTTCTGTTAAGTTGGTCTAAATTTGCCATATCATTTTTAGTCATCCACAATTTGGTGCTAGAAGAAGGGCCTCGTGAGTACAACCCACATCTCCTAAATTTTCCTGAAAATCAAAATTAGCTCATCCAAAAGAATCATGAGCCATAGTACAACATCAAAAATCCTTTCTTGTACCTATCCCAATGACAGAAGTTTTCCCAAAAACTTCCAAGGAGGGAACGATTTCATCGAGGTCCCACATCCCCAACTTTCATGAGAGAGGCCATGGAACACCTTATGGATGTTGTGAAAAGAATAGAGCAAAAGTAGACATCTATTGTCCCAATGGCCAAAATCAAGGTGGAATCCTCCGTAAGAAGAAGAAACAGACGGCCTCATATTCTAATGAGTCCACCATGAGTAGAATAAACAACCACCAGGTCGGTCCAAGTTTTGACCTTCTCACTAAATCGAGGTAAGAGTGGACGACCTCCCGTTCGAAGATCTTCCAACTTGAGAATAACGAAGCATAAAAGAGTTGGGAACATTTTTTATAGGTTAGATACACAACATTTACCCCCTTAAAAAGCGAACAACCTATCACCATTCAAAATAAGCTCACTAAAAGAAATGGGCGATGAGTATGATCTAGGCCACCTAATGAAGTTAATAGCTAACCTACAGGCCAGGTACAAATAAGTAATGTAAGAAGACTTCGCCAATTGCCATTCCTCTTTTATTGAGGACATATCAACTGGACATCTTTCAAATAAACTAAAGATACCTCAGCTCACTGGATACGAGAGGAAATGAGATCCCGCCAGTCACCTTGATTGTTAGGATTATGGGTGTTTAATCATACACAATACACACCATTACATCAAACATCAATGGAAAAACAACCAAGAACATAAACCGAAAATCTGGAAACTTGAAGCTCCAACAATGGCCGAAATTTGAGCTTCCTTTCTCTTTGTTAATGGTTGATTTGTAGGCTCAGGAACAGCTTCCATGCAATGCAATCACCCCACCAAGAGATAGCTAGAAGAACCGGCAAAGAACCCACCAAAACTGACCCTAAACTCTCTTGAATCACCACCTCAACTTAGCCCTATTTCATGCCTAAGATACCAAGGTATTCTACCACCAAAGCTCACCTCAAACTCACCTCTTCACTCAATGAATCAGGTATAAAACGAGAGAGTGACTTGGAGAAGAAAAGAGAGAGTTGTAGAAGAAGGTATGGTCTTTGTTTTCTTGCCCTTGCTTGCACACGTGAATGAGGGAGAGTTGGTAAGTTTATAGATTCGAATGTGAGAAAGCTTCTCCAATAAGTTACATGAAATATCTACCAAGTAATCTCCACCATCCATTTAATCTAAGGCCCACATTGAAGTTGAAGTTAAGAGAAACATTTCTCACATTGATAAATATACATTATGGATGGAGCTATAAGGAGCGAATGATCCAATTATATGTAGAGCTTTCCCTTTAACTTTAAGGATAAAGCTTAGAGATGGTTTAGAAAGCTGCCGCAGAGGTCATTTAAAACTTTGACAGACCTGACTACAGCCTTCCTAGCTCAATTTATGAGCTCCAAAGCTTAGAACATGCCTAAAGAACGATTGATGAGTATGAAACAAGAATAAAGCGAGTCACAAAAAAAGTTACCTCAACAAGTTCAACAAGCAAATTATGGAAGTGCAAAAAATTTCAGACGATGCTGCCCTCATGGCTGCCTTGTCAGGGCTGAGGGCTGATAAGTGTACTTATTTAGGCCATAGAACTAAGCTTTTATCCTATTAAATTATTGATTTTCTACTTAATTTGGTTCAATTTCCTTTTATTTCACTTTCATACCCATTTCTAAGCATTTGGAGAAGAAATGATGGAAATAAGGATGATTTTTAGAATTATCTCAAAATTACGAAAGCTAACTTGCACATGATTGAAGCTGAAGGATCAAAATGGGCTTTAATTCATAGTGGAGGAGCAAAGTTGAGGAGAAAATGCATTCAAGGACTGAAATGTAGAAGTGAAGAAATTATGACACTGGACTAGTGCCCATCGTCTAAAACGTCATTTTCTGGAAAGGCCTTCCATTTCTCCACTTCATTGATTGCCCTAGCCACGACTTCGTCGACTTAGACCTTGCATCATCCACATTTTTCATCTCCACAACGACTTTAGCTCTTTCCTACTCCAACTCGCCATGATAAGCTATTTTCTTACCTTGGTTTCCCCAACTTTCCTCTCTGGCTTAGCTTTAGCTCTATCTTAACATTCAGATGAGCAATCAAAGCAATCCTCTCCTCAGCCATTTCGTCTCAGCCTCATCATGGTGAGTTCTTCGCTCTTTGGCAACTTGTGAGTTCTTTACTCTTTGGCAGCTTGGTACATAATAGGGAATCGTTCCTGATCTTCTGGATGGCCTCCCACCTCAGCGTTCACATAAGTATAGTTTAAACAAAGAGAAGAAGTCAAATAACTTGACAAAAATGAGGACGACATAGAAAGAACAAAGTCAAAAAATTGTACCTTTTTCGAAACCAATATCATATGAAGAATGGAAAAAGGCATTAGTGATGAGATCCCGGTTGGGGGAATCGCATGGAACTCGCGGAATGAATTTGAAAACGTCAGGAAAGCCCAAATTCAGATTTGTAGACGATAGGATCTTGACCCGAGCCTCACGACTCAAGAACTTAAGGTATATTAACCTTAAACCCGTTGAAGTGCAGAAACTAGAACCCCGATTTGAGAACGCCACAAAGGTAGTCCGATCCTTTGATAAGTTCTGTTGTCGAACGCCACAAATATTCAATCAATATTTGATAAGTTCTAAGGGGTGTTCATGAAGAACAATTGAGAGAAAACTCTTTTAATTCATTATGTCAAAAACTTTTCTTACAATGAAATAAAATTCCTATTTATATGGAAACTATGGAAAATCCTAAAATTATGGAAATAACGAAATTCTAGAGTCCAAAGATAATAAACTTGTCAAAAATAAGAAAGGTAGCAAAATATGGAAATTCGCGGAAAATATAAAAATCCGTCCAAGATTTCTTCAATGCGGCCGCGACGTTGATTTTCATGCGGCCGCATGGTTATCGAGTCTCAGCGCCTGGAAGTGTCTGACCATTGTATGCGGTCGTATTGCCTGGGAACCATGCGGCCGCATGGTTCTTCATTTTGGCTTCGAGTTCGGCTTTTGATTCGAGCACCTTCCAACTCCTTTCGGCCTTCGACCCCAACATCAAACTTGTTCCTTGACATGTTGTCTTCAATATTATGGACTCCGTTGCCTGAACAAATAAATGTATGCCTTTTATCAACTCTTTGAAGTCTCGACTTGGCTCTACTCTCCCTCCAACATGCCTCGGGTTCTTGATAGTTCATGGCGCATCCTGGATCACATCAATTAGCAACTGTTGTGATATGCTCATTTGGCCCAAAAGGCCCTACTTATGATCAGTCCAACTTCAAGTAAGTAGGCGACCTGGATTCTTAATGGGAAAAGGCATAGCCGAGGTCATTGCCATAGATGGAAGAGCCCTTAAGAAGTCCAAAAGCGCATCAAATTGGCTCTCTGCGAGCTTATCCAAATTTGACCTAGGCATGTTATTGAAAGAGCTAGCCCTCGATCGTCGAACCAAAGGGCCATCAGGCTCGACTGGTACCTTCATCTTTTGTCCCATACAAAGATTGTGCATCTGGCGAATTTATTTCAAAACCTTTCTTCTCGAGACTAGGATCTGTTAGGACGTTGTGGTACGGGACACACAATTACAACTGAAGTAGAAATGAGAAAAATGAAAAATCCCGAGCAAATTGTAGAAGAATTTCACTATTTCGAAAAAAAAGGATTACAACAATTTTTCTCTAAAATAAGAAGAGCACAATTGGACAATACCCTTTCTTATAATATGAGAAAATACACTCTCTCTAATAAAAGGAAAGACAATGTTTAAGAGAAACCTTACTTTTATTCTCTCTAAAAGTCTCTCTTTTTTCACTCTACAATGGGATTTCTTACTCTCTAAATTGTGTTAATTTATGAAAGCCAAAATCATGTATATATAGAGGAGAAAGGCGGCAGAAATGGTGGTGTGCAGCTTGATTCTATCTAATTTTCAGCTGATTTTGTGATAAGCATTTGACTATTCAAATGCTTAAGGATTAAGAGATTTAATTCTTATCTTTTTGGCCACAAAAGTGGCTTTACCGCCACACATCTCCCACTTAAAGTCACTTTTGTAATCCTTTTATCCTTTCTACACTTGTTATCTCCATGCTGCTTGCATTTCTGCTAGGCCAATAGAGGATCGGCACCAAGTAAATTTGTCACTGTTGATTGGCTTTGTTAACATATCAGCTAGGTTGTCCTTAGTATGGATTTTCTGTATATCCACACTTCCTTCTTCCACCTTCTCACGAACAAAGTAATACTGAACTCGTATGTGTTTTGTCTTCGAATGAAATGCTGGATTCTTTGCCAGATGCAAAGCTCTCTGACTATCACAAAATAAAGAAATTTTCTCTTGTTTGTGTCCGAGCTCCTCTAGTAGCATTTGCAACCATATTGCCTCTTTGCTAGCTTGTGTAGCTGATACATATTCTGCCTCCGTCGTAGAAGTAGCCACGATGGACTGCAATTTTGAAACCCAGCTTACAGCTCCTCCAGCAAGAGTAAACACATAGCCTAAGGTGGACTTGCTCTTGTCAAGATCACCTGCATAATCTGAATCAACATAGCCTCTAACAGTAAAGTTTGATCCTCCATAACATAATGCAACATTTGAGGTACCCTTGACATATCTCAGGATCCTCTTAACAGTACTCCAATGCTCTTTACAAGGATTCACCATGTATCGACTAACTACTCCCACTACTTGTGCAATGTCTGGTCTTGTGCAAACCATAACGAACATTAAGCTACCCACTGCTGATGCATACGGTACTAGAGACATCTCCATCCTCTTTGCTTCGTTGCTAGGACTCATACTTGAGGATAATTTGAAATTAATAGGGAGAGGGGTAGAAATTGGCTTACAATCTTGCATCTTGAAGCGCCACAAGATTTTCTTCAAATAATTATTCTGAGAAAGCCATATCTTCCTATTATCTCTGTCTCGGTATATTTGTATCCCTAGAATCTTGTTTGCCGGTCCCAAGTCCTTCATTTCAAACTCCCTAGCCAACTGTGCCTTTAAGTTTGTAATACGATCTTTGTTGGGGCCTGCTACCAACATGTCGTCAACATATAACAACAGAATAATAAAATTACCATCACCAAATCTCTTGTAGTAAACACAAGGATCTGAACTATGTCTGTTGTATTCAAGGCTCATGATGAAGGAATCAAATCTCTTATACCAACATCTCGGCGCCTGTTTGAGACCGTATAGAGATTTGTTCAACCTGCAAACCAAGTTCTCTTTTTCTTCAAAACCTTCTGGTTGGAGCATGTAGATCTCTTCTTCAAGTTCTCCATGAAGAAATGTAGTTTTCACGTCTAACTGCTCTAAGTACAAGTCAAATATAGCACACATAGCCAAGACTACTCGAACCGTTGTGAGTCGAACAACAGGAGAGAATATTTCGTTGAAGTCTATGCCTTCTTTCTGAGCAAAATCTTTCACCACCAGTCTTGCACGATATCGCTCTACTTGGTCATTGACATCTTGTTTGATCTTGTAGACCCATTTATTCCCAATGGCCTTCCTTCCTTGTGGTAGTGGAACAAGATCCCATGTCTTGTTCTTATGGAGAGCTTCAATTTCTTCTTGCATTGCTGCCGTCTACAGAGAAACTTCTTGGCTATTTATAGCCTCATGGAAATTTGATGGCTCTTCATCTTCTGTTAATAAGCAATATGCAACATTGCCCTCCATAATGTACTTTGAGTGCCAAGCTGGTTCTCTCTTCTCCCGTATTGATCGTCGAACTTCTGGAGCACTAAACTCTATTTGTTCTTCGTGCTCTAGTGTTGCATCAGAAATATCTATAGCTTCTCGTTCTTCTCCAACTTCAACTGTAGTAATTTCTAATTTTTCTTTTGCAGTGCTATCATTTTCATATTCCTGTACTTTGCCTTCTGCAAATATCACGTCTCTGCTAATTATTACCTTGCGGGCAGTGGGATCCCATAGGCGGTACCCCTTAACTCCTTCAGCATACCCTAAGAAAATACATTTTCTGGATTTTGGATCCAGCTTTGATGTTTCTTGGGCGTTGTACATAACGTAAACAGGACTTCCAAATGTATGTAAGTGAGAATAATCAGATGGCTTACCAGTCTACATTTCTATCGGCGTTTTCAGATCAATTGCGGTTGATGGTGACCGATTGATCACATAACAGGCGGTCTTGACTGCTTCTGCCCAAAATGACTTGGCCATCCTCGCAGTTCTTAACATTGCTCTTGTCCACTCTAACAAGGTTCTGTTCATCCGCTCTGCTACTTCATTTTGTTGTGGAGTGTATGCCACTGTGAACTGCCTTTTGATACCTTCTTGTTGACAAAATTTATCGAATTCATCACCAGTATATTCTCCTCCATTGTCAGTCCTTAGACACTTGATTTTCTTTTCAGATTCAAGCTCAACTCGCACTTTGAATATTTTGAAGACTGCGAACACATCTGACTTCATTTTGATTGGATACACCCAACATCTCCTGGAGTAATCATCAATAAAAGATACAAAGTATCTTGCACCTCCTAGGGATATAACCGGTGCTTGCCAAACATTAGAATGAACCAGATCTAGAATAGCTTTACTTCTAGCAGTGGATCTGTTGAATTTCAATCTATGCTGCTTACTAGTAACATAATGTTCACAAAACGGTAATGTTACCTTTTTGAGCTCTGGAAGAAGCTTTTGTTCTGAGAGAATTTTTAAACCACGTTCCGACATGTGGCCAAGTTTACGGTGCCACATCATCGTTAATTCTTCTGCTGAACTTGTCGATGCGACAGTTGCTTTTCCTTCTTGTAGTATCTCACCTTTAAGCATTTATAAATTTGCAACTATCTTTTCCGCTTTCATTACCACAAGCGCGCCTTTGATTATTTTCATAACCCCATCTTGTACATGGGTCTTGCAGCCAATACCATCTAATTCTCCTAAAGACAATAGATTTTTCTTCAAGCCTTTTACGTGTCGTACCTCCTAGATAGTTCGAATTGTACCATCATACATTTTCAATTTGATGGTACCAATACCAGCGATCTCCAAGGCATGACCATTTCCCATGAACACAGATCCTCCTGAGATAGATTCATACTGATGGAACCATTCCCTCCTTGGTGTCATGTGCCATGTAGCTCCTGAGTCCATAAACCAAACATCAGAAAATTGCTATCTGCCTTCAACAACAATTGTTGCCTCGCTGTATAAAATTTCACCATCATCTGAGGTGCTTGCTACACAACCCTGAGCTTTTGATGTCTTAGGACATTTTCTGTTAGCTTCTTCATTCCTTTTGAGATTCCAACAATCCCTTTTTAAATGTCCTTTCTTGCCACAGTAATGACACTTGACATTCTTTTTACTCCTGAATTTTGATCTACTCTGATTTTGACTCCCACTGGGGCCACGTTCTGTTGATCTCCCTCTCATCATTGTCAAAGCTTCGGCTTGCTGCGAGCCTCCTGGTCTATCTTCTTTGCTCTTGCACCGACTTTCTTCTTCAAGAACCATAGCTGCAATATCATCGAAGACTAGAATTTCAAGGTTGTTGGTTAAGTTGATAATGAGTTGATCATACGAATCAAGTAGACTTTGAAGTAGAATTTCAGCACGTTCCTCCGTCTCTATGTTATGCCCCATTCCTGTGAGCTGTGAAAATAAAGTGTTGAGGGTGTTGATGTGGTCAGTCATCGTAGTTGACTCCATCATCCGAAGGGTATAAAGCTTTTTCTTCAAGAAGATTTTGTTGTGTAGCGATTTGGCCTCGTACAATTTTGTCTGAGTCTCCCATATTTCTTTTGCTGTCCTTTTCTCGGCCACACTTGACAATACTCCATCAGCTAGTGCTAGGTGCAGATTAGCAATAGCATTGCCATCCATCTCGTTCCACTTGCCATCGTCAGTGATCTCGTCGGGCCTTTCTCCAATTGCCGCCAAGCAGTTATCTTTTCTCAAAACTGCTTTTATTCTCATTTTCCACAATGAGAAATTATTCCTATTGAACTTCTCTATTTCGTACTTCGTCGCCATTATTGATATGCCTCCTTTCTACTAACTGGATCTGACCGTAGCACGAAAAATCAGCTATAAACCTGGCGCTCTGATTCCACTGTTAGGACGTTGTGGTACGGGACACACAATTACAACTGAAGTAGAAATGAGAAAAATGAAAAATCACGAGCAAATTGTAGAAGGATTTCACTATTTCAAAAAAAAAGGATTACAATAATTTCTCTCTAAAATAAGAAGAGCACAATTGGACAATACCCTTTCTTATAATATGAGAAAATACACTCTATTTAATAAAAGGAAAGACAATGTTTAAGAGAAACCTTACTTTTATTCTCTCTAAAACTCTCTCTTTTTCACTCTACAATGGGATTTCTTACTCTCTAAATTGTGTTAATTTATGAAAGCCAAAATCATGTATATATAGAGGAGAAAGGCGGCAGAAATGGCGGTGTGCAGCTTGATTCTATCCAATTTTCAGCTGATTTTGTGATAAGCATTTGCCTATTCAAATGCTTAAGGATTAAGAGATTTAATTCTTATATTTTTGGCCACAAAAGTGGCTTTACCGCCACAGGATCTACAATGAAAAATTAATGTTAAATTTCCAAAAGACAAAAACAAAAATGAACTCAGAGCATGAAGACCCTACTTGGAATTGGAGGAGGATTCTATAACGAAAATTCAGTTTGGAAAAGGTTGGAGTCACTGATCAGACCTCATTTATGAACTAACTTGCAATCGATAGACTTCCAAAAAGTTAGATCATCATTAGTCTGAATTGGAAACTAAAGGTCCAAGCTTTACTATCGTAAGCGTCTAGACATTGAGGAACATTTGGTGGTATCCAAACTCACAAAACCAGCTGGAACTTACCTTAATTTAAGAAGGATGGCTTATTAGGTTCAATAGTCACTTCAAAGAGGACACACTAAGAGATCATCAGGTCAGCTCAACGCATGATTAGTCTGTTCGACCTATGCCCGTTGTCATCCAGAAACATCATCATTGCAATTCTAAATACATTTCTCTTAAGTGATGTCATCGCCACCCGAATGACCACTCCCCAAGTGATGGTGACACCCATGACTTTAGCTTCTCATTTTTTAACCAATCAGAAATCAACAATGATTACCTAGGTGACATGTGATTATGGCCTTAGCTACAACTATGACCTAGGCATCATGATGAATGTTTGGTTGACCTCAATGACCAATCAGCAGCCTCAAATTTGGGTGCACCCACTTTTAAGTTGATACTACAGCTGATCTAATATCTAGCAGTCAAGATTCTTGATTTAGAGGCCTCTAAATAGGGACAAATGCTCCCTTTCCGAAAGGTTTAACTTAAAGTATTCTCTCCAATACACTCTAAACTTCAATCAATGAAATTATCGTTTAATTTTTCAAAATTCCAGCAATTCGAGCAATCATTCTACTAAATTTCTATGAAGTTGGTTAAAATTTTTCACGTCATTTTTAGTCATTAACAAAGATCAATGGCTGAAATTGATAGATAGAGCTCTACTAAAATCTGAACCTCATCAAGCAAAGCCTAAGTTTCTCATAGATTGAACATATAAAATGTGTGCAATTGCTAAAGCACATCTTGAATCAATGATTTGTATGAGGAATCTTTTCCTTTCTTTTCATAATCTCTGAGCATCACTTCTCTCTGTTTTTTTATTTGTTACACGCATTTTTTGCATCCAGAACCCAAAAACTCAATTAATAGCTGTTTGATTCCCATTTTAATTCTCATTCTCATTCTTCTACTCATTTTCAACCACACATTCTTCAATAAAATAATATTTTCTATCACATCAATAACTTTTTAACCACATATTCACCATCATTACATAAAAAAAAATGCATTTTCTTCAAATAATGTGCATCAAACGGGCTCTAGATTCATACACTTTTTCATTTTAACTCCATTTCAGTTCTTCCCCAAAATTCTTTAAATCCCAAAATTTTGAAATATAGCTCAAATTTATTATTATTTATCAGGAAGGTAATGATATATTTCACTTGCTTCAATCATAAAAAATAGCAGTTTGATGGGATGTTGGTGGAGTCTCTGAAAATGATATAAGAAAAGGTTTTTGTGGATAGTTGGTGGTGGTGAGAGAAGAGTCTTGATGAATCTCTTCTCATGTTATGGATTAAATTTGATGGTTAATGACTGTGTACATTGTTGTGGGTGTGGGAGGAAGATGGGGCAGGTAGGATTGCTGTTGCAATAAAATTTATTTTATTTAAAGAGGAGAGCATATTCATCTTTTCACAAGATTTTATTGAGAAAATAAAAGAAAAATATTGTATTTTGCACTTAAAAGGTCATCTAGGAGATTTTTTTTTTACCAATATGGAAGGATAGAGGGTATTCCACAATAAAGGCAAAGATCAGGAATATTTTGCGTCAATTACCCAATTTCAAAATTATTCACCGTAGTTCGCTTTAAGTGGGTTTAACGGTAACATTGACGTGGATGAATGGAAAGGGAGTATTTCACACCTCAAAAGCTATATGGAAGGATTTTATGCAAATTTGAAAGGACATGGGGATATTTAATAATAGGAGCAAAAATGGGAGGTTTTGTGCCAATAAACCATTCATTTTCTATTGAAGAATTTATCTAATCCATACATCAATCATGTAGAATTTAATTCTTTACACATCATGCTTATAGAATTAATCTCTAACAAATAGTTCAATCTAATTTATGACCTAGTGTCATTACTTGAAAAATAGTATCATACAATCTTGATAAATTAATCGCTCTAACTAGTAGGATATCCAGTCCATACTACGACCTTGTCAGAACAAAGCGCCAAACATTGTTCACTGATCACAAAATTAGCAAGTTCTCAATCCAAATGTAAGTTGTATCTCATTGCGCTTCACCAAACTATTGAGTAAGGTAAGCTCTCAACTTATATTATCTCAAAGTGATTGAAATCACTTAATCACTTGCTCGATTAAACAATATTTTGCAAAAAAATGTTTCAACGAGCAAAATAAAAAAAAAAAAAAATTATTTAAACACAATCTATAACGGCAAAAGTTATACTTCTTGGAAAACAACCTGATACAACTTTGATAAAACTTTATCCTTGCTTTAGATTTTAGGGATGCTCTTCACTGATTTTCATATTTACTTTACTGGTCGTGACAATTGCAAGATGTTATCAAATATATTTAGGCCCCGTTTGATCCACATTTTCATTTTTATTCTCATTCTTCTACTCATTTTAAACCACATATTTCAATAAAATAATATTTTCCATCATATCAATAACTTTTCCTTCTTTTTCAACCACACATTTCCCATCATATCACTATTTCAAAATTCATTTTTCCCAAATAATCTCTATCAAACACACTCTTAATTGTTTTAATCATATTTTTAATTAGTTCTGGCCTTAACACTTTCTTAAATCCAATCCACCAGAGAAGAGATCGATTAAAAGAAAGTGTTAAGGAAATATGAAGAAGCTCGTAAGACAAAAAACTGGCAGAGGAAAAAGGGAAATTAAGAAAGAAAAGAAAAAAGAAGTGGGAGAAAAACAACAAAGAAAAGTAATGGGACCACATCATAAATTGTCGAATATGGGGGGCCAAAACTGTAAAAAGCATAAATTTCATTCCCCGATCTCTGTCCAGAACCGATTTAATCCATTGCTCTCTCGATTGGGCAGGAGAAGCCGGCATAAACCCAACCTGATTCATTTCCTTTAGAAATCAAAAGCAAAAATATAAGAGAAAAATCCGTTAAATCTGCTGTTTTGTTTCCCTTAATCTCCAATTTTCTCTGGTTGCATAATTCTTTTTCACAATTTTCTAAGACCTTGTTACTCTATCAATTGTTCTCGATCTGTAATCTAGAATTCATCTCTTCCTTCAAACAAATTCTGCTTTTTGGACAGACCCTTTAGTTTTTAGTTGTTGCCAGTTGATTTGCTTATTTGCGAAGGGGTTAAATTGCTATATATTTGAGGATGATCTGAGGATTTGCAAGGAAGAATGGCGGGGGCAGCAGGAGTAAATACGGAACAATTTGAGGCGTATTTTCGGAGGGCGGATTTGGATCAGGATGGCAAGATCAGTGGTGCTGAAGCTGTTGCTTTCTTACAGAGTTCCAATCTGCCCAAACAAGTCCTCGCTCAGGTTCCTCTCTCTTTTCTTTTCCGTTAATTTTTTTTTAATAAATCTGTAATTTTTCGTATGATAATGATCAGCTACTATGCATGGCTTGCTATTCGAATTTCCTTGTGTCAAATCGGGGTTTTAAGTATATACTATACTATAGTATGCTGAATCCAATTTTGAGTAGCTTTATGTATGATAAGCAAGTAATACTTGTAGGAGTATCGGATTCTTTTTACTTAGATGCTCAGCACTTGACAACTTGGTTGACGGTTTTAGCAAATATTTGATTTGTTAAGAGTTGTATAAACTGGTCTTGTGGTCTTCTGGAATTATGGAAGTTGAACTAATTTGGCATTGGATAATCTATGCCACCTATTTCTTGGAACTTTTTCATGTCAAAAGAAGGGCGAGAAAAAAATCTGTCTACAACGTCCTGATGATATTAGGTATGATGACAATGACATAGCTGTGGTTTTTTATGGATATATTTTTCCTGAGAAATTGAAGTATTAAAATGTCATCATTACTTTCTCTTCACTATTTCAACTTTTACATTGGTAATTGGGTCTCTGAGATTTTACACATTTGCCATTATTAGATGATCTCCATCGATTGCATTAGAATCTCTTCTGGTTAAAGTAAACAGCCAAATAGAAACTTTAAGTGATATAATCTCCTTTACTTAATGAAAGCGGCAAGTCTTTTCCCTGATAATGGATGAGAATACAATATTATTCCTCATCTTTTTCACTTTAATCTTCCTTCTTCTTAAGTTTCTATAAATTGTAGCCTTTTTGATCTGCAGATCTAGATTGACATGTGCATGTTTATCAAGTTCTTTTACTTGGTTGCAGATATGGATGCATGCTGACCAGAGCCACACTGGCTATCTCAGCCGTCCTGAGTTTTATAATTTCCTTAAACTTGTAACGGTGGCTCAGAGCAAGCGAGAATTAACACCAGATATTGTGAAGGCAGCATTATATGGTCCTGCTTCAGGCAAAATCCCTGCTCCAAAGATAAGTCTAGCAGCCACACCTGCACCACAATCGAAGTCAGTCGGTGCTTCACCTCCACTACAGATGGGTGCCGCTGCATCAGCATCTTCTAATAATCTTGGCCTGAGAGGATTGACTCCAAGTACGAGTATCAACCAGCAGTTTGGACAGGTACAATCAACTACAGGTAACCAGCAGCTTGGACAAGCACCTCCAAGTTCAGGCATGAACCAGCAATTCAGCATAAACCAGCAATTCAGACAGGTACCACCAAGTACAAATATGAACCCACAATTTGGACAGCCACTATCGAGTACAAATATGAACCAGCAGTTTTTCTCTTCTCAAGGTAACCAACCTATCAGACCTCTACCCATGCCTGCTGCTACTGCTTCACGGCCATCTCCAGGTCCTGGAGGTCTAAATTTCCCCAGGGGAGGTGATATGGTTGGTCCTGGTCTTCCAAACTCGAACAACGATTGGCTTGGTGGAAGAATTAGTGTTGCTCCAACTGGAACAACACCAGTCTCAAACAGAGGAGCTAGTCCATCAATTCTTCCGGTTGCTCCAAAATCGCTAGATCCACTTTCAACAATGTCCTCAACTGCTGCTAAGGATCCTAAAGCACTGGTCGGTTCTGGAAATGGGTTTGCTTCAGAGTCAATGTTTGGAGGGGATGTGTTCTCTACCATTCAATCTTCATCCCTGCAGGTTTCATCGGCACCAACACAACCTGCCAGTGGTATAACTACTGGACCCCAGCCTTCAGCTAAGCCTGATCCATTTGAAGCTTTCCAGAGCACTCTCATGAAACCATCTACTATGGGCCAGCCTCAGCAGTCCTCATCTCTGCCAAAATCTGATCAACAGATTTCAACTCAAGTTACTTCCCTTGGCTCATCATCTGGAGCGCCAGCTGGTGTTGGGAATTCTGCTTCAGAGCAGTCACTGGTTTCATGGCCGAAAATGACTCGTGCTAGTGTTCAGAAATATGCAAAAGTTTTTGTGGAAGTAGACACTGACAGAGATGGGAAGATCACTGGTGAGCAGGCACGCAGTCTATTCTTAAGTTGGAGACTACCAATAGGTATTGATAAATTTTTTTATTTATGTTTGCTGTATGCATTTTCCTATGATGTTTAAGTTTGTTTTCTGTCAAGCATGGCACCAACTTGTTCTACTTTTTATGTTTATTTTATTTTGGGAATATATCTTTTTATAATCAGCGTGGATGGAGAACTGCATTAACCATGTATTCTGGTACTCAGGATTAGGATCAATTTTATATTGAAATTATTCAGCACAAGCTTGTTTTCGGAGTTGGATCTGAGCTGACACTTAGCCTATGTTTGGCTTATGTTTATAAACTGTTTGCCTCATTTTTTCTGTTTCTTTTCCTGTCAATGGAAATAAATTTGTGATCCCTTGTTCTAATTTCTGAGCAGAGACTCGAAATGCATAAAGTGACTTGATCCTAGCTTTCTTCTAGATAGGAAAGGCTTGATGATTAATTAGTTATACACATCGATTTAGTGCTTGAAAATCATTCCTTTACACTTGTATTATTTAGTAGGTGAATATACTTGAGGGATTAATTATATTTATCTATTTGGATAATTACATCATGATATTATAGAGGCCAGAGAGCAATAAACTTTCTGCAAAGTTTCCCCCTTTGATGTTTACTTGATCCTGTGTTTAAATATTCTTAGTTGTACAGTTGCTAAGGCAGAATTTTAAATCAGTATTGTGTTGCACCTTGTGATGATCTGTGCCTTCTTTTATAGTCATGCTTCAGCAGTCTTGAAGATTCGCTGACCCTGTATGTTTGGGATATCATGTAAATCTTTTTGGTGTCTTTTTCAGAGGTCTTAAAGCAGGTTTGGGACTTATCAGATCAAGACAGTGATAGTATGCTTTCTTTGAGGGAGTTCTGCATTGCTCTATATTTAATGGAGCGATACAGGGAAGGGCGGCCACTTCCATCGGCGCTTCCTAGTAGCATCATGCTCGATGAAACTCTATTGTCTTTGACAGGTCCACCCACTGCTGCTTATGGAAGCATGGGCTGGGGGGCCACTGCTGGTACTTCTGCAGATTAAATTTTATATTGAACTTCTCATCTCACATTTATTTTTAAAATGAGTATTTTCTCTTGGTATTTAGGTATAAGACCACAGCAAACGCCACCTGGTGCCCAGCCTATTGCATCTGCTGGTTTAAGGCCTCCTACACAGACAGTTTATTCTCAGCCTGATGGAATGATGCAATTCAATGAACAAAATGCTAGAGGTCCATTAATGGATAATTCCTATACGAGTGAACTCGGAAATGTTGAGGAGAATTCTTTGCATAATAAAGTTCAAGAGGCAGAATCGGATGAAAAGGTAGTTTTTCCCCTCCCCTCCCTGTTCCTTTTCTGATTATGCTGTAAAACTGTCTGCTATGGCATCTCATGGTCGATTTTAATGTTCATGTTCATGATGTGAATAGTTTCAAAATATCTAGTCTTACCCTATTGTTGAGTTTCACAAGTAATGCACTTACTGGGAGATTATGTTTTGAAATGTTTGCAGATTTATGAATCCAGTTATGTTGTTAGCTTTGAAAATTCAATTCCTTTAGTGAGCTTTATGTATATCTTATGCAATTTTCTATTTCCACCTGTTGCAAAAATTAAGTGATTTGAACCAGTTAATATTTACCATGATGCCGAATATCGGAATATGAAGCACAACTATATGTTTTTCAGTTTAATAAATTTACAGTCATTACTGGTTTGAGAACTTAGTATCAGCCATTTATTGTTTCCAAACCCCTGGGTCAAGTCAGTATGGTTCCGCACCTGGTCATGGGTGGACTTTTGTGAGGATTAGATAATTACCTTTTCTCCTCATCTCTCTGGAATTTTTTCCTCCTCTGGAATTCTGCTACTTGCATTCTTTCAGAAGATGTGGCACAAACTGTGCTTTGTGATTTTTTTATGTTATTGAAGCTGATCCTTTTATCGATGGAAGGTTGAAAATAAGGAGATAGTGATTCTGGATTCCAGAGAGAAGATCGAATTCTATCGGACAAAAATGCAAGACCTTGTGAGTTATTGTACTATCAACACATTCTTATCTTCTGATATTGTTATAGTCATGTATCTTCTATAATAATATAAGGTCATTAGTTGCATTTCATTTTTTTCCCCTTAAATTAATGAATCATGATCATGAATAGTTGCTTTCCTGTTATCCTTAACTCTGTTTATTAAAATTGTCCTTCAGGTTTTGTACAAAAGTAGATGTGATAATCGTCTTAATGAAATTACGGAACGGGCTTTATCTGATAAGCATGAGGTATGTCTTGAGATAATCCCCCCCCCCCCCACCCTTCTAGTTGTTCCTCTGTACATACCTCGAGCATTCCTTTTCCCATATTTCAGGCTGAGTTACTTGCCAAGAAATATGAAGAGAAATACAAGCAAGTTGCAGAAATTGCTTCTAAACTAACCATTGAAGAGGCTTCATTTCGTGAAATTCAGGTTATATTCATACTTATGTAGATTACCCAATCACTGCCCTTTCCTCCCAGTCATAGAGTTATGGCGTCCTTCCATTTTTTAATTATTTTTAATTGTGTTCTCAGATTGTATTATGGTTGTCCTGGTGATATAATGTCATTTTCATTATACTTCTCTTTCATGCCAACTTGTGTGAGCCCAATTTTTTTGTTGATGTCTTCAATCCATGAGACGATCTTTATTGCTTCTTTGCTTGGAATCGTCCTGTGTTTCAGGACTGTTCTGCTGTTATGGTTTCTTGGTGATGATTAGATGCACTTTATTAATCCCTGCTTCTTCAATGGCCCTTCTTAAGATATTTATATTAGCTACATGTTTTTCGGGGCTAATTTTAACTTGGCGGCATATTTTTTAGACATTGGAATGATGGTCCTGGAAGTTCTACCATCTGATTCTAAATTCTTCGTAATGCATTTCTAGGGGAGGAAAATGGAGTTGCAGCAAGCAATCATTAAAATGGAACAAGGTGGTAGTGCAGACGGTATTCTTCAGGTAAATATTATAACTATGCTGGGATGATTGATGATGTTTTCCATTGTTAATGGAAAACCTTAGGCTTCAAATGAAATTATGCAGCATTAAATGCATTCCTGGTCTTTCTAGGTTCGTGCTGATCGTATTCAATCAGATCTTGAGGAGCTGTTGAAGGCTATGACCGAGCGTTGCAAGAAACATGATTTACAGATAAAATCTACAGCATTGATTGAGCTTCCCCCAGGTATCTTCTGTAACTTTTTATGTAATTTTACCCATGATTATGTGTATGGTTGGGAGCCTATGCTCATTTATGAGCTTCCCTCATATTTTTGTCTGAATTTTATGCTTTAAGTTTTTACAATAATGTTTAAGCCCTGTTTGATTTTCCTTCTTCATAGAATGAGAATAAAAAATATAGTCGTTAGGGGCCCCACACAAGAGATGTAAAGTAAAAAATGGTGGCTGGATGTGATAAATAACGTTCATATTTTTCATTTTTACGGATGAATAATGAAAAACAAATGGGCCCTTAATGTTGTAACAGAGATAGATGGTCAAACTAAACTTCTTTAATAAAAAAGTGGATTTATTTGTGTACCCCCACCATAAAATTCAACCTGGGGGACACTTGGAAAAACAAAAAGAAGAAGAAATTCACTTTTATTAGCAAAAAGAGAGCAGAAAACAGAGAGAAGTTTCTCCTTGAAACATGAGGAAGATTGGTACAATTTATGACCTGTGTGCTTTTTGTTTATGAAGCTAAATTATAACTTAAGCTGGTCAAAGATACCTTATGTTCACATATTTCATAGGTCCCGCACTTTACTACCCACTTAGTATCTACACATTCCTTAGGACGCACAACTTATAAGCACTACCAAACAAGCCCATAAATTGGAAGTTGGCGTAGTGTATCTATTTTATCTGCATTCAGCTTCTCTTTGGAAATTCGTGGCAGATGGTTGTTATTTAGTTCAAGAATAAAAAAACCTCACGAACTCCCTTTTCAAAAATTTACAAAGACATCAGACTGGAAAAAAGAATCTCATGGAGAATATTTGTGCGTTACCTTTAGAATTTAGTAGCATGCTAACTGGCACATTTAGAGAAAAGAATGTCTTGGAAGGTATAGATTAAATCTTATCTTTATTCTTAAGTTAGGAAGGGAAACTGTGATTTCTTTGTCCAGAAGGCAATTAAGCATTTCAGTAATTCTTCACCTTTCCAGAAATAATTATGTATAAATATTTTTTGCCTGGGTGATCTTCATACTAATTTTTTTGGTGTAACGATGGTCGTTTTAAGGTTGGCAACCTGGGATCCCAGAGTTTGTGTCAATCTGGGATGAAGACTGGGACAAGTTCGAAGATGAAGGTTTGTCATCTCTTGCTTTTCACCCATCCCTAATCAATTTCATTAATAATTCTGTCAGCTTTGTTATCCTTATTGTTATCATATAGACCCTAATTGTATACATATGATGACAAGCTTTATTTATTGCTACCAGGATTTTCATTTGATGTTGCTGTTCCTGCAAATTCCAAGTCAACATCTGTTCACGAAGAGAATTCTTTGCCAACTCATAACTTTTCCCCTGATTCGAGGTCAAATGCTGATGCTACATCTGGAAAACCCATCAGTAAAGGTGTAAGTGCTTTCGAGACTGAATCGTCCTATGCACATAGTGAAGATGAATCAAAGAGTCCACAAGGAAGTCCAGCAAGACAAACAACATTTGAAAGTCCATCTCCCAAATACTCAGAAAATGATTTCAGGAAGAGCTCCGATGGAGATGCTGAAACTCATAGGTTTGAATGGCTTTATATTTGGCTGACATCATATTACTTCATCCTATGTAATGGCATGTACTCCATATTTATATCATCCAATCGTAATCCCGAGTCTGATATTTTCTCTCTCCTTCCCACATTTTTGTGTTTTCGTGGCGCTGCAGAAGCTTTGATGAACCTGCATGGGGTGCTTTTGACAACAATGATGACGTTGATTCAGTTTGGGGCTTCAGTGCTAAGGTGAGAAGACTTGTGGAGTCCTTGTCCATCTTATAACATCGGGTTAGCTTCAGCAATGGTTACCGGAATTTGTTAAAATTTCAAAATGGTCATTGAAATAATATTTTTTTATGTATTAGTGATTGAAGTTTCTAACAGTTACACTAACGGTCACTCGGCTAGAAACGTTAACCTAAAATCTTATATGTTACTGTTAAAGGACGTGGACACAAACGGCGTTAACTAATAAGCCACATGCCTGCCAAGGTCGTGTTTAAAAAAAAAGTTGTGCTTTTGAAGCCAAAAACGATTTAATGTTACTTTTAAATTGGATAACGTAAATGGTGAGACTTAAATGTAACTTTAAATTGTATTTCACACGCATGCTTTTATTTTTAACTGCAGTTTTGTATTACATGGCCATTTGGTAAGATGTGGTACTTAATGGCATATCATAGGATTTAATGTTAATGTTTTTACAAGTGATTATTAGTGTAACTGTTATAAACTTTAGTGACTGCTATTGTATTTCTCCAAACTTCTGTGGTCATTGGTGTAATTAACCCTAAACATCAATTTGTTTGCCGAAATTGGTAATTCGTGTCTGTGGAAGATTCTGCACAATCCAAGCTGGTGATTTCATGTGTCTTTGCTCCACATACCTTATGAACCATTGAAAAGAACTTGGCATCCAATATATGTTGGGATAAATTATCTTAGTCTTGAAGATACATAATCAAATAATTGTGCTTCTGTGTTTATTTCTGATGTGAACTGGTGCCCAACAACCCCCCTCTCAAACTGACGCTACCAACCCAGTACATTGTGTGGGGTGTGAGGCTGGCGTTAAGTTGTAGAAGCATCGTGTCAGTGACCAATCCCCGTCTATTCCATCTTCAGTGTAGTAATATTTTCCTGGAAGATATTTAGTTGAGATCTACTTATACTGTTGTGTTCATTGTCAGTAATTATTAGTGTATTTCATTTCTATTATGCAATTGCAATTATGTCCCTGGACTAGCCAGTACTATTTCTATTAAAGCATACTTTCTATGTCAATGTTCGGATCCTGCTTGGTTGTCCATGCGCTTCAGGATTGAAATCTTCATTTTAGATTCCTGTCTGATTTTTGGCTTTCACGTTACTGTTACCGTGACATTGTAACTTAAATTCTGGCAGGCCTCAGATCATGGGAAGCACGAAGAGAAGTATTTCTTTGGGTCAAGTGATTTTGGTGCAAGTCCAGAAAGAACTGATTCCCCCCAGAAGAATAGCCCGTTTGCTTTTGAGAATTCTGTTCCTGGGTCCCCACTTTCAAGGGCAGGGAATTCTCCTCCAAGAGACTCTGTTGAATCTAGAGATCCCTTTTTTGACAGTTTTTCAAGGTATGATTCCTTCAGTACGCAGTATCACGTTTCATCTCCCCGTCGGGAGACTCTCACTAGGTTTGACTCCATGGATAGCACGAGGGACTTTGGTCATAGTGGTGGCTTTTCATTTGACGACTCTGACCCATTTGGTTCTAGCGGTCCCTTTAAAGTCTCGTCAGAAAGTCGAACTCCAAAAAAAGGTTCTGAAAGTTGGGGAACTTTCTAACCGGTGGATTTATACTCATATTTGATAGTATAGATTTTATCAGTGTTTGTTTATTCACTGTAATGCCCGGATCAACAGCCAGAGAAAAATTAATGGCATTATGCGCTCTGCTGTATCTATGCCACGGTATCATTACATGCCACCAAGACGAAGTACATGCAGTTTTCTTATCATCGGGTTCTCTGACTTTCGAGCCTCTCGTATTCGGGTGGAAAGAATTCTGTGTGTTCATTTTCCCTTTTTTGTTCTTCTATGGGTTGGATTGGATTGGATTATCTCAGATGTGTTGTAGTTGACTGCAAACTTTCAATACATATTTCTTTGTAATATCTTCTTGAATATATTTTATCATGCAGTGGTCAGTTTTGATTTCTTAAAAAGGATTCTTTGAAACCCTTTTTATTTAAAAACGTATATTTGCTACTTATTAGGCAATAAATTCATTAGGAGACTCTAGAACTCGTCTGTGATCATCAATTCAAACTGTTGGTTGTTGAAGTTTGAGTAATGCGAGCTGCAATTATTGTGCCATTCTTATAATTTTTTTTAAATTTAAGATTCTTGGTCTATTTTGTAAGATGTTGGGACTCTTTTAACTTTCAAATGTTGAATATTTATGAAACTTAAATTTATAATGAATTGTCAAGATCTCCATATCAAATAATGTATCTTGATCTGTGACTTTGAATCTTGAAGATTAATTTGCAATCCCCTCTTGTTTTATCTCTTGCTTTTAATCTAGCCCTGTTTTGCAATTTGATTGCTTTGATCATTCTTCTTGATTCTTTATTAATTGATTTTGATTTTTGATTGCAATTCTTGATTGTGGGTTTTGGATCTTCACTTTCAATATGTTTTCTCTTATATTCTTGTGTTAATAGGATGACATAAAGAATGAGAATTATATATGAATTAGGGATTATAACTCTATATATAATTTTTATATGTATTTTATTCATCATGAAATACAATTCTAAAAGAATTTGTTTTCTACACATATTTAGGCCAACACTTTAGCTAGATGCCTAAAGTCTAATGACTTTAATTCTTTATTAGATTACTTTAAACGAATAAACTTAACTTTAAGATAGCCACACAATTAATTGCATATTTAGGCCCATATGACAAATTAATAATTTTCAAATAATCTCCTACTTGGGTTACATAAGTTCTCTTATATATGTGTATAACCATATGAACCCAAAACTATTGATATCACAACAAAAGTATCCCCGAATAATCTCGTCCATCAATTATGTTAATATATGATCAAATCAGTTTTCGCTACAAATATCATAATTAAACACATCAATGGTCACGTATATCAACACAATCAAATGACATAGATCAATTATGGATGTGCACCATGAAAATTACATATAATGTGATCCAAATATGCTTATTTCTATCTGGTTCTACCTTATTCTTTAATACTTTATATTTAATGAGATCAAATCAAAACTTTAATCAGAGTTAATACTGAAATAAACTTAAATGTACACAAATAAAAAATTATGTGGGCAAAAGAGACAACATTCAAAATTACAAATTCCCACTAAATTAGCATATCATCAAAATATAAAACACCAATGTGAGCAGTGTGATCATGAAAGATCTTGGTTGATAGCCATTTAGCAAACGGATCTACTATCATGGAGTTTGTCTCAATATATTTTATAGTAACCCGATCACTTTGAAGTCTTTATTTAAACAACTAAGAATTTGATGTTTATAAACTTAGACTTTGTTGAACTCCTATTATTGTTTGAATACAAGACTCTTGACTTATTATCACAAAACAACTGAAGTGATATTTTAATTCCATCCAAAATTCACAGCATATTGACAAAATTTTGGAATCATATTCCTCGATTGGATGCCACATAACATGTTACAAACTTCGCTGCCATAGTTGAAGAAGTTATGAGTGTCTGCTTAACACTTTTCCAAGATACAACCAGTAAGAAGACATAGCTCAATGTGGATCTCCTACTGTCTTGGCATCCAGCAAAATCAGAATTAGAATAATCATTGATCTCCAATAGGTTTGATTTCATGTAAGTGAGCATGTAATCTTTTGTTCTTTGTATATATTGCATAACCCGCTCGTCTGCTTTCCAATAATTCATCCCAAGGTTACTTAAATATCTATCTAGCATTCCAACAATGAATGCTATATCCGGACATGTGCATACCTGAGTATACATCAAACTCTCAACTGCTGAAGTATTGAGAATTTTTGGCATTTCTTTTTCTTCAAGATCATTCTTAGAATATTGATTGAGACTCCGGGTTTGCAATCTAGTATCTCATATCTCTTAAATACCTTATTGATATAACTCTTTTATGATAATCCAAAAATATCCAGAGAACGATCTCGATGTATCTGTATCCCCTATACAAAAGAAGCATCACAAAGTAGGGGTGTAAGCGGTCCGATTTTACCGATTTTTGACAGATTTTCAAACCGTTTACACCAGTTTGAGAAAAATTCAAACCTAAACCAAACCATTTTGAACGGTTTGAAAAAAACTCAAACCTAAACCTAACAGTTTAGTCCGATTTTAAACCGCCGATTTCGCCGTATATTTTTGTTGCCCGGTGTCAGATTTTAAATCGTCGATTTCGCCGTATATTTTTTCTGTCTACTTTTATGCCATTAATTTAGAAATAGACGTTTTTTTTTTCCAAAACCGGACCAGAACCATTTAGAACCGGTTGATTCGATTTTGAATCTTTTAAAAAATAATTTGATTTTGGAACAAATTATTAAGAACCAACCGGTTTCGGTCTAGTTCCCGGTTCTAGTATGGGAACCGCGCCAGAACCAGATGATTCTCATAGAATTTTTTGGTAAAATATATGATTCAATCTCCAATCATTTTTATAAAAAATAATAGGATTTCTTCTTCATTTTAGACCCCAGTACTTTCATTTTTCTCTTTTATTCTCTCTTATAATTTTTTGATTAACTGATTCTCAAACCAAATTAGAATATTGGGTAAATCTATACCTAAATAAATTTATTTACAATATATAATTTCATTTCTAAGATCCGAAATTTTTATTTTGTTTTCACTTTGATTACATAGTTGTTGATCCGATCAAAACTTTTCATTTAAATTTCTACAAATTATAATCGACAGAACCAGAAGTTGCAATAATTTTTTAAAGGATGTTCAATTCATTATAGGATTTTGATTTTGATTGAAATTTGTTTAATCATTGAAGTACTATGCAGTTTATATAAATTGATGATTGTTTGGTGATAGTAATTTATATGAAATACAACATGGGATTGTTTGATGAATCGTTTCAGACTTTCAGTTTAAGAGCCTATGGAATAAATGAGTCTCATTTAAAAATAAATAAATAAACTTAACACAAAAGTCTTACAAGTTGCAATTTAAAAAATTTCATTTTTTTTAATTTTTATTTATTTTTTTGCCGGTCCGGTTTGATTTTAAACCGCAATAAAATTTCTCAAACCTAAACCAAACTGTTTTCAACCAGTTTGGTTTGGTTCAAAATCATTTCGTTGACGGGTCCACGTGGCACCAAATCGACGATTTCCAAAATGCGGTTTCGATTTGATTTTTCGGTTTGACGATTTTTGCTTACAGCCCTATCACAAAGATATTACATTTCAAAATTCTTTGATAGAATCTCTTAATTTTGTGCAATAAGCCTATATCATTGCAGATAAATAGTATGTCATCAATATACAATACTAGAAAAATATACTTACTCACACTGAACTTGTGATATACGCAATCATCAATTGCATTTATCTCAAAACCAAACGAGATAATTATTTGACGAAATTTGTGATACAATTGATGAGAAGTTTGCTTAAGGCCATAGATGAATTTTTTTAATTTGCAAACTATTTTCTTTGGGTTTCTTGACACAAAGTTTTCTGGTTTGCACCATATAAATTATCTCTTCAATATCACCATTGAGAAACACTGTCTTTACATCCATCTGATGTAGCTCAAGATCAAAGTGCGTTACAAGTGCCATAATAATCTTGAAAGAGTCTTTCGTTAAAATCTGAGAGAAAGTCTCTATGCAATCAATTCTTCCATTTGAGTAGAACATTTTGCAACATGATGAGCCTTATATCTTTCCATATTACCCTTCAAATCTATCTTGATTTTATATATCCATTTGCAACCAATAAGTTTCGTACCTTCAAACAATGAGACAAGTTCACAAATGTCATTGTTTTTCATTGACTTTATTTCCTCATTCATGACATCAATCTACTTTTGAGAATTATGAATTTTTATTGCTTGATGAAAGTTGATTTTAATCTTCTTCCATCAATTCAATGTCATCTTCATGTTCTTCGAGAAACGCTATAAAGTTATCCAGGATTGCATTTCTCATTTCTCTAGTGGATATCTTTAATGACATTTGTTCTTGAGATTATTGAGTTTGTTCTTCTGGAACAATCTCTTGATTGTGTATAGGGGTTCTGGAATATTGTCTTGATTCGAAATTACTTCTAGAACAAGATCTGGAGCAAGAATTTGTTCCTAGTCCTGATCATTATCAATTGCAACAGAATGAATATTTACATATTCTTCCTTAAAGACAAACTCCCTAACATTATTTGTCCTCGCAAACTCTACATCATCAAATAATCGAGCATTTCCGATTTCAAAAATTGACTTTGTAGATGGGTCATAAAATTTGTAATTCCTTCACCTCTCAGAGTATCTAATGAAATAACAACTAACAATTCTGGAGTCCAGTTTCTTTTCATTAGGCCTATAAGCCCTTGCTTCTGCTGGACAACCTAAATGTGCAAATGCTTCAAATTAGGTTTCTTGCTTATCCAAAGTTCATAAGGTGTTTTGACAGTTGCTTTACTTGAAATTTTATACTACAGTTTTTAATGCTTATCCCTAGAGAGATTCTAGTAAGGTGAAATGACTAATCGTACTTCTTACCATATCTTTAAGTATTTTCTTTCGACTTTCAGCAACACCGGTCATGCTAGGATAATCTGTCATGATGTACTGTGGAACAATTTCACATTCATCTAGGAATTTAGCAAAAGGCCATGGATGTTGTTCTCCTGATCCATCATATTTGTCATAGGAATACACCATCACAGTCAAATCTGACATGTTTTATTCTTTTGCTGAGTTGATTCCCAACTTCAGCCTTATGAGCTTTGAACATGTTCAATGATTGAGATTTTTAATAAATGAGATATATGTAGTCATAATGAGAAAAATCATCTATGAACGCGATAAATGACTGTCGACCATTACAAGAAGCAGAAAGGAATGACCTACAAATATCTGTATAAATTAGTTCTAAGACGTTCAAAGTTCTATTGTCATCTAATCTCCTTATGTTTGATTGTTTTCCCTTAATGCAGTTAACACAAACATTTAATTCAGAAAAATCAAGAATCCCTGATACTGTCCAAATGACGTACCAATTAATTTTTCTTACTTATCTTAAATGTGTCGTCTTAAATAGTAATATGGCAAGTAAGGGTCATTTTCGCAGAAAATTGGTTCAATTTTATCAATTGCATAGTAGAAAGTGAAATGCAGAATTGATTAAATGGGAGGGAAGTTTGGTTCATTGAACTAAAGAAAATAATAAATTTAAAGTAAAAAAAGATTTAAAATTACATAGTAAACAAAGTAGTTTTAAATCAAATATTTGAAAATGTTATTGAGGGGTATTTCGTTACCAAGAGAATGATTTTCCTATCAATTATCTCAATGGATTTTTGTTCTCTAGATTAACAACAATTCAAGAATAATTACAATCTCAATTATCTCAATCTCTTCTTAGATGTTAGTTGAATAAAACAAGTTATTTACTCAACCATATTCATTAAACAACTTAGAACAATCTCTCTAAATTTAATTTAACAAAAATATTATGATAAAAGAGATTAATTGAATTAAGGGCAAACTCACAAACTCGGTTTACTCACTTAAGTGGCTAACCCATATACAATCAATTGAAAATTTCTCATAACCTATTGAAATGTAATTGCTACAAGATTTTAGAATAAATAGTTATTACGTATTATAAATCCCAAAATAACGTTCATTGAAATAACTCAATCTTTTCGTTGTACACCTAAACAATCAAGAATAGCAAAATCAACATTTATAACAACATATTAAACACATCAATCGAGATAATTATAAAGCACAAATCAATTGAAAATCATTACTTGGGTTTGAAATCATCCTCAATCACATATATGTTTAGTTACCCATGAAATACTAAAAAATAACTAACAAATTCTTACAAATCATTAATGAAAAATAGATTAAAGAAAAAAACTTATTGATAAAGAGAGAAATGGTACAGAATTCTCCAATATCAACGGCTCGTCTTCTCCAAACTATTTCATCATCACCATGTTCCAATCTTGCCCAAAAATCCCAAAGCATATCCCAAAAAAAAAAAAAAAAAAATTGATGAAAAGGAATTGAAAATGGAAAAGAAAAGGAGGCAGAAACGTCCCAGCAAACTGAAAAAAAAAAAAAAAAAAAAAAAAAAATTGCAGTCCAAGTCCCCAAGTTTTGGAACAAAGTACAAAATGGTCCCCAATTTTTGAAAATGACGCTGTAGCGCCTGTGTCTCTGTCCGACTAGCCAAAATTATTTGATTTTGTGATATTTGTAGCTTAGTCAATCAGTTTTCAAAAAGTGATCATCTTGATCCCCAAACTTTGAAATTTTTGCGTTTTTGGTTCTTTTTGCTCATTTTTCATGTAAACTCCTTCTAATCATCATTCAAACTCGGGTTTTCACCTACACAACAAAAATAATTAAATTAAGTAGTAAATTGCTAATGAAACTCACAAATATTTAAATTTAATGGTCCAAATAAGTGTAAAAATCCGCACTTATCAATCCCTTCTGACACAAGTTTTTCAATTCTATTTTGAGAAATGTGATCTAATCACTTATGCTACAATGAAGTGAAATTTTCATTGGTTAATTTACGTTTAATACCTCGTGAATTCACATGTAATATATAATTATAAGAGACAACCAAATCAACCAAATATGATTATCATACACATATAAAGAACCAGTACCCATAAGATTTGAACCAACAAAAATACTAAAGTGATTATTTTCAAATGAACAAAAATAATCGAATTTGTCTAATATAAAAATAGAAACCAATTTTTGTCTAAAAGACAGTACCACAAAATTTTCTTTCAAATCCAAATAAAATTTTCTCTTTAATATTAACCTAAATGTCCTTATAACTTCAACTTTAATTGATTTACCGTTGCTTACATAGATGAATCTTTTAGTATCATTTGACTTTCAACTGTTCAGACAACCCTGTATAAATACACTTATATGAGTAGTGGCACAAAAATCAATCCACCAAGTATGTCTAGGTACTAAAATTAAATTAACCTCACAACAAACCAAAGTGAGAAACATACATTTCTTTACACGCCAAACGTGGCATTTGGTACAATCCCCTTCAACTGTCTCAAAATTCCACAAAAGTAACTGCTAGATGATTCATTATTTTTAGGCTTTTGCTATTTCTTTTGAGCCGGATCGGATGTAGCTTCCTTATTCTTTCTTTCTTGAACTTGTTCTTGCGCTAGCCTTTCTTCTTCTTGCACACAGTATGAAATGAGCTCATTAAGAGTTCACTTCTCCTTTTAACAGTTATAACTAACTTTAAATTGATTGAATTGCACAAGAAGAGAAATCAAAACTAAATGACTAGCAAATCATCAGACATCTTAAGCTTTATTGTCTTTAGTTTTAAAGGAATATGAGACATTTTCATGATGTACTCCCAAATATTTCATTTACCCTTATACTTTAGTGAATTCAAGTTCGCCAAAAGCGTACTAGTTTTGGTTTTATTGCTTTTGTAAAGCGTTTTTCAATTTCATTAAGAAATTTCTTGGCAGTAGTTATCTTATCGAACACAATGCCCCTAAATGATTTTGGAATTTAATGGTTCATGATCATAAGACTCATACGGTTTGAACGATCCCACTTATCAAAGTCCCTTTTTTATCAGCAGAACTTTTATCCTAAGTGTAACGGGTTGTTCAACTTTGATGCAAGGTCTAAGCCCATGCAGCCAAGAACGATTTGAACGTTCTCCTTCCAATCCTTAAAATGGTTTCATTAAGCACATGAATTGAATTGATGCTGGAAGATATTGAAGAATGAGAATACTTAACTGTATAGAGAATAAAACCAAAGAAATATATTCATATTAGAATTGTTATTAAACAATTAATTCAATTAATGGTTGGTACCGTCCAAAAGACGTACCAAATTAATTTCCTTACTTAGTTAAAAATGTGTCGTTGAAATAGTACTATGGCAAGTAAGGGTTATTTCCCGCAAAAGATTGTTTCAATTATGTTAATTGCACTAAATAAAGTAAAATAGCGAAAGCAAGTAAATAGGGGGGTTTCGAGTCATTAAACTAAAGAAGCGACAAATTAATGAAAGAAAAAAGAAAATGTTCGAAACTTGAAATGAACTTAAACTATACAATGGAGGTTTTGATCAATAAAAGAAAGTGTGATCGGATGATATTTCTTCACCGGAAGAACGATTTTTCAATCCAATATCACAAAAGATTTTTCATTCAAATGATTAACAAAAATTCGAGAATAATCACAAACTCGATTACCTCAAACTCTCTTTACATTTTAATTGAATAAAACAAACTCTTTACTCAACCCTATTCATTAAACAACCTAGGATAATATCGCTAGATTTAATTTAACAAAAGCATTACGACGAGAGAGTTAAATTGAATTAAGCGTAAGCTCGGTTTATTCACTTAAATGTGAATCCACAAATATTCAATCGAAAATTCTTCATAACCAATTGAAATGTAGTTGCTACTAGGGTTTGGTAAAAATAGCGATTACGTACTAAAATTTCCAAAATAGAAAATATTGAAATAACTCAATCATTTAGTTGCGCACCCAAATAATCAAGAAAAATAATATAAACATTAAGCACAATGGATTAAACATATTAATCAAAAGAACTATCAAACACAAATTGATTGGAAACTCATTACTCGGGTTAAAAATCACCCCTAATCACATCTAGATTTAGCTATCCATAAAGTATTTACAAATAGCCAACAAAATAATACTACACATGGATAAAAATAAGATTAAAGAGAGGAAAAAGCTTATTGGTAGGAAGATAGAATGATGAAGTCTTCAATCTCAAAAAGCCTCCTTCTTCTTCTCCTCCAAAAATCCCCAATGTGTGAAGAGTTTTGCTCCTAGAAATTTGCTCTCTTGGTCGACCCTCCTCAAAAACTTGACCTAGAAATGGTCTTTAATCTTGTATTTATATTGTGTTGAAGATGGGAGACGGGTTTTGGTCGAAATGGGCCGAGAAAGAAATTAAAATTCGAGTTTTCTCGCTACCGGGTGGTGCCATGGCGTCGGACTCGCTGAAAACAACTTTTTTTTTTCTAGGCGCCATGGTGTCGGACTTGCTGAAATTCTGATTTCCACCCCCTTTTTTAAACACCTCAATCAAGTTCAACCATTCTTTCTCCTCAAAGTGATAGCCATTTTCACCAAACTTGAGATCATTGTATCTTCAATACTTTTGCCTCGTTTCTCGCATAAATTCGTTCCAATCATCAATCAACTCAGGTATTCGCCTACAAAATAAAAATGACCAAAATAAGCGATGAATTACAAATGAAAACCTTACAACTATCGAAATTTAAATTCCTAAATAAGTTCGAAACTCTCGCTTATTACATAGATCCCATCATAAGAGACTGATGACAATATTGATATTTAGTCTTTGTAACATAAATATCAATTTGTAAGTGGCGTTCTTGGTGTAGTAATCAAATATTGACAATAAACTATGTCAAACAATAAACTTATATTTGGACCGATTTATTGTTCACATAAAAAAAACTTTAAAATTGTAACATATTTATTACTATAGGTGTGTATATAATTCTCTCAAATATTTATTTTCCTTTGAGCCGGTCAATATCCGAATGAATTACAACCTTCCTAAAATTTCAAATAGATTAATTTAAATAAGAGAGATTACTTTGATAACATATTGCTTCAATTAATGTAGTTTTAAAAATTAATTATCTGAAAGAAACTTTAATACAATTATTTTTAATTTTTAATTATTATTTTTGTAAACTAAAATAAAATTAAATTAAATTAACACGAGGTTAGCAAATTAGGATTGTGCTATTCAAACAGGGCCACCTTGGCCCTGTTCGAATAGGGGCGCCACCTATTGGCAGGGCCTGACATGCAGATCTCGTGTCAATAGGGAGCACTCCTATTCGAATAGGGTCGAGGTAACCCTGTTGAATAGCTTTATTCATTAACTGTTATGCTAATGATTGCAGTCATGATTTCTATTTTGAAATTCCAAATGACCTGACAGAAAGCCTTCACAAATTCTTTATGTATGTGTTTGTTTACATGATTTTGGCATTGGAATCCCAACAATTACACTTGTACCTCATGGCGTCATCATTGGAATTTGAAAATAATCGTATTTGATTTACCCAAATCTCACACACAAGTTAAACACGGATTCAACAATTCATTTCTATAATTGTTAAATTTGAAAATAACTAAGGCCCGTTTGATTAAGATGAAATTGAGTGAAAAAAAAAAAATATTTTTTTTTCTACCTTTAAATTTGGTATTTGAATGCATAATTTTTTCATAAAATTCATTTTCACCCCTTTTCTAGGTACAACCATTTAAAACATATTTTTCATCTTTTATTTTCCTACAGGTATGGTCAGAAAATATTTTCCATCCTTTTTTTTTTTTTAACTTTTTGGCAATGGAAATATATTCTAAATCCAATGGTAAAAAAATTTATCCATTTAATTGACAATTTTTATGAAAAATAAAACCAAACGAACACCAAAAAAAAATTCAAATTTTTTAATTTTTTTTCACTTTTTTTGCAATCCAACAAATTTTAATACAGATTGTGAAAAAAATTTATCCCAAAAGGTAATAATTTGCATGAAAAATAAAGTCAAACAAATTAAGTGAAAAATTATACCAATCAAACACCATTAATTACAATTCCCTCTAAAACAAATTTTATTCAATTCAATTCTCTGTCATTCATTTTTCTTTCCTCCCATTTTCCACACTTGCAATCAAACGGACCCTTAAAAAAAAAAAATCTAAAATTCAAAATTTAGGACTAAAATTCGCATCCCAAAATTGAGAAATCTAAAGTATGAATTTCAACCATAAAAAATCTTCCTTCATTTTCAATGGTATAACAAGGATTGACTTTGATGTCATTTGTTGAATATTTTATAATACTTAAATTTCATACCAAGACCTCCATATCAAATCATCTAGCAAATTAATTAATATGGAACATACCTTGATCTATGACTTTTAATCTTAAAGATCAACTTGCAATCCCATCTTGTTTTACTTCTTGATTTTATCTTCAATTTGATTGATTCAATCATTCTTCTTGATTCTTGATTAATTAATCTTGATTTTTTATTGCAATTCTTGATTCTTGATTGTGGATTTTAGATATTTTTTATTAGCATATTTTGTGCACTTATTTAGGCCATATTACTAAAATTTTATATCGTCAAATTATTAATTTCTATCTAGTTTGAGTTAATTTTTGTTTATTTCTGTGTTGTACCTGTTTTGAAGCAATTTGAAAAGAAAGAAGGATTAATTGGTTATTGGATGCAATATTGGGGATCAAACTCTACACTTTGAAAATTGAAGGACTTGAATTAAACTAAAGAAGATATGGACTGTACAAATAAAAAAAATCCAAAGGACTAAGTTGCATTAACTGGAAAAGATGGGAATTGGAATTAAATGGGCCTCATGGACTTGCAATTGGATTAAAACTTGGGAAGTTTTCATAAGTAAGAGTATAAGTATGGTCTATTTCAATAATAAGAAAACAAGTTTTCAATTTCAAAAATCAAATTTTTATTAATTTTTATTTAATTAATTAAATATATAAAAATCACAAATATATACAATTTGGTCACAAATTCATTTATTGGTCACATATTGTCAAATTAATTAGTCACAAATCAAATATTTTATAGGTCACAAATTATTTTATGGCACAATTCACAATTTTCAAAGGTCACAATTTGTTCATCGGTCACAAATCACAATTATTATAAGTCACGACTTATTATACGTCACAAATTATCAAATTATTGGTCACAGATTAATAATTTTTTAGGTCACATTATTTCTCAATCATAAATTATCCAAATTATTGAACACATGGTCACCGATTAACAATTTCTTAGGTCACATACTATTTCTTAGTCACAATTTATCCAAATCATTGGCTACATGGTGACGGATTAACAATTTAATGATCACAGTCAATCAAATAATCTGTGATCACCACCAACACTTGCGATAACCAATGCCTCAAACTGCACCACCATTGTCACCATCATCGCCAGAACCACCGCCACCCCCCGAGAGCACCAACGTCTTAAACAAATCATCGCATCCACCCCGATAGACCCATCGTTACAAAAATCTCATCATCACCACCGCATCCATTGCCACCACCACCACCACCACTACTCCAACTACCAAAACCAATGGCTCACCGTTGCCAGATCCAACGTACCCACAGCAAATACTACCACGCCATCAGCAAACACCACACCACTACAGCACCCACATCACAGTCCACAGACCCACAACCGACACTACCGTGACCACAACCAACAGCAAACACTGCAACAGAGCCACCGCCAACGCAACAGATCCAACGCAACCACACTATTACCACACCGCAACAGAGCCGCTGCCAATGCAACCACACCATCACAGCATACACCACACATAAAATCGCGGACCCAAATGGTGAGGTTCTGCAGAGAAAGAAGCGAGGTTCTGTAGAGAGAGGTGAGATTTGAGGTTCTGAAGAGAGAGGTGAGATTAGAGAGAGAGAGAGAGAGAGAGAGAGAGAGAGGAAATTGAGAATCGCCGGTGATCTCCCACGGTGATATCCCACTGTGAAATCGCCATCCTAAATCGAAGATTGATGGAGAAAGCGAAGTCACTACGGTAATAAGCTGTGGTCTTCGGCAACGACAGCCTGTTTCTTCCTGCCGGTGTGTCGTCGTCGCCGCCATCCACACTACCACCAAAACCACCCATTTCCCAACCAACACTTCACCACCATCGAACTGCAGTAGCGGCAGGGGAGAAGCCTCTCTGTGATGCGAGAAATTAGCCGGTGTTTCAACCTCTTCGCTAGCTAGGACTGATGTATCTGATGGTTCTATAATTGATCGGTTGATTAATGGAGAAGAGGGAGAGAAGATCGACTGAGAGAAAGAGGAATGGAGAGGAGGAAATGATTTTAGTTTGGGGAATTGGCTAGGGTTTGGAAATAAAATTGTATATTTAATATTATGTTTAATTAAACAATTTCTAATATTTATTATAATTAAAATAAAATTTCTGATTTTTGAAAGTATAAATCTTCTACCTGATTTAAGAATTCAAGTTTTTAATACTGGGGTAGGGTGTAATTTCCACTTAAAACTTCTATTACCACTTGAATTATATTTATACTACAAAATAATGGGCGGCTGATGATGGGAAAAAGAAAAGGAACTCTAATTACACAACACCACATTGGCGGCTGTGAGGTGATGTATATATAGACGCTGACCAAAAACACAGAGCTGCTAGACTTACAGGGAAGTGGTTTACCACTTCCCTTTCCCTGACCTATTCTCACATTTGGAGGTTCCATCCTTTTTTTTTTTTTTTTTGCATTGTTTATTTACACGGGTCCAATTACATGTGAGTAGATGTCAACTAAGTGGTAATAAATAGTTCTGTACAAGTAGAATAATTCCCAAAAAAAAGGGGGCTGGGGCGACGGTGAAGAGGTGAAAACCAGAGGCAGATATATATACATGCATGCAGAGAACTGAAATGGAAGACAGAAGCAGAAGACAAGCAGAAGAAAAGGGCAAAAATGAAGACGGCAGCAACTAGAGAAATAAATTCAGATTTCTTTGTACAGTAATTTATTAATAATTGTGCAAAAAAATTGAGAATTAATTACGTTACGTTACTTTTTGGTAATATCTTTTAACTGTTGGTAATTAATCAGGTTCGGTCAATTTTTAGTTTTTGTTTAATTCGGACATAATGCTAGGCTAAATTATTTTGTATTAGGATTTTCGATGAAATTTATATCATGAACATTTAATTATGAATCTTATTTAATTTTGACATTCAAATCACATTTTCAATTTTTGAATGGTTAGCATTGACTTAATTGTTAACATATAGTTGACTTCATCCTTAATGTTTTAATCATAACAAGTAAGATTAATATTGTTTCTAACAATTGATTTTGAGTTATGACAGTTCAATGCTAAAATCAATCAAGCATTATAAATCGAACTTGAAATGAAGATCAAAATGAAAGTTAAGCATTCAAGTCAAATCATTCGCGTCAAAAAGTTTGAAAGATTAACGCCAAGAAAAATCAAGATCAAGAGCATGAGAGACGATATCAAAGAAAGATCAAGACGAGAAGTTTTAAAAGCCAAGAGCCAAGCATGAATGAAACTTCGAAACAAGATCAAAGACTGTGCATTCTAGATTATATGTAAATGTATAATACTTTGATATTTAGTAATGAATGACAATAGCTCAAAAATCATTTTGTGCACAAAAAATTATTTTTATTATCACTTGCATACAATGTTTTAATCAAAACTTAAAAGTAAGATTGATTTTCAAAATAAAAATATCATTCATAAGCCTACGATTTTCAAACCAATCAAAAAGAAAATTCCCAAAAAAAAAGGAGTCAAAGTCAAAGGTCAATGGTCAACCGAACGCCTGATATGCCAACGGGCAAATTTTTGGACCGTTCTGACTTCTGAAGCTCAACAGCTAGTTTGGTCGTCCGGTAAGCTAGCGAACATCCAGTAGATATGTCCGGTTGGGCAGAGCTTTTCCGTTCTGATTGCTATAAATATCATTTTACTTTGCATTCATTACAATAACTGAAAGAGAGTTTTCTTGTGAAATATGTGAGTGAAAAATCTTATTTAAACCTATATTTTTACATTCAATCATTTATTTCTTCATATAAAAAACTTTGAAAGTTGAATCAAATTTCTTGAATCATTTCTTTTATCAAAGTTTTTCATCTTTATTTGTGCTTAATTTATTTATATCAATATTAAAAGAGAGATATTTTTGAAGAAGTTCTTTGGATTTATATTGTATAAACTTTTCTACTTTTTCATATTGAAAATTTTGAATGATTGAATCAAACTTGTAAAATTATCATATTTATCAAAGTTTTTCATTTATCTCTTTGTGCTTAATTTATTACAATCATTCATTAAAAGAGATAGATATATAATGAGAAGATTTTTTGAATTTACATTTGATTTATCTCTTCATCATCTTCTCATTGAAATATTTTGATTGATTGTATCTAATTTTTAATTATCATATTCATCAAAGTTTATCATATAACACTTGAGCTATTATTTATTACTATTCATTGAAATGTTAGCCTCTCTTAATACTTAACTTGATTGTATTATTTATCAAGAGAGGAATTTCATTGTAAAATCACTTTGATAAAATGTGGGTCATATTGAGGTCCCGTAAAACTCAATAGTGTGGGTTAAATTGAGGTCCCGTAAATCTCAACATTGTATAAAAATCTGTGTTCTTTGTTTCTAAGTCACTGAAAGCATTGTAAAGGGTTGGATTGCACCATAAGTCAATCAACATAGTGAAAAGACCTTACTCATGCTGGAGAGTTTGGAAATGGAGGACGTAGATAATTGCTTTGGATCGAAACTCCACAATTATATTGTTTGCATCTTTTCTTCCCTTTTACTTATCGTTTTTATATTTGTGTTTATCATTTCAATTAATCTATTTAATCTTTACTTACTTGAATTTAGATTAATTCTTAGAAAAAGATTTAAAAACCAATTCACCCCCCTCTTGGTTAGTCACTCTTGGATTTTCATTTGAAATAGAATTCACATGGATCCAGTGCAATAATGTGAAATTCTCACATACAAGATTATAGTTCCCACAAATTTTCTTTCACTTTCCCTCCTCATATAATTAGAAATTATTTTAAAAAGAATAAAAATTTAAGAAATTAATAAAATAAATAATAATCAAAATTATACATATACATGATAACAAAAATAAATTTAATATTCAATATTATTAATATAATATACTTTTAAAAATAAATAAAAATAAAAATATTTAAATTTGATTATAAATTTGTCATATAAAATTTTATAATTTAATAAAAAATGGATATTTTTCACAAAAAAAAAAAAAAAATGAATGAAAAAAGTTACAAGAATTCAATTTAATTTTTTCATAGAAAATAAAGATAAACGATAAGAGAGAGATAGTAATAGAAAAAATAAATTTTAATATATATATATATATATATATATATATAAAAAATCTCTCAAAATCTCGTGATTAATGAGACAAATTTTGAGATTTTTTATGAATACATTTAAAAGTTAGTACTCCAAAGTTTTTATAAATGTCTCTAAAAGTCATTGTAATTTGAATACCCCATAACTTATGGACACTTTTAAAAAGTTTTAATTGAATAAACCGTAATTTTTAGAGATTTTTTAAAAATCTATTAAAGTCTCAATTGAATACACCATAACTTTTAGAGAGTCTCAAAAATTTTACATTGAATACCTCTAAACTTTTTAAATTCCACAAAGTTATTAAAAATTTCAATTGAATACACCCCCCTTTAATTCTACTTGAGAGAGAGATTGTTAAACAAATTAGAAATATTGATTTTCATAATTAAATCGTGTTGGCAAATTAATAAATTTTGGGGTAAAGAGGTTTGATATAAGGGGATATAGGATTCTAGTACGCTTTTCATTATTATATTTTTATAAAACTTACATTTAATTATAATCCTGCATTTATTTTACTTAAGTTAGATATTGCATTCATAAGTAAATTATTTAATTTATAGAATAAATCACGGATTTCAATTGTTACGGTTAATGCTAAATTAATTCGAATTTGAACTTGTACAATCTCTTGAGAACCATACTTGAACTAAAAAAAAAAAAAAAAAAAAAAAAAATCAATTTTACTAATTGTTAACGAACTATGCACTTCCGGTATTTAAAGCGAAACAAATAATTTCGTGACACTTTCTCATCAATATGTTTTTTTTTTTATATTCTTGTGTTGATGTGATGTACAAAGAATGAGAATTACATATAAATTGTGGATCATAACTCTATATATAGTTTTCATATGTGTTTTACCCATCATGAAATACAATTATAAAGAAATTTGGTATCTGTACATATTTAGACCCACACTTTATATAGATACCCAGAGTCTAATGACTTTAATTCTTTATTAAATCACTTTAATGAGTTTAACTTTAAAATAGTCTTTATATACAATTAATTACATATCTAAGTTCACACGGCAAATTAATGATTTTCCAACATCAAACATCTTCGAGCAATATTTTTCATTCTTTGACTTGTTCGTGAGTTCCTTCAACGACAACAGGAAGCTAACCCTTTTAGGGTCGGCTACATGCATTTAGCTATGGCTGGATGTACTAAACAATATATTAGATATATTTTTGTAGCTTCTATGTAAGGATCTTTTCATTTATTCTTCGTAATCGATGTTTATCAAGTGATCGACTATTAATTTCATAATTTGCCCTCTCTCTGTTCTTCATTGCGAAGATTGGTTGTGTGATGTATATAGGCTACTAGGACAATACGTTAGGGACAATAGTACGATTTTTTTATGAAATTAAAGATTACTTACGCTACTAGGACAATAAGTTAGGGACGAGAGTACAATTTTCCTACGAAAAGAGTTGATGAATTGAGTAGATTGTAAGGTCCTTTTTAATGAACAACTTTTTGTTGAAAGATAGGGGTACTTTTAAGTTTGATCCAGTCAAACCATTCAAATTTCACTTTGACTTAAAAAATATGAAATTTTCCACAATGACCTCCAAATCATAAAAAGACAAAAAGGACCTTAAGTATATAAAACAATTACCAAATATTGATTTGTTTAAAGACAATAATATCCTTTATTTCACAAATAAAAATCAATCTACATAAATTTTCAAACTTGTTCTTTTTTCTTATCTGTCCATTCCAACACAGATAAAAAATTATCTCAACTTTCATCAGCCTCAATAATAAAATCTGGGAAATCGATGAATGCTGAAGGCCGAAATTTTTTTATATCAATCACTATAATTTCAGTAAGTACATTTTACGCATATTTAATTTCGTTTTCATCAAATCAGTATACGTTTCTATCGATAAAATTTATTATGATGTATAATGTGTTTGTAGATTAAATTGTTAATAGATCTATAAATTTTTTAAGCATGAAAAAGAAAAAAATTCATCTGTATCTTTCAGAAATTAGTATACGTTTCTAAAAAAATTCATCTGAGGAAATGGATCTGATAGAAATTGGGATAGACGAGATAGAAAGCCGGCTGTCCAAGCCAGCTGTTTAAACAGCCGGCTATTCAGCCCGCACGATGGCTAGTCTGTCCTCCACGCAGATATCCGCTAGTCTAGCCATCCGGGGAACGATCACAGCCACTGGCTCGCAGATCTGCTCGAGCTGCATCTGTGTCAAGCACGAGTGATCGGGGTCATACACATACACCTTCGACTCGGTCAAGACGATCTCCAGTGCAATGTAGTGATGGTTTGCACAGACTGGAATGTACATATGTGTACAACCAGTCCATGGTCTCCCCCCGACCTTCGGTGACAACTCGAAAATCCAATCGGCCAAATAATCCGGCACTACGTAGTCGCCACTCTGATGCCTGAACGACTCGTACTCAATGCCAATGGCCTGAAAGAACTCCATATTCATAATGAGTCGGCCTGGGATGCAAAAGGACTTCGGGAGTCTTACAGCTCGGTCACGCAGCAGATCCATAATAATGTCGATGTGCTGCATTCAAATGTACATACATCAGTTCATCAGTTTATCAATTAATTGTAAAATTATATACATATAATAAATAACTTCACTTACATCGTCAGCGAGCCAAGTACCAGACTGGGTGACGTCATGGAACCAGCTGTAGACGTTCTGGATCGCCTTTCCCGCAATCGTGCGGGAAACCCTGAATGTATATAACCAAAAACATAATTAAACAATATGTAACGAGTAATTATTTCGCAATTCACTAACCAATTAAATACAATACTTACCCGGGCCTCCACCGTCTCCACTCCGTCTCGAACGCTTTTCATTTGGCGCTATCCACCTCCCTAAACATGTTCGGGACGCCTCCATCAATAAACGTCCTCCTCTTGGCCTCGGCCGTGAAGGGAGAAACAATATACTGTGACGGCATCCTAGGCTTCTTGCCAATCGCCTGCTCAACCACGTCAACAGCACGCTTCTTACCCCCATTCACGGCCGGCGTCCTCTCCCCCCCCCTCAACTACCTCCTCCACCACCTCCTCTGTCCTCCCCTCCTCAGCCGTCAGGGCTACCTCCTCCCTTCCACCCCTCCTCCACCACCTCCTCCGTCGGGGGTGCCTCATCCCTCTCCCCCTCCTCCACCACCTCCTCCGTCCTCCTCTTCTCCCCCGTCGGGGCTGCCTCCTCCGTCCTCCCCTCCGAGAACAACCAATCCGCGAGGTCCGCATCTCCCCAGTACTGTGGGTGACCTCCCTCTCCGTCCCCTCCTCCGTCCCTCTCTTGGCCAGCCTCTCTGACTCCACCAGTACTAACAGCCGACCGAAGCGACGCGACCTCCTCCTGAAGATCTGCAACGTGGCCACGCAGCAGATACACATCGTGTGACAGAGAGTCGACTCTGCCAGTCAGATCACGACCCTGATCCATCAAATCTCGGCGCAAATCTGCAATCTGGCCGGTCAACTGTCGTCGTAGCTCGCCGACCTCCCCTGTGATAAGTACAGTCAACCGGGCAAATAAATCATCGCTCTGGCTCTGGCCGAGTGTAGGAGATCCAAGGGGGAACTGTCGGGCCGGAGGGGGCGACCATGCTGGGGGTGGAGGGGGCGACCATGCCATGGGCGCCGGGGATGCCCTCCGCGAAGGTGACACAATGGGCGGAGGGGGCGACCTGGGTGCCGGGGACGCCCTCCGCGAAGGGGACACCATGGGCGGAGGGGGCGACCTGGCCGGAGGGGACGCCAATGACGGAGGTGATCGTCGATCAACTGGATCGCGCTCCTACAAAAATGTTAACATACACAATTATTATCTACAATCTTATAGAAAATGTTTATACATAATTTATCGATCAAATCACATACCCTATCTCGGTCCGTCCCCCTCTCGGTCGCCTGGACCCTCCTCCATTGACGCCGTCAACTCTGTTATTACTTCCAGCTGACATATATCCGTTTGAATTATTACAACATACTGCATCGATATTTCAAATTGCATAAAATGTAAATGAAAAGCATACAATACTCACAGTGGGATCGTCGAGGAGAGCCGATAACTGTCTCCCAGATGGGCAGCCATCCTGTCGGGATGATCGCCAATGGTGCATCCGGGGACAACGTGTTTCCAGCCGCTTTGCATAGCGGCTACCCAGCAGGGGGACGGTCTCGTATGCCCAGATCTGCAACATATACAAATATGTTATACACAACATAATTTTTTTTCCATAACGCTTAGTATGTTAAATATGTACCTGCACTGCTAGGGGCAATCCATAGACATCGTACTTACGCACTGCCCCCTTGGGCTTCGAGTGCGATCGGGTGAAGACGTGGACGGTGTCATCGTAACACCTCCGGCCCCAAGGATAGCTGTTGAAGCCATCCAGGTCATCCACGATCTCTAAGTGGAGGAGATCGATCGCAGTCTTCTTATGGTGACACCGCAGAACGTTCTCCAGAATGTAGACCAACCCTAGCTTCAATCGATCTAGCATGTGGTCACATCTCCTGATCGCGTCGATCAACTGCGGCTGAAGCACCGTCCCCTGTCCCGGAAAGTAGGCATCCAGCAACCTGTTGCTTCGTCGAGCAACCTCATCCCCGATCAACTGTAGCCCAGTCATCAGTGTAAACTCGGCAGGACCGAAACTGGAGACCTTGCCCCCGAGGTCGAAGTGGAGGGCATCCCCGTCGACAGGACTCAGCAATCTACATAATAATGCGTCGATCATCTGGCCCGAAAACTGTATATCTCGCAACTCACGTAAGGGCCATATGAAAGACTGTCGCAGCATCTGTATGTGCTGATCATCCAACAGCCCCTCCACTATCGAAAATGCGTCAAAGCTACTATTCCAAGTAGCTTTACCCGCCATCCGCCTCAACTCGTCATCCAAATGATATTCCATCCTACAAAAATTCAAAATGAGCAATGTTACAACACTGTACAATATATAATATAATAACGTATAATAACATCACATGAAGCAATCTGAAAAACAACTACTACCAACAAAGACATAGAACATGTTTAATAATTAATTACAATTCTTTGTACTTGCAGATTTTCAACTTAAAAAATACAGTAAAAAAAAAATTACAATTTAAATAAACAATTTTTATTTAATTACCAAAATAAATTTTTGGGAAAAACTTATTTTAAATGAATAAATAAATTTAAATGAATAAATACATTTTTACATTTAAAAACTTTATTTTTATATTTAATTACAAATATTATTTAATATTTTATTTGTAATTTTTTTTAAAAAAATAAACTTAAAAGAAAATTACAAACAAATTATAAATAATTACTAATTTATTAATTGTTAATTATCAATTTAGTACTACATAATTAAAACTTTTAAAGAATAAGTAAATATTATAATTAAATAAAGAAAATATTTTTTTTATTGAATTAATAAATTAATTAATTAACCAGTATAAATATTATTTAATTAATATTTATTTACAAATTTTTAAATGTAAAAACAATACTTGTTATATTTAATTACATATATTATTTAATATATTATTTTTAATTTTTTTTAAAAAATAAATTTATAACGCATTTACAAACAAATTATAAATAATTACTAATTCATTATTTGTTAATTATCAATTTAGTACTACATAATTAAAAATTTTAAAGAATAAGTAAATATTATAATTAAATAAAGAAAATATTTTTTTTGTTGAATTAATAAATTAATTAATTAACCAGTATAAATATTATTTAATTACAAATTTTTTAATGTAAAAATAATATTTTTTATATTTAATTACATATATTATTTAATATATTATTTTTAATTTTTTTAAAAAAATAAACTTATAACGAATTTACAAACAAATTATAAATAATTACTAATTCATTATTTGTTAATTATCAATTTAGTACTACATAATTAAAATTAAAAAAAGAATAAGTAAATATTATAATTAAATAAAGAAAATATTTTTTTTGAATTAATAAATTAATTAATTAACCAGTATAAATATTATTTAATTAATATTTATTTACAAATTTTTAAATGTAAAAACAATATTTGTTATATTTAATTACATATATTATTTAATATATTATTTTTTTAATTTTTTTTAAAAAATAAATTTATAACGCACTTACAAACAAATTATAAATAATTACTAATTCATTATTTGTTAATTATCAATTTAGTACTACATAATTAAAAATTTTAAAGAATAAGTAAATATTATAATTAAATAAAGAAAATATTTTTTTTTGAATTAATAAATTAATTAATTAACCAGTATAAATATTATTTAATTACAAATTTTTAAATGTAAAAATAATATTTTTTTTATATTTAATTACATATATTATTTAATATATTATTTTTAATTTTTTAAAAAAAATAAACTTATAACGAATTTACAAACAAATTATAAATAATTACTAATTCATTATTTGTTAATTATCAATTTAGTACTACATAATTAAAATTAAAAAAAGAATAAGTAAATATTATAAATAATTAAAGAAAATATTTTTTTTTATGAATTAATAAATTAATTAATTAACCAGTATAAATATTATTTAATTAATATTTGTTTACAAATTTTTAAATGTAAAAAAAATATTTGTTATATTTAATTACATATATTATTTAATATATTATTTTTAATTTTTTTAAAAAAATAAATTTATAACGCATTTACAAACAAATTATAAATAATTACTAATTCATTATTTGTTAATTATCAATTTAGTACTACATAATTAAAAATTTTAAAGAATAAGTAAATATTATAATTAAATAAAAAAATATTTTTTGAATTAATAAATTAATTAATTAACCAGTATAAATATTATTTAATTACAAATTTTTAAATGTAAAAATAATATTTTTTATATTTAATTACATATATTATTTAATATATTATTTTTAATTTTTTTAAAAAAATAAACTTATAACGCATTTACAAACAAATTGTAAATAATTACTAATTTATTAATTGTTAATTATCAATTTGAATTAATAAATTAATTAATTAACCAGTATAAATATTATTTAATTAATATTTCATTACAAATTTTTAAATTTAAAAACAATATTTTTAAATTTAATTACAAATATTATTAATTCTTTTATTTTTAACAATAACTAAATATTATAATTAATTAAAGAAAATATTTCTTATTTAATTATAGTTAGTAAATTTTTAACATTAATAATTTCTTTTAAAATAAAATTTAATTTTGGTAAAATTATCAATTATGAAATTTTTAAAAATTAAAATTACAATTTTTTTTTTAATTAAACTTTTTTTTTTTTAAAAACGGACCAAAACAGTCGGCCCAACTGTTTCAAACAGTTGGGCCGAATGTTATTTTTTTAAAAAAAATAAGGCCGAAATTGTCGGCCCACCCCAAAACAGACGACCCATTTCAAAAACAGACGGCCCAATTCGAATAAAACTAAACCAATCCGAAACAGCCGGGTCTTAGACCCGACTGTTTTCGGGTCAACCCGACCCGAAACAGTCGGGTTGACCCGACTGTCCCTTCTTCTCCACACACTGGTTCGCCGGAAAAACTCTATTTCCGGCGATTTCAAGGCCAAAAAATGCTAAATCCACTTAATCTAATCCTATATACTCAATCATCGAACCAAATAATTAACAATAATCCACAAAAACGATGAAATATCATGCCATTTTCACGAAATCAAAAGGAAACTCAATATTGTTCCACTAACCTTGTTCGATTTCAGTAAATGGTTTAGGGTTTTGTTCTTTGACCAAAGTTTCACGATCTCACCGGCGTCGATCGGTCGATTGCAGTCGGTGCGGTCGGTTTTTTTTTTTTTTTTTTTTTTTTTTGCTTTTTTCCTTTCCTTTTCACGTGTGGGGTAAAGGAAAGTGAAAGGGAGGGTATTTTTAAACTTTTAACGTCAAACGAAATTATTATTATTATTATTATTATTATTTTTTTTTTTAAATTACATCCGGTCAAAGGTCATTGTGGAAATACCTACTTTTCTCTAGGTCATTTACACCAATTTCCTCTAGGAATAAAGCTTTCAATGAGAAAAATAAAATATCCAAATTTTCAACTTGTAAAGGTATCTTCTTTTCTTACTTGGGCACCATCATTAAGTCAAATATATAAATAATTTAAATGATTAAAATAATCATTCTGAAAGTTGATTGAAAATTTGAGAGACTCGTGCAACTCGAAATCTATAAATTAATCTTACATTCATTTGGTTCAAGATAGGAGCTTAGTGTATAATATATTTTCGCGTTGTTCAACATAAGATTTCACACGATAAACCTTGATTGACTATAAAATAAATTGATTTACTGTCTTCACCTTAAGGTAAAAAATATCTCTAAGCATACCATGTATTTGATGAAAGGTTAATAGAAATTTGGATTTTCTAGGTATATTCTACCTCCCTGTTTGGATTTTCACTAATCCAAGTCTCATGTACCAATGATTTTCTTTATCCCACTAAAAATTATATCGATTATCCATCCTGCATACCTAGGAAGACATGTTCAGTTAGCCCAATTATTCAAAAAATTAAAAGGTAGAGTAAAACCAAAGGAGTTGTTGAGATCTCTTTCAAATTGAATGAGAGTCGCCAAAGAAAATGCGAAAAAAAAGATGAGTTAGATAGACTCGACCCCAATATTGGTAGAATTATTGTTCAGTTGATCCCCAGATTTGAAAGGTGAGTCGAGTAAGATCGATCCTTATTTTTAGACGGAACAATTCAGGTCTATTGCGGGCAAGTCAAACATATAGATGAGTCAAGTAGCCAATTTTGACATTCCTACAGAATCTATCTAAAGTATGTCCATTAAATTATTTTTCTATTATCAAAGCCATTCTTATTTCATCTTTCTTTAAAATTGGGAAAACACTCATTATTGTACAACAATGAGTTGCGGGATCCCACCCCATGCTTGTGAGTGTCCTGTGAAAAAAGCTGTAAGGAAGGCTGTACCCATAGCTCTGCCCAATAACTTACAAACTAGCTAGTCAACCGTTTAGTACCCACCAAAAAGCAAGAGCTAAGTTTACTGTGTCAAAAATCCAAGAAACCAGTATTACCACTTGGAACATCTGTAGATTTGGTGAGAAACATTCTAATTGATTCTACGGTTGTAAGAAATTACACATTTATAGGACGGACAAATGGGAATTTCGTAACTACTTTACATTTTCTGCATATCGTACTTCTTCTACTGTTCAAAAACGATGACTATTGGCTGTCAGTCAACTCTATTCTCCTCTTTTACCATTTATCATATACAATTATTAGTTAAAATGATATTTTGTTGTTTTTCGCTTGTCCTTTTTTTCATTCAATTGCGGCCACCCCTCTTCCTCATCCTTTTTACTTTTACCCCTTTTTTTCTCTTCCACACCCTCCATGGATCAGAAGCTGAAGAACCCATAATTGAAGATTTATGGAATTTTCAGAATTATTGAATTCGGGTTTTGATTTTTGTGGGGATTCTTAAAAATATTATTTTGATGCGAGATTAAAATTGTAAAGATTTCAACTAGGTAATGATTCTGAGTTTCTTGGTCTCTCCTTTTCGATGAATTCTATGTTTTTTTTTTTGGTTTGAATGTTTGTATAAGTTATATTGGGTTTTACCATGTGGGTTGAATTTTGTATAGGACTGGATTTATATTAATAATGGACTGAATTTGGAATTTCTTGTTGGTTTGTTTTCGTTTAATCTTAGTTAGTTGAAATCATATTGGGGATTTGATGATCTTAGATAGCTTTTGAAGGTGCTTGTTTTGCATTTTGATGGTGTCGGTTGATTCAAGAGTTAGAAAGTGAAGTGCTAAGGTGCAGTTCTCATTTCAAATTCAAGAGAAAGCATTTGAACAAGAGGAATGATAAAAGAGCTTCTTTATATATAATGCTAGATGATCAACTATGTGAATAGAGAAGTAAGAGAACATTGGCTTAACTAAGTGTGTCTTTTGGTTTAGGTAAAAAATAAGTACAAGTTCTTAAGTTTTTGTTTTATAACATGTTTGGATATGTTCTTTTCTTGCTTGCAACTTATTTACAACTTTAACCAGTAACAAAATATTCATTTTAAGAACCTACTTATTTACTTGTAAGTGAACTCTTTGAGGTAAGCCAAACACGTTCTTAGTTTCAATTTATGAGTATAGGTGATAAGAGAGAGAGCATTGGCTTAATTAGTTGCTGGTTACCGGTTCGAGCATTTCCAATGTTTTCTTTTTGCTATTTCTTGCAACTTCTCTTCATTTTCAAAGTGTTCCCCTTGTGCTCGATTTAAAGTGAAATAAATGAAAAGGGAAGTCTTGTCTCTACCTAAGTATTGTTGTGATTAATTCAGTTTTATTACTTCCTTTGATACCAGCTAGCAGCCTTGCTAAATAAAACACACAAGAGATGGTTCATTCCGCACCCAATTCTGTTAATTTGACTTTGATTAAAAGAAATTTTAATCAAATTCTTTTGGTTATAGCTTACAGCTTCCCCTTTTATTTGGGATTGTATAGCCTAAATTAAAAACTGTTCATTCTGCACCTCTTGTTTGCTTTCCAGCTTTCCTGCTAGAAGAGATACATTACGAGCCTCTGAAATAGAACTAAGTAGATCATTACCCTAAACATAAATCGAAACAGAAGCCACTGATGCTATTTTGGTGGAAGTGGCCTGTTAAATGAAACTGCCTTCAACCTCTTTTGTAGCACAAAAACAGGGGCAGGGGAGAAACAAAAATAATAGGGGTGGAGGGGGTGACACCCTTGGGGACATCGGGCAGGGGCTGATTGGGTTGGGCGAGTTGAGGGGAGGGGCATTCTGCTTCCCAATTTTAAGGTTAAAGGTTAATTGTCTTTCTGACACAAATATATACAGAATGTGCAAAAGACAAGACTTCTATCCCTTTTTTTGTATTGAATCCCTAGTGGGATCCAAGGGCTCAAAACTTGAAGGTTAGGACTCAAATGTCAAGAAAAATTGGTTGGAAACCCAAGTCCTCATTCATGTTGAAGTTGAGGACCCATGCTATTTTCTTTCTCTCTGAAGATAAATTTTTCTCTGAATCGCTAAAGAAGCCTAACACGTGGAAATAACTGCATGTTATCAAGAGGGAGCAACTCGAATCATGTAATTATAGCTTGTTACATAACCTTCATTCAACAGATTGATGAACTAATGTTTTCTCTGGCAGCTACTTTGAATCTGATGGCTGGAAGCTGGGATGGAAATTATGATCCAGGTGGTCAATCCGATGATAGCCATCATTTCGATAAACTACGTATTGAGCCTATTTACGATGCATTTATTTGCCCTTTAACTAAACAAGTGATGCGAGATCCCGTGACGTTGGAGAATGGGCAAACATTTGAGAGAGAGGCCATTGAGAAATGGTTCATGGAGTGTAAGGAGAGTCGAAGACAGCTTGTTTGCCCGTTGACTCTGAGAGAGCTAAGAAGCATGGAACTAAATCCAAGTATTGCTTTACGGAACACAATTGAAGAATGGAAGGCGAGGAATGAAGCTGCTCAGCTTGACATGGCTCGTAGGTCATTATCGATGAGCAGCCCAGATAATGACATTTTACAGGCTCTGAAGTTTGTCCAGCAACTGTGCCTAAACAATCGGTCAAATAAGCATGTAATCCGTAATACAGAACTGACACCAGCAATAGTCAATATGCTGAAAAGCAGTAGTCGTCTGGTTCGGTGTAAGGCTCTGGAAACACTTCATATTGTGGTAGAGGATGACTCTGATAATAAGGTTGTCAAAGATTGACGTTTAATTGTATGTTTTGTATATATGCAAGTTCAAGTTTTTATAATTTCCTGTCTTTAACAGTCTTTTTTACAGGAAATAATGGCTGAAGGGGACACTGTGCGTACGATAGTCAAATTCTTATCACACGAGCAATCCAAAGAGAGAGAAGAAGCTGTTTCTTTACTGCACGAGCTCTCGAAATCTGAATTATTGTGTGAAAAGATTGGTCTAGTTAATGGAGCAATTCTTATATTAGTAGGAATGGCTAGCAGCGACTCGGAAAATCTCTCAACTGTTGAAAAGGCTGATAGAACCCTGGAGAATCTGGCAAAATGTGAGAACAATGTAAGACAAATGGCCGAAAATGGAAGATTGCATCCTCTTCTAACGCTACTACTTGAAGGTGTTGTAACTTGTAACCACGTGTACAACTCATTGTGTTACTGTCTATATTATTCTACTTTTTTCCTTAGGAATATTACAGGTGCTAATGAAGAAGTAAAGGTTAAAGTTTCTGTGCTGAGCATGATATGATGTTTGCGGTGATATTTACTGTACAGTGACATAAATTGGCAGAACTGCAGAAAATTAGGATGGAAGCCAATAAGGGCATGCTTGGTGACACTGTACTAGGAAGGACTAGACTGTATAATAGACGAGACTAGAATATATAATAGACAAGATTTTAACTTCCTTTTCTACCTTAATATTGCTCTTCACCCTACCAAACAATCATAAGGGCATGTAAGGCAAACTGTATTGTTCAGGATTAGACATTACAATGGATAAAATTTCAACTTCTTTTTCTTTGTTAATACTGTCTTTTCCTTTTGAATCCATCTTGCCAAAAAATGACATTAAGAGTACTATTTAATTGTTGCAGGCACTCCAGAAACTAAATTGCCGATGGCTGCATTCCTAGGCGAGCTGGTTTTAAACAACGACGTGAAAGTCTTTGTGGCTAGGACGGCTGGTTCTTCCCTGATTAATCTCATGAAGAGTACTAATATGCAGTCGAGGGAGGCTGCTCTTAAAGCTTTAAATCAAATTTCATCGGATGAGTCAAGTGCCAAGGTCTTGATAGAGGCAGGTGTACTTCCACCTCTTGTCAAGGATCTCTTTACTGTTGGCTCGAACCAGCTGCCCATGCGACTGAAAGAAGTTTCAGCTACAATTCTTGCAAATGTTGTGAGCTCGGGATATGATTTTGATTCCATCCCAGTTGGACCTGATAACCAAACTCTGGTATCCAATGAAATAATTCATAGTCTCCTCCATCTTATTAGCAACACAGGCCCTGCAATAGAATGCAGGCTTTTTCAGGTTCTGGTTGGGCTAACGAGTTCCCCTACAACTGTTTCCAATGTTGTTTCTGCCATTAAAAGTTCCGGGGCTACTATTACCTTGGTGCAGTTTATTGAGGCTCCGCAGAGGGATCTGAGGATGGCTTCGATAAAACTTCTTCAGAATCTTTCTCCTTACATGGGTCATGAACTAACAGGTTGCCTACATGGTACTTCAGGTCAACTTGGCAGCCTGATAAGGGTAATATTGGAAAACATTGCAATAAACGAGGAGCAGGCAGCAGCTGTTGGGCTTTTGGCTGATCTACCAGAAAGAGACGTGGGTCTCACAAGGCAGATCCTAGACGAAGGTGCGTTTCAGCAGTTCATTTCTCGAGTAAGTATGATCAGACAAGGGGAGATGAGAGGCAGCCGGTTCATGACACCGTACATGGAAGGACTTGTTAAGGTTCTTGCAAGAATTACATTCGCCCTGTCTGAAGAGTCAGGGTTTGCCCGTGCACTTTGTCGTGATCACAATGTAGCGTCGCTCTTCATTGACCTTCTACAAGCTAATGGCCTTGATAATGTACAAATGGTATCAGCCATGGCTTTAGAGAACCTCTCCCAAGAATCGAAAAACTTGACCAAATTGCCAGAGCTTCCTACTTCGGGATTTTGTGCCTTGATCTTCCCTTGTTTAAGCAAGCCACCCGTCATAACTGGATTGTGTAGGGTTCATCAAGGGATGTGTTCGCTGAAAGAAACCTTTTGTCTTTCAGAAGGACAAGCTGTCGAGAAGTTGGTCGCCCTTCTTGACCACAACAATGACCAGGTCATTGAAGCATCACTTGCTGCCCTGTCAACTTTGTTGGATGACGGGGTTGATATCGAGCAAGGAGTTCAGGTGTTAATGGATGCAGAAGGAATCAAACCTGTATTCGATGTATTGCTCGAGAAACGGACCGAGAGCCTAAAAAGGAGGGCGGTTTGGGCAGTCGAGAGACTATTGCGAACGGAGGATATAGCCTACGAAGTTTCAGGAGATCCAAATATAGGTTTAGCCCTTGTAGATGCTTTTAAACATGGCGATTATCGAACACGACAGATCGCTGAGCATGCCTTGAAGCACGTCGATAAAATTCCCAACTTCTCCGGTATCTTTCCAAAGAGTACATAATGTTTTCTTATTCTGTAGATGATGTTACATTTTTTTCTCTCTTTTTTCTTGATTTCCATACTGTACTTGCATTAGAAGTTGAATGTGACAATGGACCTCATTTTTTTCCCAGAATTTTCCCGTACGAAAATGTTCCATCATCGTATCTGTTCGACCCTTATTTCATTAGAGTCGAGACAGAGAAAGGCCCTTCTCACCTCCTACAAGAACTTGGGGTATTCTGTCTCTTCCTTAGAAGGTTGAGATAAAAGGAAGGGATGAGTCGATGTTCGTCAATGACGGAAAAACATGTTCCTAAATGCAAATTTTATGTTGTCAAATGGCCAAGAACCTTAAAAAAACATACGTAAACTAGTAGTCCGGTCCCTATGTTCAGCCAACATTGATGCATATAATACGTGAGGAAATAAATGCACAAGTTATTTCTATACTTGTGAATGAATTACATTAGTATCAACCAAGCATTCAGAATTATAACCAAAGACAATAGCAGGTACAACCTGACTAGAAATAACTCGACTCACGAGTAAGAAAACGACATCATGAATCAAGACATACCATGATTCTGGTTATAAACACAGCAATGTCGTCATCATTGTCAAGCATGAAGTAACATCCAGATAGTGTGCCACCAGGGGCGGGGCTCCAATAGGCGTCCCTGTCACGGGGCCTGAGCCTAGCCCATAGCAGAACTCTAAAAATTATTTTTTCTACCCTAGCAAAAAATTTGGGCTCTGGAGTCCAGGCCTACCCCCTCCATCGGCTCTGATTTAGTGCCACGTGATTCCTCGAAACATGACTCCACTTCACTCAGCTGTCAGACACATCAAACGTATTAAAAAACTTGTCCAAATATTTTGAACATGAATAAAGATATATGTACAATCATATTTCTACAAAATGTGTTACTCCATCTCACAAAAAAAGTGGACCCCACGCGAATTCAAAAATGTCGGCTGTGTGGTCCTCACTCTTATTGTGTGTAGTGTGTAAGAGATTTTGTAAATAGTTTTATACGTGTAGCATGATCCTTTGAACATTTCGACCCCAAAATGCCGTTTCCATTAGTGATAAGTGCAGCATTCCAGTCCACTGTGGCATCGGGGTGTATTGACACTTCTGTCCAAACTTCTATTTGATGCCATTAAAAAGAGTTTTTTGGGCAAAAATAAATTTTAGAATAATTCATTTATTAATATATATATATATATATATATATATATATATATATTTTGAGAATGTGTGGCTAAAAAGTAGAGAAAATGTTTGGATATACATGAAAAATATTTTATTTTGAAATTATGTAGTTGAAACTTGAAAGTGAGTTTTAGAAAAGGACAATGCTACATGTACTGAATTTATTTTACCTAATCCTTTACGTAGTCATAATAGGGGGTGGAGACCATATGTTTGAATTTTTTTATTCACACGGGCCCGCGCCCATGTTAGAGTAGGTAACAAATTCGGTACAAATATCTTTATCCATTAGAAAATGAAGAGTTTTTGGAGAATAGTAAACAAATAGGGGCCAAGTAACATGTACAAGGTTAAGTTCCCAGAGCTTCCGAACTAGTTTGTTTCTTCTGCCTATTTGACCGTCTCCTTCACACCAATATGGAAAGCACGAACAGTTTATAAATTAAATTCTATAAAGAAGAAAGTTTATAACATCTAAATTATGGCTTGCCCATGGTATATATTATCAATTAAGTCAGGGTCCATAGACTAAATCCCAGGTTTAGAATGCATATGAATGTTTGAGTAAATAAAATATAGCTATCCGATGCATATTGGAATTATTGAAAATTCGTTGCAGGTTCCTCAGCATGAAACGTAGTACAGCTAGATTTTCTCTGCATGTTTATTTTCAATAATAACTCATCACCGTCAGGGACGGAGTGGAGACGAGACAGAATTATTTAAAAATTATGGACTAAAAATTATGTGAACTACTTTGTAAATGACAAAAAATAAGGGCCCTTAATAGGTCTGCCCCAATCATCGTCGTCTTCATGGTATGTTAGAGTAGGTCTGCATCCAATTGTAAAAATCAATGAAATAAGTAGTAGAGAGTCCGATGAAATGTAGGGTTAGAAAGTTGTGAATCTGACGAAATGTGTGAATAAACTTAATTATTAACATTGACTTAATTTTTTAAATTTATCAACTTTTTAGCTATACCAAATATAACTTTATTATGCTTAATAAATAAGTTGATGAGTTATTGTGGAGTTCCTCTGCAGCCGTGCTTCTCCAAAGTGAAGTGGCATCATCCCTGCAAATTGGGATTTCGCCCCTACAATTTTGCTTTTCCCAAGTGAAGAGGTCTTATCCCTACAAAATGAGACTTGACCTCTGCAATTGTGCTTCTCCCAAATGAAGAAGCCTCATCCATACTGGGATTTTGCCGCTACGGCTACTGGCTACACGATGCTTAAGTAAAGTAATTTCACTCCAACAAAATGGAACTATACAATCAAACTTCATGCCTTAATATAAATATCAATGCTTGAACTTGGCGGACTAATTTATTAAGGTCTCATCAGCGAGGCAACTATTCACTTCATCCTCCGTCGCCTCGTAATGAGTACCATCAGAACACTTGGCCACTTCATGACCATAACTTTGTCGCCTCTCCAACAACGCCTAGCAAATTTTGGACAAATAATATCAGTCACCACATCACCTAAGACAACCTGAGTTTAAAGGGTAGCTACTAGTAAACTCTCCCCTTTTGTGTTATCCCTTTTTGCTCACTCATACCAAAGTCCGTGCCTCGAATAAATATTCATGCTTGGAGGTTGGGAATCACTGTTATGTCTCTCTTAACAAGATAGACCATGTGATAGTCAGCTTAAAAAAACAAGAAGTAACTCAAGGTCTGCACTCCTGTCACCTCGTCCTCAGCTTTGGCCAAAGCAATTGGGTAGAAGGGGCCGTGACCTCGACACCTCGATTGACGTGATATGACAAAGGCTAAACCTTCATGTCCGAAGCGAGGCTCCACAAGTTGTCATAGTGTATTTTCGAAGCGGTAAGCCTTTGCTTTACAAAGCATCTTTCGTGACATCGTTTCAATATAAAGGATCTTCCGTACGAAAATATTTCATATCTTTGATAGATTGGAAGCTCTGCAACACGAGCTTTCAGTCAACTTCTTAGTTTACTAGCAAGCATAAGGACGTATGATGGCCACTTCTTCGTTCATTAAGGTCAACACATACCTAAGACAACTAAGATTGACAACTATAAGGTCTAATATGTGGATTGTTAGGGAGTCATGTGTCATTTATCTAATCACCTCTTTCCTTTCACTAAGCCCTTGTTTTGTACCCCCGATTAAAATCAAATCTAGATTTTAATCTAAGTCAAAATCAACAATTTATTTTAATTACATATTTTATGGGTCTCACGACTTTTCAACCATATATTTCATCCACTTATATCAAAATCTAATTTTAATCCAAATTAAACAAGAGCTTACACATAGTATTTTCTAACAATCATGTTACATGTACATCATTTTTTGACATTGTGCCACGTGAGTGTCCGTGGTTGCCTTTCCCATCTTTCGAAGAAGAAGACACGTGCATCTAATAAGTGGAGTCGAAATCAATTGATCACGTGTGTTCTCATCGGCTTTCAAGATCAACAAGTAATATGAAAATTAAAAAAGTAGTATATATTTATTTATTGCATCATTCTCATCTCGGTATGATTTGAATTGAATTTTTTGACTTTTGATATTTACCTTTTTTTCAATTGATGCTCATATATCAATTTTAAAACAAAATAGAGAGCATTGGATAATTTAAACTCTCTAATATAAAAGTACTCATTATCATTTGATTTTCATTTTTTAAATTTATTTTCAATCACAAAATTATTTCAATAAAATATTTTAGATGAACACTCATAATTATCTGACGCGTCGCACTCACATCTAACTTCCAGGTGGCAGATTCTCATTGGTTAGTGACACCACTTTCTATCGGCTGACGTGGTCTTATTTATTTTGGACTTCAATTCGTAATCCTAAAAATTATGTGAACAGATCAGAGGTTTAACAGCGATCAAATCAAACGGAACACAACAGTTTGAAATGATGATTGCAAATTTGAAATAAATTCTTTTCGCAATTTCTGTCATATTCGCATCTTCCGTATACTGCATTGATGATAAATGTGCCGCTTGCAATGCTATTGCTGTGAGTATTTTTCATTTTAATTATTTGATCTTAGCAATCAATCTATCCTCCTGTTATAATTTTTAAGGATTTTATTAGTAACTGTTGGAGATTTTTTTATTTATTTATTCATTTTCATTATTTGCAGGAAGAGCTAGAGCGCGGACTCATGAAGGTAAGAGTATTTTCTCTCTCTATGGTCGCTCGTTCTTGTTTGGTTTGATTATACTATCACGATGGAAACTATACACATTTATGTGCATATTATACTTGAATACTTCGAATTTTCAAAATGTGTAATCATATTCATTTAGGTAGAACCTGAAAAAAAAGCTAAGAAGCAGCTTACGTTAGATAGTTAAAAAATGGGATAAAAAAGATATTGAGCATTCAGATGGGCATCAATTTACAACTTTCTATGTTACTAATTAGCTAAAATTTGAAAACAGGTAATTATGGAAATTGGAGTCTGAATTTGAAAGCATGGAATTCTTTGTTTGGGTTGGCATGTTGTATTGGGATCTAGCAATGATATAGACAAAAATGGAAACTTATTCCAAGTGAGGAGGAGGCATCAGCTTCACTGGTTGAATTAAAATTTTTAATTTTGAAACTGAATTGCTGACTTGAGATACTCGCAGAGGTCTAATATTGAAACTGTCAGCTAAAGTAGGAAAAGTGTTGCTATATATACAAGATCATTTTGAATGATCTCAATTGAACAATCACTTGCATCTGTTGCAGTTAGACATTATCATCCTGTGGTTTTCTATTTTGTGCAACTTTTCTTTCTTTCTTTTTCCTGTAGGCATTGACATAAATAATTCAGGAAAAACCAAGAAATCATTTAGACATGAGACATCGCTTGGACTCTAATGGTCAGCGTCAAGGAAAGCTAATTGATTACAGGTATAAGGCCAAAGATTTATTTTCTGTGGACTAACTACTAAATAATCTTTTCTTTATCTAATTTATGAATCCCACATGAAATTAATGTGTAATGCTTTCTGATGTGAGCCTCAGAGGCATTATATAGTGTAGTTCCTCCTTTCCAGTGTTGTAAATTTAATAGGCCATTTGTCTACCATATTCGTTTTTGAACTATGGACCATGGACAAACTTTTAAGTGACTGGTGGAGTATTTAATGTTTCATAGCATACAACATGTACCTTTTATTTTCCTACCAGCTAATGTTCCTATAAACCAATTTTATTCATCTGGTGTTGCTAAACTTTACTACTTGGGAAATACCGAACACTGTCAAGGGTGAATTTATCTCGCTGAGCTCTTTTGTCCCCCCAACCGTATAGACCTGATACATGCTTTCTTTATCGGAGGCTGACGACTTCATATTGCTGCAATTTTCTCAAACAGAGTTAGTGAGTTAAGAGTTGTTAAACTCCTGGATGGGCTCTGTGAAAAGATGCAAGACTATACTCTTGATAAGGTAGTCTTGTCTGGCTTCCCCTGTTCGCAGTTAATGTTAAATGTCTTATAAATGTGACCTTGTGTTTATCAAAAAAAGTCACGACTTAAGGAGTAAAAATGGTTTTATGTCATCATCTTGATAAGTCATCTAAGTTTTTATGCTGAATGTAAAAGACCTGTATGAAATGGTTCATTCTGGCAGTGCATTACGTTTGGAAACTATCCCTTTGTTCTTTCCTCAATGCTGATGTGGATTCTTCAAATTGGCAGGTAGATTCAAGGTCAAAACTATGGATCAAAGTGAATAACTGGGACAACCTTAAAACTAGTATGTAAATTGGCTCCAATCTTAACCATTACATTTTCTTTTGAGGGTCAATCTTATTTAGGGTTGGACAAAAGTCTCGAATCGAACTAATCTGAATTGGAACCGAACCGAATTGAACGATTCTTCTGAAATTAAATACCCGAATGGGTACCCGAATCTAGAACCGAAAGTTTTGGTTCGGTTCTCTGTTCTAGACCAAGAACCGAATCTTTTTAATTTTTTTATATTATATAAATTAAATTATTTAACTTTTTCTAAATGAATTAGTAAATTAACAAATTATTTTCATTTAACAAATTAGCAAATTAACAAATAGTTGGTAAGTATTAACAATACTTTAAAGTATTTTTATTTCTATGATTTCTAATTTATATTTCTTTATTTTATATAGATTTAAATGTTTGAAACAAATGAATTATTGATATGGAATGGATCACCGATGTTTTAGTATTAGTATATGCTTTTTTGTATTTGTATACATTTGTAAATTAATCTTATTGTACAACTTGTTATTTATATATTATTAAATTGAACTACGTCAATTTGTAAAATTAAGATTGAACGTGTTATTAGTTATTTTTATTATAAATGTTAAAAAATTTAATAATGATACGGAACCGAATGGAATCAAATGGAATTGAACCGAACCAAACCGAACCCGAACGAGTCCATAATTATATCTGGACCCGACGGTTCCATTTAGTGAATACCCGAACATTTTTGGTTCGACTCGATTCTCTTCAGAACCGAACCAAACCAGACCATGTACAACCCTAATCTTATTCAATACTTATCATTTGATGAATATTTGCACTCTTTTAATATTTTTTGGTTTCTTACTCAACTGCTTGCTATAGGATTGTTTTCATTAACATTAATAACTCATCCCTTAGCTGAATCTGAATCACATGCTTAATATTGTATTGCGTGCAAAAGTCTTCACTTTTCATTACAGTCATCTAGCCTCTTAATCAGTGCAGTTAATTTTTTATAGAAACGTTGATACATTGAAAAATCCGAATGTTTCTGATTTTTTTAATCGATATGCTACTTCAGATAGAATGTTATTCCTCTACCTTTCAGTGGACAGTTGTTTGCTCAACAGAAAGAACGAGTGAATGATAACTGGCAATTAGCTGTTTAAATGCACATTAGCACTCATGTAATATATATTTTTGGCAAGATTATCATTCTTTTGATGCTGTTATTTTGTCCGGGCCAGACCAAGGGGCAATGGGTGCAACCCCATTTGATATTCCTTTATTTATTGTATGATGAGTAAATGTTTTCTTTCTCCTTCTCTATTAAATCTCCAGATTTTGGTACCTAATACCACAGATATTGCACTGTTTATGAACAGCAATAGCTTTTAGCTAAAATGGTCTGGTACCTTAATGATTACTTACACACATATACATGCAACAAGCTTTTCATGTGGATTCACGTGCGTTTTTCAATTTTCATAGTTTTAGCACAAAGGCCCAGAAAGTGAAAACTTTTTAATGGGATTTTGGAAATTATTCATGAATCATGAAGTTGAATATAATGTGGCTTTTATTAATCGTTCACGGGGCCAATGGTATTGGGTTTTTAATGGCGTTTTAATTATTCTTCTTGAAAATGTTTTGGGGTCAGAATGAAAGTGTTTGTAGGGATATGATTCTTTCTTTTTTCTCTTTTTCCTTGCCTGTTCTTGAAAATTTTGAGTGATGATCAAATCATGGGTCCACCTAATTTTGGACTTCCACTCAGTCAAAGCCGTGTGATTTTGTTTTGATTTAAAACTGTTGTGATAACTACAAATTTTTTAATATAAATGGATTCGACATTCTTGTTTACGTGATTTAGTTTTTTTCCCAACATAATTTTGATATTGGTTCTATTTTATTTGTCATTTTCACGTAATCTACTGTTTCATTCTAACCAAGTGTCGTTTTGTTTTTGTTTTTTTTGGTTAAAAAAAAACCTTTAATTAATTTAATCTTATTAAAAAGGAGTTTGCTGTGGTAAAATGATGAGAAATCTTGATTTGATTTCTAGAAGGGTCTCTCTTGGAGAATGTCGAGTCGAACAGACAGGTCTAGGGGGAAAGGGGTAGGGTCGCGGCGTTGGGGTAGGGGTTGAGAAAGAATATCAACTAAAATGATCCACATGAAATTAATGATTTTATTTTCGATTTCCTCTCTCCAAGTGTAAAATTTGTAATATTCATGCTAATACTTGTTTTGCAGTATGTCTATTGACAAATAGAAGAATAGAACTATGTTTATGTAATCACAGGAATTCGATAAAGATTTAATACGTATGGATCATTATTTGGGTACTATTGTATAATTTTCTCATTGCTAGTGTTTGTTAATTAGCCAGTGCTTTAGAGATGGTGGTTGGCATTTACTGTTTTCAATTTAAAAGTGATAGACAAACACGTTTATTAATATTTCATAATTCTACTATCTTTTATAGTCTATAACTCGTCCTTATATGTGATCACATGAAGGATTTATAAGTTAGCTCAATCTTGTTTTCAAACCAGGAAGTTTTAGGTTCCAGATTGTTTTAGGTTTGATTTATTTTTAACAGTGAATCATTTAGCAATTGTCTCCATTGATTTATGTTTTTTTTTTTTTTTTGGGAAGTCTATCTATTTTGTCCCTGTCATTTTGTAGAAAGCTTTATTACAGATTATAGTTATGTATATTCCTTTGTGATACAACCATTATAAAATCTCCACCTATGTTTTATATAGCCAGTCTTGAGCCTGGGTAGAGGAGAAGGGTTACTATAGGATGACAGTAAGTACATAAAACTTTGTGTTGTCATGTGATATGAATTTTTTTCTCATAGCCAGACCTAAGCTTGGGTAAAGGAGAAGGGTTGCGAATCACTTGCGATAGGACGATAGTAACCACATAAAACTTTGAAAGGTCTCGTAATATGAATTATTTTCTTATATATAAATAGAAAATTGAGCTGATGATGTTCTATTGGAACTTGCTTATCTACAGGACGTAACTAATTGAATTTTATTTTCGAGAAATCTGTGAAGTTGAGCAAAGGATTATGGATCGTGAGACTCGTGAGTTTGTACCTAGACGGAGTGGATCATTTGGTCGAGCAAGTAGTGCCAATTCTTCTTTGAGGAGGCAGTATTCAAATTTATCATTTGCAATCCAACATCTAGTAGACGATGATGTTGAAAGTGAGTCCATTTCTGAGGCAGGCGATATTGGGGATCGAGCACTTTATAGCCGTAGGTACAGTGAAAGTGGGAGGCACCGTTTCTCTTTCGATAATGTGATAGAAAAAGGAGTCGTCGTTCCCATTCAAGAAGATACTACTGTGAATACTGCTTCCCCTGTATCACCATCAACTTTGCAGACTAAATCTCCCCTTTCTATTGATGCAATTCACCCATCTAAAGATAAAAAGAAAGTGAGTTTTCTTCTTCTTTTCCGTTGGTTTGTAGTCCTAGTAGTTTGGAACATTGTTGTTCAACTTGAACATGAAAATGATGGTGTTGGATTATGTGGAGACTTCTATATGAAGGATTTTACAAGGTCATTTTTTTCCATAGTCTCTGCAGCGCAGATTTCAACTAGGGTAGCGTGTCCATATCCGACTTACGTCAGACACTCTATCATAATTTTTTTTTAAATATTATATATTTTAATTCAAAATTATTAGTAAATAATAAATATGTATTATATTTAATAGATTTCAACAAAAAAAAAAAAATTAATAAGTGTAAAACTAAATTTATATTATATAAATAAAGAATTTTAAAGAATTTAATTAACGTGTCGTGTTGGTACTTTTTTGAAAAATCGCGTGTCAGCGTATCTGACATGTATCATGTTGGACACACTTGTGCGTGTCTGTACATCATATTATAGTAAAAAGCTAAAGTGGCATAATGGATGTTGCTTTTACGTTAAAGGCAAATCACCATAAATCTGTGTGATTTTCTTGTTTTCTAATTTTACTTTTGTTCATTGTTGCTCTCATAAGTAGGGAGTAGGACTTTATCCATAACACCTGTATTAGGATGAATATTTTGAAAGATGAAATTGGCACAACTGACTTTTATCTTTCAATTGATTTGTACACAGGAGCATGAAAAAGAGGTGCCAGGTTTGTTGAAGTATGGCCTATGTCTCCTCAGTCTCGCAATATTTGGAATTCTTGGGGTAGTATACTAATTACAAACCTTTTATATTTTCTATGTTCTTGCATATATCATTTGACCTTGAAATCTGCAAAATGGTTATTTTGCATCTTAAAACTCTATAGATGCATAATAGTATATCAACTATGAGTAATCGACTCCAAATACTATTGTATAATTGGATAGCTTGTGTATCATTTTGTTTAAATTCACCGTGATTTCATGAGTATGGATTATATTTAACGTGTAAAATCGATAGCAGAAGTGAGTTTGGGTATGATACTCTTTCTGGAATTTTGAATTAAGACATCCCTGATCATAAACAGGAGAGTATAATCTTGTCGCTCTGTCTTGATCCAATTTTTAGATTCTCTGGATGAATTGTTGAAATCTTAAAATTATCATATCAAATGCTTTTCCTCCATGCCTTCTGCCTTCTGTACATAATGCTTTGATATCTGCTACATATCTGGTGGTTTTTATTACCTGACTTCGTGCCTATTAACCCAAAAAATTTCTCCTTTACATCTAGTGGTTTTTGTTTGTAGACTCATCATTTATTGCATGATCAGCAACTGACAGTGGCTTGAAAATGATTTTTTTCCTGAAATTTTCCATTTGGTCCCACTAGAATTCATTGAAATTTGCGGTTCCTAAAGCTTTTTTTGTAATACTTTTGCAGGTCCTGACCAGATATGGTCTCCAAAAGCTATTTGGACCACATGTAGTTGGTGCTACAAGTGACCAAAGTTATATGTATCCTGATATTCCTTCAAACATGGTCTCTCTCTCTCTCTCTCTCTCTATACACACACGCACGCACAAGCACAATTGCCCTTCTGCTCATGTTGAACCCCCAATCACATGCATATGAACTTAAGATTCTCCCATTCATGGGTGTTTGGAATGTAATATGTACAATGTCATTGAATCCATTATCAATATAGATAATGTTCAACCGGATACTACCTGAATTTCTGTCATATTGGACATTATAATGGACAAGATTCCAACCTCTTTTCCTTTCATCATGCTATATAGTACTGTCTAGTTACCTTACCATACACGAAAGCACAGTACACATGAAAACTGTTACTTCCATAGTATGATGTTATTGCTCTTATCACTTGTTCTCTCTCAGTGAATCTTGCAAATTATGTGCATTGTTTCAGGTTGGTTCATTCTTGATGGGTTGGTTTGGTGTTGTTTTCAAAGATGATATTGTGAAAGTTTCAGATGAGTTGGCTATTGGATTGTCGACTGGTTTCTTAGGAAGCCTTACAACATTCAGTGGCTGGAATCAGAAAATGCTGGACCTAAGTCGTGAAGGACGTTGGATGTTTGCTTTCCTTGGCTTTGTTATAGGTACTTTGTGGTATCAAAATCGACTTTATAATTATGCAAGGACAAATGAAAGAATTAGTTTCCTGTTTGACCCTATTCAAAATAAACTGAAACAGGCAGAAATATGTTCAAATGAACATTCTCAAGGTCGAGTCCACATACTATTGTCTATACATAAGTGGACAACTGATACGTTCGTAATTTTTGAATGCATGGGCTATATGCCATTTCTTGCGTCCTTGTGTCCATGCACAGACTAATTACTTCAATAGAATGATAAGAGATATCATGCATCATATATATCATGTTCATCATAAACATACTGAGCATATTAAACTGTTCAATCATGTATTGAATAGACCTGTTTATATGCAATATAATACTCTTAAATAATGTGCTGTATTTTCCTTTAACCCAAATTTACATTGCAGGCTTGTTACTAGCTGCTTCTTCAATCGTATTTGGTATTCATACTGCCAAAGGTTTTAAATGGCTTCTCATAAGGTTGGATACAAGTTCTAATGGTGTCATCTCTAGGTGCACGAGTATTCGTAATTCGCATGAACGGCATTGCCTATTGACAGGCCTTGTGGTGATGTTATTGACCCTCGGCGTATTATTGAGCGTGTTTGGGATTTTAGTAAAGCGCGAGTTCAACAATGATAGTGCCAAAGCTCAGCTTTTCTTGGCTTGTATAGTCGGACCTCTTGGTGTCTGGATCAGGTGGTTCTTAGCTCGTTTTAATGGACGTGGTGGATCGTTAAAATGGATTCCTTTTGGGACTCTCACTGCCAACATTCTTGCTGCTTGTATTATGGCTGCATTGGCAACACTTAAGAAAACGGTAAGATTCTACTCCTAGTGCACTTTGGGTATGCAATATAAGACTCTACCGGACAATATAATATACAAGTTTCACTTTCATTTCTTTGTTAATAATATTTAGTGGTGTCTAATTCTCCTCACCAAACTGTATTCCTCTCTTATGTGTTTTCCTCATGCCTCTTATTTTTCTTCTCTATCCTCGCATATACATACAAAAACTCAGTAATAAAAATTCATTTTTTACCATCCTCACTTGCAAAATCTTCTCAATTGATTTGAAATGCATTTTGGAGTCGATTAGTTTTGATTCAACGAGTTTAAAGAAATGGTATTTTATAATAAGGATTTCATACGTTTTACATAAAAACAAACCTTTTCAAACTGAAAAATTAGAAAATTATATTATGCTTTACTAGGCTATCTTTCATTATCTCTTTCCCTTGCAATATCCTTTTCTAACAATGGATGAGTTTTGGCACAGGTTGATACCAAGAATTTTGATACCGTGGCATCAGCATTACAATTGGGACTACTTGGTTGTCTAAGTACTGTTTCTACTTTCATTGTTGAATTTCATAAAATGATGCAGAGCAAGCACCCATGGATGGCATATGCTTATGCCAGCATCACAATTGGTATTTCATTTATTTTGGGAACTCTGATATATTCTGTACCTTCTTGGGCTAAGGGATATCACTAAAGAGAAGATGGATGCCGACTGAAAACGCGAAATACAGAGCTATTATATCATATGGGTAATGGCTTTGTCAAGTTGCTAGTTGAAAGAATAAATTTATTCTGGAAGCGAAAGAATTGCTGGGACTACACGAAATCTTGACATGATTGACCGATGCATTAACTATAGAGGTATAAGCAATCTAGTGTAGCAAAGCTTGACAACATATTGGAATGGATAAAATGACTTCACTTATTTAAGATCATAGAAAACCTCTCGCTTATTCATGGCATTTGAACAGAACAGAGAGAATTAGCAGTCGCTTCTTAGGATGTATATTTTTCTTTGAAAAGATGCAATTCACGTACAGGTTAAAAAAACGATATCATAACAAATATTTTTGGTTTTAAACGAGCAGCATGCACGGAATAGGAAAGGATCGTTGTAACCAGTAGATAGTCCCAGGTGAACATTTAAAAATTGAGTATTCATCTATTACATTGTTCCAGTAGAGAGAATAGGCCATTTAGATTTCATATCTTAGCAAGAAAGATATAATTAGTACAATAAAAGAGATAATTTCAGGAAAACAGTAATATACCATATTTGTCTTCAACAAACGTAAAGAAATATTGTTTTCCAAATAGAAACTGGACTTGGTTACATACTAATTCACACTGGTTCAAGAATTTTTTTTCCCAATAGTGATGGCAGCAGTGCTGATATATTTGGCACCTCATCCACAACAAGAGCCACAGGCTGGAAGCGAACCTGAGGATTGAGAATTTCAAAAATTCAGTAAAAAAAATAAAAAAAGAAAGAAAAAAGAAAGGAGGAGAAAGTTAAAATTGAAATATTCTTCCATTCCGGGAGGTGGTACAAGACTTACTGTGGTCAATCCCTCGAACATTGTCTAATCCACGGGGTGGCCCACGTGGACCACCACCATATGGACCGCTTCCAGGACCTCCTGGACCACCACCATCCCATTTCTTGCTGGCACCTGATCCTTTCCTGTAAGCATCAGATTTTTCCATCTGCAGAGGATGTAGAAAAAATGAGAACTTGATTCACATATTGGCTGAAATTACACATGGGAAGATCTCAAGATTACCGAAAACATTGTAGTGAAGAAGACGCCAATGAAGTTGACAATTGCCCAAAAGAAATCTGTGATTGTCCGTAATCGCCATATTGATTTCTTGGATTTGACGACACCTGGAGAAATTATTCATAGAAAAATAAAGAGAGATGAATATATCTGTAGTTCAATCTCCTTTCAAGGTTATCATATTCCAACTGTAATTCTTTAATTTATACTTCGACTTCTCGAATCTATGGTAAAATCTGTTGAGAGGACAGAATTTAAAAAATCTAGATTCATTTGAATTCCATTCCGAGTTGACACCTGAGGTGTATCACTATAACCTAGTAACTAGCTTATGATCTCTTTTACATCTTTCTACTCCAGCCCCTCAAACCATATTCCAATAAGAAAGAAACAAGACTACAAAAACACATTTCAACTTGCTATACCAGCCAGCCTTGCCTTCAACTCTGATGGAAAATTTTCATTTTTTCAAACTTATTTCATTAGATACCAAAGAAGAAGATAGCCAGTCTCCATAACATCTCACAACTCATTGTACAACAGTTTATTTGTGAACTAGAAAAACAGAAGGTAACACCGAGAGGCAATGAAGTTGTCATGTTAAATTATCTTTGTCTGACACCTATGCACGAGTACATGTCAGGAAAGAGGTACCATAAGATACCAGACTTCAATTAGATCAAAGAATTATTGAAGCTGCAGTTTCTGAATAATAAGTAGGCTGAATGGGATGTTTGAGTATGAATCTAACCGAAGAATAAGCATGCTTCAAAATAACAAAAGACAGATTTACTAATAAAAAATATGACTTGCAAGTTTCACGAATGGGTCTAAAATGACATTATAAACAGTCATCTTCTGCCCTTAGAAGGATTTAAGTACTCAATATTCATTTCCCTCTACCATCACTTCAGGTTCTCGGCTAAATTTTTAGTTCTTCATACAAAAGAAAACATAGTGCATATGTTTTTCTTTTTATCCCTTCTCAAGTCCAAGTCCAAGTAAAAGAAAAGGATTGTTTTAGGTTGACAACCAACATTCACCTTTGTCAAACTAATGACACAAGATGCACTTAATACACATTTAGTTGGGGTATCTTGTTGCTTCAAATCTTCCAGTAGGTAATGATTCGCATAGCTGACCCCAAATTTATGTCGAAAAATACTTACTTTTGTTATCCTATAAAAAGGGTACTTGATTGAAGATTAGAACGGCTTTCATATTCAAACATACCATGGACATCTGCAAAGCTCTTTTGTATTGTTGGGAAGGTTTTGAATTGAAAATCCCATGCAATATCCACCCAGATTTCAAGTCCTTTACACATTTTTTGTTGGTTCCACCGAAGAATCTCCTATCCTTGGGATATAACTACGAACATTGCTATGTTTTCATCTACAGCCTACTGGTTGACATTGCTGTCCAGAATCCAGTTCTGGACCAAATGCCTATTTCCAATTCCCCCGCAGCCTACAACAACCCACCCACCCGCTCCCACCATCAAAATTGCCTGCTTAAATTCTCTGAAAATTTCAGAGTTCCTACCGTTTGACCTGACACTGGATCATTTTATTCAGCGTCTCCTTCTCACGCACGCAAAAGAAAAACTAAAAGAACGTGATGAATTATGTAAAATTATAAACTGAATCGTTAAATTCATTACATCTCGAACAATTATTAACCATATATACTAATTTTTGATTTCACGTATCATCTGGATTTCACGATCATGATAATTAAAATTTTGATAAATAATAAAATACTTAGCACCAAATTCTACGTGATATTAGCAAAAACAAAATAGTTGATAGGATTAAGTTTTTCAACCTATTTTTCAACCTTGAATTTTGTAAACTGTAAAGGATTGAGTTTAGTAGAGAAAGTTGAAAAATGCGTTCCCTTTGTGTCTCTACCAAGGTTGAAAAATAAAATTGTGTTGTTTTCATTGGAAAATGGTGTTACAAGGTGGATTTGTAACTGTAAATTATAGTAATGGTGGGCTTTGGTTTTGGTTTCTTGGTGGACAGTATCGAAAATAATGTAATTATGGAGTGTTATCAAAGCATGAAAATTCGTAGAAAACAACTATAATATAATATCGGATACATAAATTTTTCGTAATTTTTTTATAAGTTATATTGTATCCCACTAACTTCAAATATCTGCGTCACGCATCACTGACTTGTGAACTTATTTATTACTGCAATCTGCATCGAAGTCAGTTTATCAATACTCAGAGTTGTTTGGTCAACCTGTGATTGGGGACCAAAATCAATAAAAAAAATTGTCTAGAGGCACAAAAAGTCAAAACCCATGTGATAGGAACAGTGTATTTATAAAACAGTTCAATATTAGGCCGGTTCTGCATCACACGGCACGGAAATTATTAGAGCCCTCCATTTCAGACTCTTGCAGTACAATTGCAGCCATTTTTCTTCCCTGCAATTTATTTTCGGATTTTCCACACACCATCATTCTTTGATGTCAATAATCCCAGTTATCTGGGTTTTACGTCAAAAACATTCGTAATTTCAGATTCGTTTCTCAACATCTACAGCCTTCCGACCTTAAATATATTGTATATATAATTGTGCGAATATGCAAATTACACCCATCTGGTACGTCTCTCTCTCTCTACATCCATCTAAATATATATACAATTGATTAGTACCAAATTTTGGTACCTAACACCAAACATATTTCACTGTAGAAGAACAGCAATGCATTTGTGCTAAAATGGTTTGGGACCTTTATTGTTAGCATTCATATGAATTCAACCAATTCTAATTTTGGCGTGTAGACAATGCTAATTCCTTAGATACCCGCTCTCTCATTTATTCTATCATTTGCTGTACACAGATTAGGTGCATGGATAGTGGAACCTTTAATATGGTACCATTTATATTGCATCATTATGCAACCAATTATCTATTGTTTGATTTTTGTCCTAGAAATATTCATGACAATTGGAATGTTACGAGCTGTGGATGCTGTTGCAAATTGCAATAGCTATTAAAGTAATGATTCCCAGATTAAAGCTTCCATCTCTAGTTAAAAGTAGACCATATTTGGAACAATTATAGACGAGTTTGATTAAAACTTATAAAAATGACTGAATGGCATATGTAATACGAAGATGAATCTGAAAGACGAAAGTAACACAAAATTTAAGCTAAATTTAATCTTAATTAGTGAGAACTCTTTATTAAATGTCAGAGGCAGGAAAATTAAGTGATGTTGGGTTGAGTAATTTGAGTTCACGTGTAACCAAAAATAGAGGACAATTTTTTTTTTTTTTTTTGGGCGGGTGTAACCAAACATAGAGGGTGAATTTTGTTGTTTCCCAATTATCCATGCAGGTTTGATGAAGTCTGCTGAGCTCTAGTGGTGGTCCACAGATTATTAGTAGGGTATGCCAAGCTTTACGGTTCATATTTTGTAGGTAATAATAAATGAATATAGAGAGGTATTGTCAAGGAGAGAAGTTTAAAAGTAAAAATTGGGATCACAAACGTACTTTTTATATGAATGGCCTAGATTGGTAAAATTGAAGTACTACTACTGGAAACGGGGTGATCATGAGGAGAAGAACTCATTGATACACTACTGATAACCGACAAGTCACTGTATAAAGGTGAGTGATTTGATCGAAGAAGGAAGAGGCCAACTATGATTGGAGCGGATATGCTAAACGGTGGTTCTCGACTTATGTGCTATAATTAGATGAAGTTTATATTATAAGACATAGAAAGAAACTAATTTTGAGTATAGTAGCCTTTGTTCTTTTCATGATGAGTTCATATGAAGTAATGGCCTTAACTTTTGGGAACCAAACCTCTAGAATTTTTCCATTTGAAGATTATAGTTTAGCTTCTCCATTTCCGTTGTTGGCTCCTGTCAGTCAATGGTTTGGGTTTTCTATTAGGTTTCTGATATTCTAATGGTCTGTGCAGTTTTGTTGTAGTATATGATGAAATTTTGGAAATGTTTATTTGAATATTCCATTACTAGATCTTTTCTTCAATTTCTGTCATTTGATGAAATTATTTAGGTTTTAAGGGTTTTCTGACGAACTGTCCTTCCCTTTCTCAAAATTCTTTCGATAGATAAACAAGAAGCACGGGCACATTCAAAATATATTTCAACTTTTTGTGGAAGGTGAGATATGGTATAATATAGCTTGTCGTGGAATTCTTGTGATTAAAGAACCTAGGAATTCACAAATGAACTGAATATTAATCTATTTTTCCTATATGGCTAGGTTACTTGAGGAAACTGAAGATGACGTCAGTCATTCTCTCCTGATTTTCAATTCCTTTTTTTTTTCCCCGGGTTTTTTAGCAAGGATTACTAACACAGGCCTTGTTATTTGGGAAATCAGTTTTCAGAATTGATAAAGAAAGGGTCCGTTAAAGTTGGCGAAGTAGGCAAGGTTTTATGCCAAGACCTCGGCAGATATTGTAAGCAGACAAGGTAATTTCAACTATAAACCATAATTTCTGAATCCAAAGAATTCTGCTTTAAAATGAAACGAAAATTGTTGGGAAGGACAGAGATGCTGTATTCTGATGTAATTTTTTTTAATTATTTTTTTTTTCATCATAATCTAATCAGTCTGCTGTGGTCTTGTATGACATTTTAAAGTTCGGTGATTTATCAATAGAAAAGAACTAACTTCGTATTTAACAACTTCTATGTACAGCGATTACCAAAAAGCTGGCGACGATGATGAAGAATACAGAAACACGGAACTATAAGTCTGCATAATGTTTACTATTCTGGTGGTGAAATAGGAAAACATTTGCAGACTTGCGAATCTTCTATTGAATTTGTGATTGTTTTTCCTCAAATCCTTTCTATTTATGACTGGGGGTTGTGGGCGGAAGATACCCTGATTTTACCCATGCATCACTTTGTTCTCCCGATTGCTGTTGTTCTAGAAGCATTTTATGACTTGTAAACTAAAATTCCAGTTACGAGTTAGCGACTTAACGAGAAAGTTTTGCATTGATTGACTTTTAAAATTACTAGTTCGATACCTAGAGAGGGTGAATAGGTAAATAACGCGGAATTAAAATTATCAATTAAAAGTAATAAGTTATTTTTTAATTGTTCTAAATATTTAGTCTATCAAATCAATTTTACCCTATGTTGAATTGTCACAATACTTAATGAATTAAGCTATTTGTACACTCCCCTTTACCCTTTCCCTTACCCGACCCCACTTGCCCCCCTCACATGGAAGTGAAAATAATAAATTTAATGAAGTGGGACCCGACCTCCATGTGAGTGATCGGGTGGGCCCGAGTCAATCAAAGGGTGAACCGAAGTGTACATGTAGCAAGACCGATACTTAATATAGTAAATAACACATGATTTGTTGACGTAGAAAATTCTTTAGATGTTTAAAAATTCTAGGATCAGTGATTTTCACTATAGACAATAAGAACTTACATTATGATTCAACCTAGAAAATTCACTAGATTCGCTGATCTAAGTCCTGTAATATCTAAGATCTATTGGAATGTCATTCACTCACACTTGCTCCCGATATTTTGAAATTGTCTATCTTTTGTGTATCACTAAGAACACCTTGTTCTTGTACTTTTTCTATGCTTCTTATCCAATCTTTTTCAATCTTTAGCAACATCTAAAAGCTATTGAGAAAGTACATTTCTGATTATGTTTATGAAGTGAGTGTTTTGGATTATGCGATTTTGATGCTTTTTTCAACTTGTGGTTGATTGATCTCAAGATATAAAATTGTTGCTTTCTTTCCAAATGATGTTACGAAGGTAGAATATAATGATCAACCATCATTTTCACGAAGTGAGGCTTGTGTGTTTATAGTAGAGAGGTATTGGGGTAGTATATGATAGATAGAACTTTTGAAAATCGTGAACTATGATTTCTCGAAAAACATCTTCGCTTATGCGCCAGGCTTGCGCAAGGCGAGCAACAGTCGAATTATCAACGCGTGACAATAATTCTATTTTGGACGTTCGAGCATCAACTTGGCGACAAGCTAGCATAAATCTGGCGATTTTTTCTCCAAGTTCCATACTCGAACCCAAAGACTCTTAGGGTCCGTTTGATTATAAATGTGAAATTTGGGTGGAAAGAAAACGAATTGCAGAGAATTGAATTGTTTAGAATTTGTTTTACTGAGAATTGTAATTAATTGTGTTTGATTGATATAATTTTTCACCTAATTTCTTTAACTGTATTTTTCATGCAAATTGTTAATTTTTGGGATACATTTTTTTTTTTTTTACAATTGGGGTTAAATTTGTTTGGATTGCAAAAAAGTTAAAAAAAAAAATTTCGATTTTTTTTCGTTTGGCTTTATTTTTCATGCAAATTGTCAATTAAATGTATAAATTTTTTGGAAAATGTTACATGTACACAATGTCATACATAATGCCCTACATCCCCCTCACATGGAAGGGGGCCCACACATAATAAAATATTCGTGGGCCCCCTCTCCATGTGAGGGGGGGTGTAAGGTATTATGTAGGACATGAGGTGTACATGTAGTATAATCCAAATTTTTTACCATTGAGTTTAGAATATGTTTCAATTGCCAAAAAAAGAAGAAGCAGTAGATGAAAAATGAATCTCCACCAATGTGGTGTCATTTCTAATTCATCAATTTGGTGGAAAGTGTGCACGTGTGACAAAAAGTGAGAAAACCATTTCCAAACCAAAAAAGTCCAATCAAACAACAAAAAAAGTGGAACTAGGAAAAACTTTTATATTTTTCATGGAAAAGCAAGTGTATTAAGCAGGGCCTTAGTTCATCTATACATCCCAAAAAAGTCCAATCAAACAACAAAAAAGTTGGAACTAGGAAAAACTTTTATATTTTCCATGGAAAAGCAAGTGTATTAAACAGGGCCTTAGTTCATCTATACATTCCAACCATCTCAATGACTTTTACAACTCTTTTATAATAATCAATTTGTCTAAATAATAGTCAAAACAATTAAAATCTAACAAATTTTTTATTGACATTCTGTGATAAAACTACACAATACAAGTCAAGGAAGTAAAAACAAAACTAATCTATCAAAACTCAAATTGAATATACGTCTCTTGTATTCTTTGTTAAATCAGTTTCCTGAAATCAACAACTCAAATACTCAGTGTAAAAGCACGTGAAACAGAAAATATAACAATTGAAAAACGCTATCATAAATAAACCAATTAGATTGAGAAGTAATACTAATGTTATTCAAAACAACAACTGAAACATTAATATCACAAAACATCAAAATTCAAAGAAGCTAGGTATTATGATGCATTTTGATATGGAATGCCATGAAATACTATCATCTCCCCGTTACTACGAACTCTTCCTTAAATGTCAAAATGCCACTCAAAGAAAATGCCGTCATTTCTCTACTTTTTTGTCACAAATGACGAAGAGAACTACATCAAATGTAATCATCATAAATTGACAACTATATATAAGAACTCAAAGATGCAATTGATAGCTTGCTGTAGACTTAAAATAAATAAAAAGATAATTAATGGATTGGGTCAATTTAAATAATTAACCCAATTAGATTAAAATCTACAAAGGTTCATAAAATCCAACTGCCCATCTCACTTTTAAAAAAAAAAAAATAAATAAATAAAAATAAATCATAATTACTCAATTATTCATTTTAATTAAAGATAATTGAGTGATTACCAAAATTGGCACGAATTTTTTCCCTATAAATACGACCAACGGTCCATAAAATTTTAAAAGTGAAAGTGCAGAAAAAAACCATGAAGTGCTGAAAAAATTTCATAGCTAGAGAAAGAGAAGAAATTCTCTAATTCTAAGTCCGGCAAACACCAAAAAGATCAAAATCTTCTTCAAATCAAGCAAATCCAAGAAGATCAAATCTTCTTCAATTTAAATCAAGTTCAAGTCCAAGTTTTGAAGTGCAAATCCAACCCCCAAAATCCAAGTGTTGAACAAGTCAAGTTCTCGACAAATCAAATTCTTAATAAATCTCATAATCCAGAATTCAAGCCACGCGATCCCTTGTCTTCAAACATTCATATCATTAACCAGAGGATTTTGCAATTTCACAGTTACAGAAAGATTAATTTTCACTTGTATTTCTCAAAAATACAATTTGTAACGATTTTTGTATTTCAACATAGGAAATTCTTTGTACAAATTTCTTGGCAAGCCCGGTGGGATCTTCTTGTCCTCTCATCTTTTGATCTCAAAATCTTTAAGTTTCAACCATTACATCAACAATGGCAAGCTAAAAGGTGAAGAAAACAATGACTCATCTTGAAGACACACTTGCCGAACTCTTCCAGGCAACTAGGGCCCAAACAGAAAACAGAAAAACTTAATTGGTCCCACTGCTAAAGAAGTTCTCCAAAAAAGGCAAAATGAAATTTGATTTCAAAAAGCCAAACTCTCGTTCGGCAGAAAAGACCAAGAGTTCGACGAAAAGCTCTCGTTCTAGTCCCTTCTATACTGGGAGCTTTTCTGCAAAGATTGGGAGACTATACTTCATCTGAAGAATCACTCGAGGTAGTGATAGTCATGGAAACGACATTGGGCTCAAATGGCAGAATCTAACAAATGGATTTTTAGCCATTGAAAAATTAACAAAGTTAATAGAAAACAAAGATATACAGATTGCTGCACTCGTGCACAAGTTGGGGTCACAAAACTCGTTGATCAAGAAAATGCAGGATCTTCCAAATCTAAAGATCCTGAATTCCAAGAACGCTAATAGAAGCAAGATATGCACGATCGAACAGTTGTTCAAAATTTGTTGTGTGACACCATTCAACTCTCTGTTGGCTCTTTATCTGTCCAACAACTTCAACATATGATTGCGGACACCATTCGTGCCGAGTATGGTGGTTCATTGCAATCTTCATTGGTGTATGTCATGCCCTATAGTTTTTGAATCGACGAAATGTAGATGTCACTAGGTTTCCAACCTCCCAAATTCAGTGTTTTGATGGAAGGGCAACCCAAAGAAACACGTTGCTCATTTTATTGAAACATGTAACAATGCAGACACTTATAGTGACACCATGGTGAAGCAGTTCGTACGCTTCCTCAAAGGTGTCGCATTTGAATGGTATATGAACTTACCGGCTGGGTCAATTAATAGTTGGGATCAACTCAAACGAGAGTTCCTAACACGCTTGTACAACACCAAGTGAATTGTTAGCCTTCCAGAACATGCTCGAACAAAGCAGAGTAAAGAAGAGCCCGTTGTAAATGAAGTACATTGAACGCTGGAGGAATCTAATGCTTAGCTGCAAAGAACGAATCAGTGAAGCATCGTCCATCGATATGTGTGTATAAGGCATGCATTGGGATTACTCTATAATCTCCAAGCAAATATGCCTCACTTATTTGAAGAGTTGACGACATGTGCTCATGACTTGGAACTCCAAATTGTAAGGCTTGTGAGTTATTTATCAAGTGATGCACGTGACAAAAAATAACCTAAGAAGGACATCAAGGCAGGTAAGTCCAAAGAAGCAATGCCAATTTCTACTATTACTGTAAAGATAGCCTTCCAAAGGTCGAGCTCAAACCCAAAAACAAAACCAGAGTTCAAACCCAACAAATGACAAGTCTAAATCAGAGGTCATGTGACTATAATAGAACTTGAGGAGGAGTACCCATTCTCATATTATAGAGTTTCTGGAATTCTAGATCAACTTCTTGAATAGAAAATAATTGAACTTCCAGATCCAAAGAGACCTGAGGAATTTGGCAAGATTGATCATCCTAAGTATTTTAAATTTCACAAAATCATCAGTCACCTAGTGGAAAAATGTTTCATCCTGAAAGATCTTATTGTTCGTCTAGACAAAGAAAATAAGATTAAACTTAAAACCGGAGAAAATCCAACAGTCGTCTGCTCAATCGTTTCATTTGAACCAATTCCTATTGCAAAAGAGCACACATTCTCTAGTACATACAATGCCAGTAAATCCTGGATTGAGGAGTTTGGATCTTAACTACCATCCTAGTAGAATTTGAGGTAGACGGAGAAATCACTATCAATTACGTCTATCCAAGGATTGATGGACCATTTGCACCTAATCATCCAACTTTTTACGAAATTATGATAGGTGACTTGGATGTTTGAGATTCTGATTCAGAGTTCAAAGGCAAGATCGGTGATGACTGGTCTACCTTCATAAGTAAGAAAGAGAAATACAGAGTGTCAGACAAAATAGGTAAAATATCACCTTCTATGCCTCTTGTGGGACCAAAACTGGGAACATTGGGTACGAAAGCTCAACCCAATAAAGAAGTGACACTAGAAGAAAACTAGAGAGCATGGACTCTTGTAAAAAACGTCATAAAAAATCCACAATTCCAAGTTCTGATGTTTATAGCGAGAAATCGAGACCAAGAAACAACAAAATGAGAAGGTCTAAAGTCAAGTCAAGAGTATCTACTAAATCAACGGAAATAGAACTGGCTTCACACGCTTTTTTTGGACTACCAACCTTGGATGATTATTTTCCCAAGGTTTTTTTTCACAGGGAATGTTTTACTTCCAATGTCATCACTGTGGAGGAGACAAATGAAATGAAGAACATATTGGGACAAAGTTTGAAGCAGAAGAAAATTATCTCACGACTCAATAATATTCCTTCCAATACGAGTTTAGCAGTCTCTTAGACTTCCCTTCGATGATCGAATGACTTTAGTCGCGACATCAATTGATCCGGAAGAATATGAATGCAAAGTCTTAGAACATATTGGATCCACAAACCGACAGGACTGTATAACCACCATCACATTTGACGATGAAGATTTACATCTAGGTTCTCGTTTACATAATAGACCATTGTTTGTTAGTGGTTATATTCGAGAATGCAGGATAAATCACATAATGATCGATTGTGGATCTCCTATAAAAATCACGCCGATCAAAATGATGAAGAAAATTGGAATTAATGTTGGTGATTTGTCCATGAGCAAGATCATGATTCAATGATTCAACCAGAAAGGTCAACGAACCATTTGCATGATTTGTTTGAAGCTACAAATGGGAGAGTTAATTTCATTAGCTCTCTTCCATGTCATTGATACTAAAACATGCTACAAGTTACTCCTTGGACGTGTTTTACTTCATGAAACTAGAATAGTACTTTTGAATTGGCATCACTGCATTAAATATAGTCGAGATAGAGAAGTCAAATGTTTGATAGCTGAGTCTAAACCATTCCTCAAAGAAGAATCTCATTTTGCTGATGTCAAATTTTACATGGAAGATGAATAATGTAATTTTGCAGGATTGACCATGTCTGGATTCAAAATTAAATGGGTGCAGATGATGATACATTTGGTGTTGCTCCACCCTATCAACTTGTCAAAGGTAAATCAAAATTTACATTTGGAGGATTCTCTAGAGGCAAAAAAACCTCAAATAGAATAAACAGATGTTGAGGTATTGAGAAAATAGTAAACTCTTCCAATATCTACTATTCCAAAATTGCTCTTGCTTCATCAACTCATAGGAGTGAAAGTAGTTCGATTTGGATTGTTTGTTCAATATTTTCAACTCAAATCATTTCATGCGATTTGAAAATTTTTCAAACAAAATCAAACCATTTCATTTTTCGAACCGGAACCGAACCAAACCAAACCAAACCAAACCAAACCAAACCATAATTTGCGATTTGGTTCGATTTTAATCATAGACTTGTTCCACACAGATTAAGAAATCTTATTTAAAGTTATTAAAAAGCAATTTTTGTCAATAAATTTCCTAGTTTACCCTTATTTATATTTGTACTATTTCAAGATTAAGTGGAAAAACTGGTTATAACTAGACAAATTAACTAAGGGTATATTAGGTAAAAAAAAAAAAGCGCAAAACAAGCTCAATAAAGAAACAATACTATCTAATTGGGACAAGAAAATAAGGAAAATAACTCTATATAAATGGGATGGAAGGAGTATAATTTTTTTAACCGAGAGGCTCTAAACCTAATTTTTCTTAAGTTGATATTCGAGTGCAATTTTTTTGGACACTAGACTTTTCCCTAGTTTGGGCCTCATTCTGGGGGGGGGGGGGGAGGGAATATTAATTGGAATACTGATTTTTGAAGAATGTGTGGTAAAAAAAAAGGAAAAATATTCCGATTGACGCGTAAAATAATTTTATTGGAGAATGTATAGTTGAAAATAAGTTTGGAAAAAAATGTTTCTTGAATCTTTAATATTTTTACCATTTTTTTTCAATCAATTTATAATTATTATTTTCGAGTGAATTAGTGAGAATTTCACGTATTAATGAAATGAAAAATATTTATCAAGTAAATAAAAAAAATTAAATAATGACAATGGAGATAAATTTCTATAACGTGCGTTGCGCGTTATTCTAAAATGCTTTATAAGTGCTCTAAAAATAATTTAGAAAATGGATGAATATAAAAAATAGTAAAAAAAAAAAATTGTTTATATGAAATGAACTTTTTATTCAACGAGAATGTTTTTGTACATTATATTTTTTGTGTGAGTATGAGTATCTAACCTAACTAAAACCTTTGTAATTACCATGACTTTGGGCATTTAAATGAGAATTGGTGTCCGCATGCATTCACACTGAAAAAATTTCATGAATTGTTTTACCTCAATTTTGAAGATGATGAACAGAGAAAAATATTAAATTAGTAATTGTATATTAAAATTAAAATTATGATTAAGGATGTTTTACAGATCATTTAATTACAAAATAAATAGTTATCGTAGTAGACATATTACTTGTCAATTATGATGAGCTTCAAAATATCAAAATTTTTGGCATGGTTGGAAAAAAATTCGACCAAACCCATTTCAATTACCGTCACTTCAATGGACCATTCATTTTCATATGCCAATAAGTCTCTTATAACCTTTGATTCCATGTTACGGGAAAGCAAAATATTTGATGATTTAAATGAAATAACACCAATTTGTGAAAAAAAAAAATTAAATGGTTGAGAGATTAATTCATTTACGTCTAATACTTATGATAACAATCAAACATTCGTGAACATGGAATTTAATTAATTTGAATTAATGAATATAGAAAAAAATATAATTTATATACGTATGATCTTAAAAAGAAATTAGACAAAAGGATGTGTATCTGAACCTAGAGAATAAATTTATATCATAGATTAAATGAATAAATTTGAATAATTTATTTACTCCTAGAGTAATAATAGCCCCCCCAAAACATAAAAAGTATAATTAATTTGCGCCCATCTGATCTATATATGAAAGAAATGCAAGTTCTTGGAGATAAATGTTAATTATTTGTGCACGTAAATAGTGAAATATATAATTGAATGTTAAATACATATTGAAATAAAAAGTAAAGTATTATTAAAATAATTAAATTGTAGTATGACTAAAATCGTCTATAAAATGATTCTAACTTGATGTGAGATATGATTCCAAAACTATTTAAAACCTTGTTTGATGCCATTTACTTTAACCTAATTTATTTTTCATACTTATTTTTAACCATACATTCATACAATAAAACATTCTATATGTAAACTGAAATTTTTTTTCCTACTTTTAACCACACATTCTCAAAAAAATACTATTGAATTTTATTTTTTATTTTTTATTTTTAATAAATTAAAGACCATTAAAAAAGGGCTTAACCACGGATCATTTTTTTTCCACTTTATTTAATCGTCGTAATTTATATAGGGAATAGTAGACAGACATTCAGCTAACTTTATTCTTACAAATTTCAAAATTCCCGAGCTACTCTGTTCTACACTGTCCTTTTCGCAAACCTGACCTAAATCATTTTATTTTATAATATTTAATTTTATAAATATGTTTTTCAATTTCAATTGTATTTAAAAATAAATAATTAACGGGCAGTGAGTTTTTTATTTTTTTTTGATACTAGTTTCTTCATTCCCAACTGTCAACGTTCAAATTCAAATACGAATTCTAATTAATTATCGTAATTAATCGTGTAAAGTTGCGTTGACTTGAACGCAGAATGCCAAAAAGAAGGGGTTCAAAATTCATTATTGGTGCATGACACCCTACCTACTAACCGTCCATACTAGACAAGAAAGTAATCTGTACAGTGCAAATTGGTGAGAAATGTTCAACATCTAAACAAATTTCCACTTCACCCCCACATGAACTAACGCCCTCTTTGATTGGACAAAATTTTTCATGGAAGTTGAAAAATTAATTTCAATTTTTTACTTTTGATTTGTTTGATTGGTCAAATTTTTCATAAAAAATATTTTTCACTTTGTGTAATTTTCCCACTTTTCATTGAATTGACTTTCCCACCACTTTGATGGTAAAAAATTGGCTTTCCCACCAGTTTGACAATTGGAATAAATTCTAGACATAATGGTAAAAACAAAATTATCTCTTTACTAGACAATTTTCATGAAAAATAAAGCCAAACAAATATCAAAAGGTCCAAAATTTCAAAATTTTTCGGGTGAAAAATTATACTAATCAAACACAATTAATTGACAATTCCCAATAAAACAAGTTCTAGACAATCTAATTTCCTGTAATTCGTTTTCTTTCCACCCAAATTCCATCTTGCAATCAAACGGATTCTAAAGGTGAAGTATCATTTTCCCACCCAACATTTTAGTGTCTTCTCACCAGCTAGGAGTAGGTGTAGGACGGGTTGGATTTTGTCGATTTTTTTTTATCAAACTCAAACCCAACCCAACATGATCAGTGACTTAAAATCAAACAAATTCAACCCAACCCAACCCAACCCAACCCAATCAAGTTTTCGGATTGGGTAGGGTTGGTTGGTTTAGACATTAAAAATCATAAAATTATCCTCGACAATAAAAATCTATCAACCACAATGCTTCGACAATGAATAAAAACTTGTAATCAGGCATGAAAAAAAGGCATATATTATAGAAATTATCCGCTCACTTAAAGGAAAAACAAGTTTGAAATCAAATCCCAAATTATCACAATATGACAACACATTTGCAAAACATAAATGAATAATTAACTTAAAATTTAAAGTTAAGAAAACCAAACGGAATAAAGGCTGGCGATTAGCTTCAAGCCTAGATGCAAATAAAGTTGGCGACGTCGACGGGCTAGAACGAGAGAGAATGAGAGAGGGCAACATTTAGCTTTAGGGCTAGAGAGAAAGAGGAAATATGCGAGAAATGATAAAACTTTGTAAACTAGGACCTTGATGTTCCAACTTTTTAATTTTTTAATTTGTTTTTAATTTTTTTATTCAATTTTTTAAGTGCGCGGGTTGGGTTGGGCGGGGTTTATCGATTTCATTAGATCAACCCATAACACAACACAATCCATTTTTTTCTAAAAAAAATTCAACCCAACAGAATTTTAAGAAAAAAATCGACACAAACCAATTGATTCAGTTTCGATTGGTCTATTTTCGTTGGTTGGTTCGATTTTTGCCCACTCCTATCACCAACTAAGTCCTTTTGAGTCTCCTTGTCTAAAAATTCATTTTTTCTTGAAATTATTTTTGATCATATATTTATTTAATAAAATAATTTTGCACGTAAATTTAAAATTTTTCATTACTTTTAGGGATACTTTTAAGTTTCAACTAGTCAAATCATCCGATTTTCACTTTGACTTTTGAACAATTGAATATTTTCAAAATGACCCCTTGAATGTTAAAAGACAAAGATGTCTTTAAGTGAACAATATTTCTGACTGTTTAACTTTTTTTTTTTAAAATAAATTTTGCCAAATTTCTTTTTATTTTTTCTTCTAATTAAAAATTCTATTTCGTCATGCATATATATTTGTAATCTTGATTTGTTATTTTAATGATTTCGAATTGGATGAAAATGATTGATGGGTCCAAGATGGACAAGTGATACATGTGGTGGTATTCCAATTTTCGTAACAAAAAGTACATCATACGTTGGAATGTACTGTGATTTACAAACAAATTGAATGTCGATCTCTCTCAGTACGATATAGAATTGAGATTTCTAATCAACGGAAATTTATCCATTCCGATTTCACTTATGAAGGTTACTTGTTGAAGTGAATTATCTATTAGAATTGAACAAAAATCACACAACTTCGACTCCTCTTTGCATGACTTTACTGAAGAAGGATGTTGTGGAAGGTTAACACGAAGATTTGGATAGACCGGATAACAATGCCAATGATTTTTGGGACACAATGGAGATAGCTTGTGAGGATATGATGTGGTCATTCCCAAGAAGGTTGTTCATTATACTGATTTCGCTGTTATGCATAGAATTCCGTCGATAATTCGAGACAACGAGTGTGAAAATAAATTTATAAATGATGATTTGATTGTTTTATCCCGTTAGAGACATGAGTGAGGTGGGAGCGCAGGGGCTGGATCAAAGTGAATTGTCCTCAAATTCTTCGCATGTAGTTCCGATGATGAGGATTTGCATGTCGAGCAACTGTTTGAAAAAAAAGATTTGCAGGAAGTTGTGCACCTAATGACATTAAAACACAACTTCGAGTTCATGGTAAAGAAATTAAACAAGTTATTGTTGACGATAGTTTGTGTCGATGACAATTGTCATTGGCACTTGCAAGCGACTAAGATGGACACGAATGAGTTCTTTGTGGTTTGCAAATACACACAGGAACATACTTGCGAGGTGAGAATTCATCGAAATGATCATAGGCAAGCTCGATCATGATTTATTGATCGATAGATACTGCACAAGTATCAGGACTCACGGACGATCTACAAACATTTGGACATCATTAACGACGTTCGTCGAGAGTACGAAGTGGTTATGAGCTACTAGAAAGCCTGGAAGTCCAAAGAATGCGCGTTGAAAGATTTAATGGGCTCGGTTGAGGAGTGCACTGTTAAATTGGTCGGGTATTGCTATAACAAAGAGAAAACTAATCCTGGTTCGACATTTTTTAGACGGAAGGCTAGAATCGCTTTAAGTTTTCTTCATGGCTCTTGGACAATGTATTTGGGGATTTCGAAATGTAATGCGACCTTCTGTTCTAGTCGATGGTACAACTCTAAAAGCTAGATACCAAGGCAAGTTGATTATTGTTACATGTCAAGATACCAACATCCAAATTTACCCTCTTGCATTTAGTATAGTTGACAATGAGAATAATCTATCGATGCGTTGGTTTTTTTACAAAGCTGAGAGAAGTGAATGCATTTGGGGAAGTCGAGGACCTTACCTTTTTAACTTTTCGGGGACAGTCTATAATAAATGGTATCGCTGAATTTTTTTCCTTGACACATAACGGGTATTGCATGTACCATATACGAGACAATTTGAAGACTAGGTATCGGGACAAAAACATCGTTTCATTGTTCATGGTTGAAATAGGTAGTATATCATTCGTAGCATGGAATTATCTAACAAAAATGTGGATCGGTCATTGGGCACGATCATACTTCCTAGGATGTTGATACAATATGATAGCGTCGAACAACGCGGAATCTCTCAATGCATTGTTCAAAAAGGATCGAGATTTATCAATTCTCGCAATGATTGAGAACATTCACAACAAGCTACAACAGTGGTTTTACGACTGACATGCGGAATCATAGAGTTGCACAAGCGTGCTAACCCCAGCTCAAGAGGATAAACTCTTCATGGTTTCAGAGGTTACGATGAGTTGCGGTTCTCCGTGAAATGTGCACGTAATATGATATGGTGGACTTGATTGATTACACATACACTTGCAGTCGATTTCAGTTAGAGAGTTTTTCATGTGAGCATGCAGTCGCGGTGGCTATGTATCGAGGCTATGCTACGATAACATTTTGATCTCCTTATTATACAGCAAATTATTAGAGTAGAGTATGCTGAGACCATATTTTCTTTACCGAATAAAGTCGGGTGAGATGTTCCTGACAATATTCTCCCACTTAATAGATTGTTGCCACCAGAAGTTGAATCACATGGTCCTGGACATTCACGTACGTTTAGAATATCATCTACCGAAGAGTTTCCTTGACCGCGTAGGTGTGACAGGTGCAGAGTAATAGGGCTACTCATCAATCTTGTAGAGGTCATATTCTTCTAAATGATAATTAGACCAGTGTCAGATATTTTTGTTAAATGAATAGTATTTATATTTATTTTACAATATTCAAAATTATTTAGTAATTAAAAAAAAAAAATCACTAAATAATGTTTACATAAATTTTACAATATTTACAATTATTTCATAACTAAAAAAAAAAATTCAATGCACAATGTTTACATAGATTTTTACAATACTTACAACAACAACAAAAATAATGTACAATGTTTACAGAAATTTTACAGTATTTACAATTATCTTATAATTAAAATCAATATACAATATTTGCGGATCAGAATTAAATTCAAATAAATTAGTCGATACAGGAATGGCAAGAACATCCTTTACAACCTCAAATAAAAATTCAAATCTTAATTTATTCATCTTCCACCAATTTAAAATGTCAAAATTTCCATCACTAGCATTTTCAGTGGGTTCTATTAGATATCGTTGCACCTCACCTTTTTTAGAAAAATTCATTTTGGTAATTTTCAATTTCTTGTACCCAAAATCAAAATTACAATCACCCAATCACCATCGTCATTTGAATCATCCAACAAAGTGACTCCATCATTAGATTTATCGCCCCAACTCCCACTTTCACTTGCTCCATTGTTTGAAGTATGACATCCCTTGTATTGGTTATACAAAGCATACAATAATTTCATGACCTCATTTTTTGTGGCTTCAACCTTAACACAGTCATACAAGATACCAATACAATGTACAACAAACTCCAACTTATACCTAGGTTCAAGCACAACTGTTACAATCCAAATCTTGTTCATTTTATCAACTTTGCCCCAATACTTGTCAAACTTAATCTTCATGTTATTTGCTAAAATACTTAGCAAATAATCTTGCTTGTCATCCATTTTCTTCAAAATTTGCTAAATTTTACAAACTTCATGGAAATGAATATTGGAAGTAACATTTGATGAAGCACTAAACTTCAATGTGACATCATAAAAGGTTCTTAGAAACATGGCAAAATTTCTAGCTTTCTCCCAATCATAACTTGTAGGTGGCCTCTTCTTTTCTTTTCCACCTTCATTCTCATCAAAATATTTACAATAAAATCCATCATCTTCCTCCATTCTTTCAAAAGCTTTTTCAAAATTCAATGCACTATCCAACATTAAGAATGTTGAATTCCATTTAGTAGGAACATCTAAAACAAGAAGTTTTTTTTGCATACAATCTTTTCCCTTTCAATACAACATTTAAATTTCATCAACTGGGAAGGAGATGATCGAAAATATTTGACCAGATTGCGAATACTTTCTATAGATGGATTAAACTCTTTCAACCTTTTTTTAACAATCAAATTGACTATGTGTGTTGAATAACGTGCATGCAACTAAGAGCCATCTAAAATCACAGTATCATCAGGTTTCTAATTCTTCGACTTGTTTTTCTACATCATTTGTATTTGCATTGTCTACAGTAAGGGTACCCACATACTCTATTCCCCAATCAAGCAAACACTTTTCAATAAACTTCCCAATTGTCTTCCCTTTTGATATGATCCGACACAGTCCATAATTTGGAAAAAAAAAATCTTTTTCATGAAGTATTTTATTTTGATTAGAATTCTTGTTTTTGGAAACTTTTTATATTTTAGGACTCTTAAATTCTGTTATTTCCATATTTCCTAGGTTTAGTATAAATATGAATTTTATTCTCATTGTATGGACAAGTTATTGATTATTATGAATTTAAATTTTTCTCTCCAATGTTCTTCGTGAATACCTTTCGAACTTATCAAATATAATTGTTATATTTGCGACGTTCAACCCTTAGAACTTATCAAAGGATTAAGCACCCTTTGTGGCGTTCGCAAATCGAGATTCATTGGTTTTGTAATCAAGAGGTCTTTCAAGCTTCGTTCTTATTTGGTTGCTTGGTTCAATAATCTTTGGGTCGAGATCCTATCGTCTACATCCTGAATTTGGGCTTTTCCAGCATTTTTGAAATCATTCCGTGAGCTTATGCGATTCCCCCAACCAGAATCTCATCAAGTGGTATTAGAGCTTGAGCTCCATATTCAGGTTCTATCTTTGTTTTTATTTCTTGTTGAGTCTTTGTTTTCTTCGTGCTCTTGTATTTAGTAATTTTTCTGAGTCGTTGATCCAAAAATTTTCAAAAAAAGAGTCAACAGTTGTTTTTGTGCTCAATTTGAGTTCAAATCAACTTCCGTTTATTTTGTTATTCTCGTAGTCAATTTTTGAGTTTACTAAAAAAAAATCGGCACTGTTCACGAGTTACTATTCACCCGAATATTAAATTTTTTTTTTTGATTTATCTTGGAATTATCAATTTTCTATTATCTATCTTAATACCAAAATCCATTTGTGTTCAATCCAATCCAAATTCAAGAATCACTTTCTTGAATTTTCATAGTGCCCATTTGAAATTTCATCCAGTCATTTTTCTTTTTTCTTAAGTCTCCTTGATTACAAATCTCAATGTCGAATGATGTGATCCGACGATTTGAAAGATTGCTTGAGGGTATAATTCATAGACTGGATAGGCTTGAACGAAAGAGTAAACATCTTGTTGGAGATGGTGTTGATATGAGTAATAGGTGTAAAAGGGAGATGGCAGAGTATTGTGGAGAATGTAATGGAGTCGTGAAACCGATAGTGGAGGAAACTTGTGTGGTGATGCGTGATCTCCATACGCTCATCAACGTGTAATGTTCTTCGTGAACACCTTTCAAACTTATCAAATATAATTGTTATATTTGTGACGTTCAATCCTTAGAACTTATCAAAAAATTATGCACCCTTTGTGGCGTTTGCAAATCGAGGTTTGTTGATTTCGTAATCAAGAGGTCTTTCAAACTTCGTTCTTGTTTGGTTGCTTGGTTCAATAATTTTCGGGTTGAGATCCTATCATCTACAACCTAAATTTGGGGTTTTCCGACGTTTTCGAAATCATTCCGCGAGTTCCATGCGATTCTCCCAACCGGGATCTCATCACCTATATGATTTGGAACAACAGAAAAACTCAATATCTTCTTATGTAGTTTCCAACTTCGACCAATAAAGTGTACTATGACTACCATATAATTGATGTTTTGAATTGATGTCCAACAATCAGTAGTTAAAGAAATCTTTTGCCTATCATTAATAAATTTTATCTTCAATGTTTCCTTTGTTTCATGGTAGTGATGGAGCACATCTCTAGTAATCGTTCTTCGAGAAGGAACCTCAAATTTAGGATAAAGTTGATGCACAAATTCCTTAAAACCCATACCTTCCACAAAGAAAAAAGTCAATTCATCAATAATAATCATATTAATTAATGCTTGTCTACACTTTTCTTTATCAAACACCATAGCCATAATACTACCATCATTATTTCCTCGAGTTAGTATTTTTTGGTTTTCATCAACCATAGAATTCTTATATGTATAACAAGCTTTTAAATGATTCCACATGCTAGAAGTTCTAGTATTAGTGTGAGCCTTAAATGTTCTCCCACAATAATAACATTTTGCTCTTTCTCAACCAACTATGTTAGCGAAACGATTCCATATTTCTGACCTCTCATTTGGCTATTTTTTGTCTTCCATTTGAGCATTCAAACTTGGTATCACCTCAATTAGTAACTTGATTAAATACTGCACAAACATATTTAGTATCAGCTAGGGATGGCAACGAGCCGGGCCGGGCCGACTCAAAAGCCCAATTTTTAGGTCCGGGCTTGGCTCGGAGAATCGGGCTTTTTCCAAGCCCGAGCCGAGCCAAAGCCCGTAGAAAATTTTGGGGCTCGGCCAGGGCTTTGGCTCGGATTTTTCTATTTTTTCTTTTAAAAAATTCAGTATTAATCTATTTTTTTACATTTTTTTTGTTCGCGGGCCGAGCCCCAAAAATGAGGCTCCGCCCGAGCCTTGGCTCGGTGTCGCGAGCAGCGAGCCGGGCCCGACTCGGACTTTTCACAGGCCGTGTTCGGGCGGCTCGAGCCGCCGAGCCATTTTGCCATCCCTAGTATCAGCCTTGTGTCTACAATCAATTCACATAAGCAGGGCAGAGCAATTCACATATACACTACAAAAGTAGACATTGCAATATTTATCTTTAAATACAATACTATAGTGCAGAAAATAGTACATAAAGCCATAAACAAGTTTAGATATGCAGTTCTAAATTGTTATTTGTGAAAAGAGTATCTGATAAACAAAGTATTACTAGTTTAGGTACTTCAGTGTGAATTTTGAATTATCAGAATGCCCAATTAGTATCAGCTTTCAACTAAAAAGTTGAGCTAACATTGATTGGGCTTTCGTTTTTATTAAAACTAATTGGACTATAACTGAGCAATGTTTGGAACATTCATTCACGACCACAAACAAATTACTGGGCAAGGTGCATATCATGTTTAGTCCCAATTTGTTGACGTAATGAATAAATGTATGCTCTTTAAAACTTTACCACCATGAAATCTATAGATATATAGTATCAAGTGTAGATACCCTCTCCTGTTTAAAAAAAATGAGACTTTAGAGATGATTTAGCTTTTGCATGTACACATGCAGTCTGCTCAGATTTGATTCAGATTTTTTATGACTTGCTCTTCAGTCATGGCTTCAAGAGGTTCTTTTAATTTTATCTTAACAATTTAGAACTACATATTGATGCATGGATCTTGCTAGAATATAGTAATGAATATAGTTCAGAAAATAGTACATAAATACTATTCCAAAATAAAAATCCAATAAAAGCCATAAACAAGTTTAGGGACAGGGGAAGACTGGCGGCTCGAAGCCTCGAACCCAAGAATCGCGACAAATGGTCACAGGAGGAAGATTCGCCAATTGTTGAGACTTGAGAGTTGAGACCTTGACAGTAGTCACGGAGGATGAGGCACGGGGTCTAGGTGGGTGAAGGTGGAGGTCTTGGTGGGAGGTCGCGGCTTCGACTGGGTCGACGTCGGCGGCTTCAGATTTGTGTGAGTAGTGTAGGTTTTTAATTTTCAAAATTTTAGGTTAACTCGTTTAGGTTTTCTCGAGTGTATATATATATATATATAGACACACACACACACACATTATTACCTTAGAAAAGGAAAAAAAAGGGTTGTCTTGGCTAAAAATGAAAGTAATAATTGGGCAAAAAAAATTTGATTTAGGAATTGGGTTGGGCTGGACTAGCTAGGCATGGACTTGTGAGGTGAAGCACTAATCACCTAATTAGTTAATTTGCTAATTTGTTTTAAAAATATTAAACAATTTTGATTTATCCCATATATAAAAATAAAAAAAATTAAAAAGATTTGATTCTTATTTGGTCATTTGGTTCTTGGCCTAGAATCAAGAATCGAACCGAACTCATCAGTTCTCGATTCAGATACCCGTTCGGCTATTTAACTTAAGAAGAACATCTCGGTTCGGGATTTTTTGCCAGCCCTAAGTGTAGCTGAAAACTAAGTTTTAAAGTTAAAAAAATTACAAGCACTTACGATGCTTGTTTCGCAGTCGTCGTGTCTCGCACGATGGCCAATCTATCCTATAGAGTAACTCCCACTCGTGTAGCCATCAGCGGAACGATCACAGCCACCGATTCTAGGTTCTACTCGAGTTGACCCTGTGTCAGACATGAATGATCGGGATCGTACACATACATATTCGAGTAAGCGAACATGATTTCCACAAAAATGCAGTGGTGATTCACGATCACTGGAATGTACATATGTGTACAACCCTCCATGACTTTCTCCCGACACTCGGTGACATTTCGATGACCCACTCGAGCTTATATTCAGGCACCGTATACTCGTTACCCATAAATTGGAGCGACTGATACTCAATGGTAACAACACGGACAAACTCGGTGCTTAATATGACTCGGCCAGGAATGTGAACTGATTTGGGATATCTTTAAGTTCGATCGCGCAATAAATTCACGGTCAAGTCGATGTGCAACATCAGAAAATATCAATAAAAACGGATCGAGTTATTTCATTTAATAAACAAAAAAATATGTATGCATAAAAAATAACAATATGACACTGTTACTTATTTCATGGAACCACTTGTAAGAGTTCGAGATTGTCCTTCCAGCTATCGTGCGGCTAGCTGTGGAAAAAAAAAGAGAAAATGTTAAAGGAAGCATAAATAAGTTAGCGTAGCATAGTTTACTAAAATCATACAATACTTATCCGAGCAAAATTCTTCTCCACTTTATCTCAAACGCTATTAACTTGGCATGGTCGACCTCCCGAAAAAGATGGGAGAACGTCCCATCAACGAACCTCTTCCACTTCACCTCAGCCATGAAGGGAGAGGCGACGTACTGTAACGTCAATCTCGGCCTCTTGCCGATGGCCAGCTCCGGTACGTCAACATCACACTTTTTACCCCTCAGTAACGGTGGGCGTCCTCTCATCCACCGCTCCCAGAACTGCCACCTCCTCTAGGTTCACCACCTCCTTCGCCATCGGGGCCTCCACCTCCTCCACTACCTTTTCCGTCCCCATCGGGGCCACCCGTTTCTGCTCCATAAACAACATAAATGATTCTAATGCATCATCTGCCCATAACTGTAGGTGACCACCCTCTCTGTAACCAACGTCATCCCCATCAAGATCACCTTTTCTGTCACACTACCCTCACCATCTCCACCATCTTCCCCAAACCGCTATCGTCTGCCGGCTATATCACCTCAGACCGTTGTGACCTCATCTTGAAGGTCTACGAAGTGTCCACGTAGGACTTGAACTTATCGATAAATCGTTGATACTCCCTATCAACTGTCGTCCCAGATCGTTGGCCCTTCCTATCAACTCTTGTCGCATCACGCTGACCTCCTGGGCTATAATTCAGTCGGGAAAGCATACAGATCATCGAAATAATGACCCTAAATATGTGTAGGAGATCTACGGGAGAGATATCTAGATGGGAGAAAAGGAGATCTCCTCGGTGGAAGTGATGCCCTTGACAGAGGTGATCATCAATCAATTGGACCGTCCTCCTACACAAATAACAACATTAAAAAATATTAACTTAATTAATAATTGCTGACGCATACAAAACGGTAATCAATAAATTATATTCAATTCACAGACCCAATCTTGGTCCACAATCGAATGGGACATCTGGTCGTCTTGAGTGTGTGAAACGACTAATTCACGCACAAGACCTCGACCCTCCTCCTTCGTCGATGACGTCGAATTAGTTATGACTTTGAGCTGACATATTGACATTTCAACTAGTTAATAATCATGTAATGAGAGGTCGATCACAATCTTTTTGTAATGACACCGCATCACACTTTCGAAGATGTAGACAAGACCTACCTTCAGTTTGTCTAACATCTGGTTGCACCACCTGATTGTGCCAATTAGCTGCGGCAGGACCACCGTCTCCTGTCCCTGAAAATATTTTTCGTGCAGCATGTTGATTCTCTGGGTATCGTCACGAGCTGCCTCATTGCCTGTAATATTTAGACTGATCAGTAGGGCAAACTCGAAGAAGGAGAACACAACAACCTTGTCTCTGAGGTCGAAGTGGAAGGCACCGTCGTCGACTAGCCTGAGCAGCCAACACAGTAGTGCATCTGCTTGGAGTAATGTACCTCCTCAACTGATACAGGGGCTAGAAGAAGGGCTGATGTAGAATATCCGCGTGCTGGTCATCTAGTAGCTCCAATACTACTGTAAAACTATCAAAGTTACTGTTTCAAGTAGCTTTCCCCCGACATACGTCTCAACTTCTCATCCATATGGTATTCCATCCTGCAAAAATGTATATATATTGTGTAGAAAAATGTGTTTTTCCCCACTGAATATTTAAAAGTTGAATTTCATGGGATTTAGTATATATACATAGCGAGAAATGTTTTTTTTGAATGAGTTGCATTCATGTGCTGATGCCACAATCTGATTTGAACTTAGGCTTTATAAGATTAGATGGAAATATTGTTCCTCCTGTTTTCAATTTGAACACAATAGATAGGCCAGGATCAATATTTTAGAATTCGAGAAAATATGAGTTCAAGAATATAATGTTTTAATGTATCATGCTGTATATGCATGTTCAATAGTACTTTGTCTTACATTGTGGGCAGTCTTTATCCGACAAATTTAATTTTTTAAGGGTTAGAACAAATTTGAGTGTGGAATATATCTGGCTCTACAAAATTGTGTTTCCATTGATCTTTTGAGAGAATGAAGTGGATAATCATCTTCATTAAAATGAAATCATCAGGAAGTGTAATATGTAAAATGCACGGCTTGGGCGTGGGCTGACCAGGGCACGTAGCTAGCTTGGACCGTGCTAGGCAAGGCAACCTAGGTGGATAGTTGATTTGGAGAAAATGAGTGGGTGAGGGCAAAATATGAAGTTTTAGTCCTTGTTTGGTTCCGATAAAAATTAGATTTCTGGTAAATTTTGATTAAAAAAAATGGTGAAGTGGGTAGTTGAAAAATTAATAAAGAGATGTGGGTTTTATGAAATGTAATGTTGAAAATGAGTTTGTAGAAAAATGAATCATAATCATTGGGGGCCAAAGCCGCCAAACATGGACTTTTAGTGTATGACATTTCCATTGAATATTTGATTTTTCTTGCTTAGCTCATAAAATCTCTAGATTTATTTGGGAAATGACTTAACTTCTTGTTGGTTGGTTCACCTTTTTCCTACTCTGAAGCACATTTCCAAAAGCAACTTGGCATACCTTATTTTTTAAAATTTCAACGTGCAAGAAGGTACACTTTCCTAGACTTCGAGCCACTTTCCTAAACCTCAAGCAGGTGTTTGACATTTTGTGTGAAGTGTGATTTATTCTTCATCTGAATTGGAATTGAGTAAATTAAGAAGTTCAAGTTTAACATCTTCATTTATTTGAAGTTTTAAAAAATTTGTCTCTTTGAAAATTTCCGTTTTGAAAATCTAGGAGGATAAGATTAAGAGGATTTTTGTTTTTGAAAAGATTGTTTTCTTAAAAAGGAGGAAAACTTTTCTTTTTCATTCTTAAAGGAAGAATGATTTTTATCAAACCCATATTGATCACAGAACAATTTGAGTTCTTTGTGACTTTCGATTTTTTCAGATTTTAATTTTGCTTTGAGCTTGCGATCATTGCATATGAAGAGATGAAGAAATTCTGAAAATAAATGAAGAAAAAATTGGCGGGAAAATTCTTGTATTTCTCTCTTACTTCAAAACTGAACCATGTACAGCATATATATAGACTATACAGATGAGGACTCACGTGAATAGAATGAAGATAACTATACAATTACCTAATTGACCTCTACTAAAATGTATTGCAATACTCCCTCTCAAGATGCGGAGTATATGTTCAATACTCCCATCTTGTATAATAAGGTTTTGAACTGAGTTCCACCTAATGCCTTTGTCAGCAAATCAGCAACTTGATCATGTGAAGCTATGTATAGCATCTTTACCTCTCCGGCCTGAACTTTGTCTCTAACAAGATGACAATCTATCTCGATGTGCTTAGTTCTTTCATGGAATACTGGATTATTTGCTATGTGAATTGCAGACTGATTGTCACAAAACAACAAGGATGCCTTGGATTGCACAACACCTAAATCGAGTAACAAATTCTTTAACCAACTTAGTTCACAAACAGCTGCTGCCATAGATCTGTACTCAGCTTCAGCTGAAGATCTTGATACAGTATGTTGCTTTTTGGATTTCCACGAAATCAAAGAATTGCCTAGAAATATACAATACCCTGTAACAGACCTCCTGGTATCACAACAAGCAGCTCAATCTGCATCACAATAACCCTTAAGGTGAAGGTCCAACTTTTTCTCGAAATACAGTCCTTGTCCTGATGTCCCTTTCAAGTACCTCAGAAAATGGTATGCTGCATCCAAATGTGGCTGCCTGGGAGATTTTAGGAACTAACTAAGTAGCTAGATGGCATATGATAGGCCAGGCCTTGTTAGAGTTAGATAAAGAATTCTTCATATTAATCTCCTGTATTCACTTGAATCTGGAACATCTTTTCCTTCATCTTTGCTTAATTTCAGATTGTAAGGCAAAGGGTTAGCTGCTGGTTTAGCACCTAGATATCCTGCATCTGATAGGACTTCCAGTGCGTACTTCCTTTGGCATATAGAAATGCCTTTTGAAGTTCTAGCTATTTCCAGCCCAAGGAAATACTTGAGAATTCCCAAATCCCTCAGCTTGAATTGATCATTTAGATCTCTTTTGAACTGAGTAATGTATGGTAAATCGTTTCCACCAATGATTATGTCGTCCACATAGACTAATAAAATGGTGGTTGAGCAACCATCATGTTTGCAAAATAATGAATAATCCGCCTTCGATTGCTTGAACCCTTGTGATAGAATATATGATGTAAGTTTTGCATTCCACTGTTTCGATGCTTGTTTAAGGCCGTAGATAGACTTATTCAATTTGCAAACCAGTTGTTGGCCATGCTCTCCCTGCTGCTCATACCCTGGCGGCATTAACATGTATACCTCTTCGGCTAAATCACCATGCAGGAAGGCATTGCTGATATCTAATTGATGCAAGTGCCAATGTGGCTGGGCTGCTACTACTAGAACAGATTTTACAGTGACCATTTTTGCCACAGGGGAGAAGGTTTCCTCATAATCAATTCTAGCCTGTTGTGTAAAACCTTTAGCAACTAGACGTTCCTTCTTCCTCTCCTCAGTACCATCAGCATTAAGTTTAACCTTGAAACCCCATCTGCAAGCCACCGATTTTTTATGATCAGGGAGCTGAACCACATCCTAAGTGTGATTGGAAACCAAAGCCTGATATTCCAACTCCATAGCTTGGCACCATTCAGGATATTTAGATGCGTCACTGTAAGACTGAGGTTCAAAGATAGATGATAGTGCCAAGGAATACTTCTTATGTACTGCAGATAAGTGAGAATAATTCAAGTATTCTGAGATAGGATACTTACCAGTAACAGAATCATTTGCCACGGAATCCAATTGGGGACCAGGCATGTGAGAGGTTAGGTTGCAATGATAGTCCAGAAGATAGGAAGGACGTTTGGTAGGTCTAGTTGATCGTCGAATAGGTAGCTGAGGAGTGTGAGAAGAAGCTATATGTGCAGGTGTATCTGTTGAATAGACATTCGAAATGTTGGCTGGAGATGATGTAGAAATGCCAGGAGAAAGTGACTCTGGGAGTGAAACAGGTGAATCAAAAAATTGAGGAGATTGAGGTAAAAAAACAGATTGATTAGGTAATGGAGTATAATCTGGTTTGGATAAGGTCTCAAGAAACGATGAATGATGGAATGTGAAAATGTTTTCATTAAAAACAACATCCCTAGAATTGAAAGAGGTTTTGGTATGAAGGTTATATAAACGATATGCCTTCATGCCATACGGATAACCAATGAATATGCAAGGCGAAGCTCGAGGATCAAACTTGGTCCTATTTCTCTTTAAGGTAGCTGCATAACAAAGGCAGCCAAATACCTTGAGATGACTATATGAAAGAGCAGCTTGGTAAAGTGCCTCATACGGTGATTTGTCATGAAGAATGGAGGTAGGGGTTCTGTTTATAAGGTGTGTTGCAGTTAGGACACAGTCTCCCCAGAATTGATGCGGTAAGTTAGCTTGGAATTTGATAGCTCGAGCAATGTTCAGGATGTGTTGATGCTTCCTTTCGACAACACCGTTTTGTTGTGGGGTTTCAACACAACTAACTTGATGGATGACCCTTTTGGAGTTAAAGGAATCAGTCATAGCAAATTCTACCCCATTGTCTGATCTTAAGGTTTTGATGTTACGTTGGAAATGTGTTTGAATCAGGAAATAGAAGGACTGAAGGATGGGCCTAGTTTGAGATTTTGTTCTCATAAGATAGGTCCATGTCATTCTAGTATGGTCATCGACGATGGTTAAAAAGTACTTAGATCCATTTAGGGAGGGGATAGAATAGGGCCCCCATAAATCACAATGGATGATGTCGAAAGCATTGGAAGCTCTTGTACTACTATGAGGAAAAGAAAGTCTATGCTGTTTAGTTAATGGGCAAATTGAACAATGCAAAGATTTATTTAATTTGATATTAGGAACATGCTTACATAAGGCAGATAATTTCGACACGGGTACATGACCCAACCGGCAGTGCCATACATCAATATGATTGTTGACAATGTTATTTCTAGATGAATTACAAGAGGTATTGCAAACTTTATTACAATGGAAATCAGAAATAGGACTATAGCTAGTGACAAAGGAGGTAGCAGATTTGATAGATGTGTGATGAGACTTGAAGGAAGGCTTGCCACTGAACTGGAAATAGTATAAACCATCCTCAAGTTTGCCTTCCCCAATCGTCTTCCATGTCAAAAGATCCTGTAAAAGGCAAGATTTATCCATGAAACTCAGAAAACAATTATGTTTAACAACCAAATTACTGACAGATATAAGGTTGAATGTGAAGGAAGGCACCACAAGCACATTTGTCAACATCAGGTTATCAGATAATTTTGCTGTGCCAATGTTTGTTACAGCAACATGATCACCATTTGGTAGTCTAACAGAGGCATGTGACTTGGCTATGACATTTGTCAAATACTTGACAGAACACACCATATGTTCTGATGCTCCAGTGTCAAGGATCCATTTTACATCAGTTGCAGCTGTATTATGATCAACATATTTACCTGAAAGGGCCAAAGTTTCAGGAACAGCTGTTGATACTGGTGGTTTAGAATTGTCAATGGACAATTGAGCCTTCAATTGTGGAACAAGCATGGCTAAGAGTTGTTGGTACTGATTTGAAGTAATAATTGCGTTTAGCTGAGAGTTCATATTTTCAGTTTTGTTATTAATAGGAGTCTGAACAATAGCATTGGCAACAATCATCTTCCTTTTGGCAAAACGGTGACCTGGTGGATAGCCTATGATCTTGTAACATCCACTCTTAAGGTGTCCAGTCATACCACAGTGGCTACATATAGGTTTATCTTTTCTTTGGAATTGATAGAAAGAGTTGTTCCTCTGACTTCCAAATGATCCACTCATCATTCTACCAGTGAATGCTGCAGCTTCATAGTGTTGTTGTTTCTTAGCAACAACATCTTTCTATTTTTCATCCTGTAGAATAAGAGCAAATACCTTATTCAACGAAGGTAATGGATCCATCATAAGTACCTGACTTCGAATTGCTGCAAATTGATCATCTAACCCCATTAAGAATTGCATCACTTGATCTTCATGTTTATAATCAGTGTTGTTAATTTCTGGCCGATAGTTATCCAAATCTTCCCAAAATCCTCTGAATCTATTAAAGTATGAGCTAATAGATCCATTCTCTTGTGAAATTGAGGCGATCTGCTTCTTCAACTCATAGATTCGTGTGAAATTACCTTGGCTGTATCGCTCTCGAAGTTCAATCCAGATCTCTCTAGCTGAATCCTTATGAACCACGCTAAGATAGAGTTCTTTGGGAATTGAGTTAATGATCCAGGAGGAAACCACGTGATTACACCTCCTCCAAGCACCAAAAATAGCATCATCCTTATGTGGTTTGGCAATGGTTCCATCTATGAAACCTTCTTTATTTTTGACACTAAGTGCCATTATAACAGTTCTGCTCCATGTCAAGTAATTATCATCAGTAAGAATCACAGAAATGATTTGCATTCTTGTGTTATCTCCATAGTGTAGGTAATACGGACTGGTTGGATCGATGTCCAACCGATTTAGAAGAGGATTGGAAAATTAAAGCAGCCATTTCTCCAATTGCAGAATCACCAGATGGAGTTGTATGTTCACGCTGGTTGTGGAGATCTCCAACTCCAGAATTATCAGCCATTATGCGGAAGCTTCAATGAGTTGCTCTGATACCATGAAGAGATGAAGAAATTCTGAAAATGAATGAAGAAGGAATTGGTGGGAAAATTCTTGTATTTCTCTCTTACTTCAAAACTGAACCATGTACAGCATATATATAGACTATACAGATGAGGACTCACGTGAATAGAATGAAGATAACTATACAATTACCTAATTGACCTCTACTAAAGTGTATTGCAATAGCATAAGCTAAACCTTCTTTATTAATGGAATTTATAATTTCGCTATAAGTAAGGAGAGCATAAGGAATAGTATCATTAAGATGAAGTTTGATTGTATTTCGCATTCTTTCAGCGAAAAGTTTGGGAAGTCCAGATATAAATCTTTCTTTCCCAAAAGTTTGATTACAATCTTCATGAAATAAAACTCGGTAAGAAACGTGTCCGTATACCATCGAAAATCATGAAGTTTTGAACAAGTGACTTGTTCTGCCTTAAAGAAGGGTTGGAGTTCCTATAAAATGTTCGAGAATGGAGAAAACAAGTGTATTGAAACTATCATTTTGAAATTGATCATTGACAGCTTGAGTAACAGTATTATGATCTTCGGTAATAAGATAGTTATTCCACCAACTTTTAAGTTGTCTGGTGAAACCACAAACTAAATTACCAAAGGCGGTAACATGGGATATTTCTCAACATATATAAGCGGTGTAATACACTACCATATTTTTGAGTAATTGTAATATTTGATATTCTGTCAATCCATCAAGATTCTATTCAACGATTTTATCGCCAATATAGGAAACTTGTGGTTTTTTCTTTTCTTTATATAACATATCAGGATGAGAATAGTAATATGGAAATTTTGAATTTTGACATTTCAATGTATTGATATGAGATGTTTTCATATTCAACAAATTGAGCTTCAAGTTCATCTAGAACATTAATAATACTGATTTTTTTGATGTTTCCTAATTTGGCTATTTAATTGGCGAGTTGTTGTAAGATACTGAATTCTGTGGACAAAGAGTCTTTACCCAGCTTAGGAGCTAATTTTGAATCAATAGGTTTGAAAATTGTATTAAAAGGTCTCTTCTCATCTTTTTTGGTTGAGGAAGATTGAGACTCAGAATTGGTTTCAATTCTAGTTGATTGAGAATACAAAGATTAAAGAACAATATTTGTATAATTGTTCTATGATTAAATGTTTTTGATATCTTTAGCTATAGTATCAGAATGGTCTGGTCTATTAACGGGAATATGTTTATGAGGAGATGCAATTATCTCAATGTTTCCATAAGAAACGACTATTTCTTGCATCGTTGGACGTTCAGATTGAAAACTTTGTCCATAATGAGTTTCATTCTTTTTATTAATACTAGTTATTGCCCGTACGATGTACGGGTTAGATTATTTTGTAGGAAGTGTTAGCATGTTAAATGCGTGAAATTATGTTTGATTTTGAGGTGTGAGATAAGATAGAAAAATTTTGTTTTCAACATATAAATACATTTTTGGATTCATTTCTGTTAAAGCAGTAGGGAAAATAATGTATTATTTATAGAATGAGTGAAAAGATAATAACTTGTCAATGTGAATAGTTACATATTTGTAATTTACATATACAATAAGAAAAACAACTACATATTACAACTGTATAATCAATAGACAAATTATGTTGTAGAATCGAATATACAAAATATATAAAAAAAAATGAAGATTTCAATGAATATAAAGCCAACGGTTTTGAAATATTATAACTGGGTAGAATTTAAATTAAAATGATTAAACAGGATAAAGGAGAAAAAATTCTGAATGTTTATGGCTCATTACGGAATATCAAACGAAGTCGAAATATTACATTCTTAATATCATTTTCAAGTACTCATGGCCTATTATTTCACGACATTGATGGTGTGCGAAACGGTCAATCGTAGCAAATGTTACGGCGCTTCAAAGTAGATCGTTTTAAACTAATATTTCAAAATTATATTTCGAGAATTTTGATAACAATCTAACTTTAAAAATTCAAACGAAATCGAAATATTATATTCTTAATATCAAATGAAGTCTAAATGATATAGAAAATTTATCGATTCGACCAGCGTACGATCATTTAGGAATTTTTAAAGTTAGCTTGTTATTGAAATTCTCGAAATATTAGTTCTACTTTGACGCATCGTAACATTGACTACGATTGACCGTTTCGCACACCATCAACGTCGTGAAATAATAGACCGTGAGTATTTCAAAATAATATTAAGAATGTAATATTTCGACTTCGTTTGATGTTCCGTAATAAGGTTGACAATGAAGACAAAAATATAAGTAATATATTCAAAAAACGAGTTATACGTCTTTTTTAACACACGCGTTTGACGTCCGTTTAACTATTTTCGATATTCATTTACATCATTCAATATATCTGCGATATACTTCTCGAAATGAGTTTCGAGAGGATATAGAAGATTTATGGATTCGGCTAGTGTAGAAAGTCGAAGAATTTGTAAAGTTAGTTTGTTATCGAAATTTTTGAAATATTAGTTTGGAACAACGTACTTTGACGTAACGTAATTTTCGCTACGATTGGCCGTTTCACACACCATCAACGTCGTAAAATATTAGGCCGCGAGTTCTTCAAAATGATATTAAGAATGCAATATTTCGACTTCGTTTGATATCCCGAATTAAGGCACAAATAAATGCGAAAACGAAAGGAAAAAAAAAAAAAAAAGGTATTGCATGTCTCACACAGTGCGAGACATGCAGTGCACGTCTCGCACTGTGCAAGGCATTTTTTTTTTTTAATAAAAATATCTAATTATTTTTTTAAAATGTATAGAGCAAAAAAAATTAAATAACAACTTTGTTTTTTTTTAAAAAAAGTAATATATAGCAAAAAAACAAAAAAATCACACCTAAAAAATGACGTCATTTTTAACCAACACTTTCTACAGTAAAAAACTCTCTCACTCTTTTAATATATATATATACTAGTTGTTGCCCGTACGATGTACGGGTTAGATTATTTTGCAGGAAGTGTTAGCATATTAAATGCGTGAAATTATGTTTTATTTTGAGGTATGAGATAAGATAGAAAAATTGTTTTTAATATATAAATACATTTTTGGATTCATTTCTGTTAAAGCGGTAGGAAAATAATGTGTTATTTATAGAATGAGTGAAAAAATAATAACTTGCAATGTGAATAGCTACATATTTGTAATTTATGTATACAATAAGAAAAATAACTACATATTACAACTGGATAATCAATAGACAAATATGATGTAGAATCGAATATACAAAATAAAAAAAAATGAAGATTTCAATGAATATGAAGTCAACGGTTTTGAAATATTATAACTGGGTAGAGGTTTACTTTATTTTATAACTATATTCAAATTAAAATGATTAAACTGGATAAAGGGGAAAATTTTTGAATGTTTATGGCTCATTACGGAATATCAAACGAAATCGAAATATTACATTCTTAATATCATTTTCAAGTACTCATGACCTATTATTTCACGACATTGATGGTGTGCGAAACGGCCAATCGTAGCAAATGTTACGGTGCTTCAAAGTAGATCGTTTCAAACTAATATTTCAAAATAATATTTCGAGAATTTTGATAACAATCTAACTTTAAAAATTCAAACGAAATCGAAATATTATATTCTTAATATCAAATGAAGTCTAAATGATATAGAAGATTTATGGATTCGACCAGCGTACAATCATTTAGGAATTTTTAAAGTTAAATATTAGTTCTACTTTGACGCGCCGTAATATTTGCTACGATTGACCGTTTCGTACACCATCAACGTCGTGAAATAATAGACCGTGAGTACTTCAAAATAATATTAAGAATGTAATATTTCGACTTCATTTGATGTTCCGTAATGAGCCTGACAATGAAGAAAAAAATATAAGTAATATATTCAAAAAACGAGTTATACGTCTTTTTTAACACACGCGTTTGATGTCCGTTTAATTATTTTCGATATTCATTTACATCATTCGATTTATCTGCGATATAGTTCTCGAAATGAGTTTCGAGAGGATATAAAAGATTTATAGATTCGGCTAGCGTGGAATAGTCGAAGAATTTGTAAAGTTAGTTTGTTATCGAAATTTTCGAAATATTAGTTTGAAAAAGCGTACTTTGACGTAACGTAACTTTCGCTACGATTGGCCGTTTCACACACCATTAATGTCGTAAAATATTAGGCCGTGAGTTCTTCAAAATAATATTAAGAATGTAATATTTCGACTTCGTTTGATATCCCGAATTAAGACGCAAATAAAGGCGAAAATATAAGTTTTTAAAAAAAAAAAAAAATGAAAAAGATATCGCACAGTACTGCATGTCTCGCACTGTGCGAGACAGTATTTTTTTTAAATTTTTTTTTTTTTTTTTTTTACAAAAATATCTAGTTATTTTTTCTAAGTGTATAAAGAAAAAAAAATTAAATAACAATTTTTTTTTTTAAGTAATATATAGCAAAAAACTACAAAAAGTAAAAAATCACACGCTGAAAACGACGTCGTTTTTAACCAAGAGTTTCTACAGTAAATTTTTCTTTCACTCTTTTAATATATAGGGGATATATAAGTATTTTGAATAGATTTGGCTTTGGTAATTTTCTTACCAAAAACTTTGAAGTGCTCATTCATAAAAACTTAAATTTTAAGTAGAATTATAAAATTCTTTTAGTAAAGATTCAATTACAGTTTTTGAAAACATTGTCTAAGAGTATGACGAAATTTTTTGACAGGAGGAGTTTGATCAGTTTTGAATTCAGCTCTTCTATTTTTTTTCGTAGAAGTAATGACATTACACTGCTTATCTAATCATTCTGATAGACTAAGTAGCATATCTGATAGAGTAGGAGAATCAAGTTGTTTTGATTTGATTTTTTCATCAGTTGTGTATTGAGTTTTTGGAATATTTGGTGTAAAGTCAAGTCATTTTAGTCTATCATAAGAAGTTGAAAATCTTGATGATTGAAAAGTATTATCAGGTCTAATTTCAGATCTAGAAGAATAAGATCTTCTAAGATTATTTGATGGTCTTTCATCAAATATCATCTTGCCATGTCATTCACGAAATGAAATAATTTGATTTGGAATAGCTCAGGAGCATGAATTGGAATTTGAGCATTTTCAAAATCTCATTTTAGTACTCTAGATTGAAGAATCAATTGTATCCTGTTCGGAATCATGGTGTTAGAATGAAGATGATTAACTTCCATCAGAAGACTTCTTCTTTATCAGATGAGCGACGAGCTCGAATATTTAGTTGAGTGTTTATTGACTTATAATATATTCGATATATTACAGCAAATGCCTTGGAACGATCATCAAAATTGAGATTTTTTGTCTGAATGTGAAGAGTAAGAGCATTGAAATGGTTTCATCATTAAGTTGGATAGTAAAATTAGGATAGCAATTTGAAAAGATAGGACCGCCTTCAAAATTTGATTCTAAAACTAATGATAATGAATTTTCAAATTTAAGAAATTTTTTATTTCTAAGAGTTGAGAGAATAGGAATGTCTAGATCAAGTCTAAACAAAGGTTTGACATCAATTTGTATAAGCCCCGCGTGAAGATATTTATATCTCTTCCTGTAAGCTTGAATAATATCTTTTCAGAATATATGTATTTAAATTGTTTGATTTTTTTTATAGCTTGAGTTTGCTCAAAGATTTTGATAACATAATCTTGACAAAAATTAAACTTTCCTATATCATAGATAGAACTTTTGTCTACCTTTGGAATCATCCAGTTATGTAATTTTTGTTCAATTTGAGCAATTTGGAGTATATGAGAATTGAAAGTATCTAATGAAGATGCAGATGCATGATTTTGATCTAAGTCTTCATCATCATGAAAGGTGTTTAAAAAATTACTAGTTCCATTTAAACTATAAGATCTCTTAAACCAATTAGGATATGAAGACATAATTGATTAAAGCAAAGTTATATTGACATACCACAATAAATACAATGCTACTGGATTGACTGAAACTAACCCAACCTACAATGGGACCACCATACGCTCTATCGACTTAACGGGCTGACTAACGCTATTTAGCAAGCTCTAGGGTAGCCAGTTTCATATCAAAATGCCAATGGATTCTATCACCATATTATTTCGGGGTTCAATGAAATTTATAGGAATGCAGAGAAATTTTCAAAATAGCGATTTATGATTTCAACCTTATTTTAATTTTAATACGATACATAAAGAAGGCTACTATAAAGAGTAGCATACCCTTGATTATGAAATATTGATTGTTTGTTGACCATTATGAATTCTATGAAAATAGGATATTATAATTATGGAGATCAAAGAGTTTGAATACACGGATAGGCCGACGCGTGTATGTGGGGAGGTTAAATATCTCAATTATCACTGAACCTTATAAAATATTTTTCGATTGCCATTCAACTTTAAAAGAACTAAGTTGTCACTGAATTTTTTTCAAAAGTTTTTTAATTACCATTGAACTTAAAAGTCATTCAAGTTGTCACTGAACTTACCAAAATATGATCACACCCGTCACTTTTTCACTCACCCTTTACTGGATGACATGATAGGAAAAAAAATATATATAGATGTGATATTAATTTTAGAACTTGACAAAGTGTGATATTATTGTTGTTTAGAAGGCGAAATATAGTCTCAAATTTCTAATAGAATGTCAAAATATGTGGGCCCTTCTGCCAGACTTCCCTTTTCGACTTTTAGTACCTCAAAAGTGGGAACAGCGATTCCTGGGCCTCAATAAAGAGAACAAACTTTTTGAACAAAAGAAAAGGCGCAAGAGAAAGAATAAACAAATAAAACAGAAGGGTGCAAGAAAAAACTTTAGGGGTTAACTGGCAAAACTTTTGATAAAAATGATGAAATACGTAGTAAAAAAATTAATAAAAATTGTAGATCTCCAGAAATGTCTGATTAAAATTGAAGTTTGATTACTTAAAAATGAATAAAATTTTTAAGTTATATCAAATGCTTAATAGCATAAATTAATATTAGGACAATAATACATTTTATGCGATTTCATGTTTCACTTCTGTTCTTGATTCTCTACTTCTCTGTCACTGGTGGTGTGCATATTATCATTTTCCATAAATTGCCAAGAGAGAAAAAATAAAAGGAAGAAAATAATTATAAAATGTTATAATCGAGTGGCGTTGAACCAAAATTTACATAAATGCACGATATCGTCCAATATGGTATTGGATAAAAATTTCGACTTCAGTCCACGTGTCAAGTTTCTGATGAAACAATGAAACAATAGGTTCTTGCATTTTTTCGTGTTGCTGCATTATCGCTCTTTGATGGCCACAGGATTTTGAAACAGAAACCACCATCTTGATTGATCGGTTTCCGAATCCTAGTGCATTGATTTGTACATCTAACATCTTTTTGTACATGCTTCCTTTAGGAGCATGGACCGCGGTTGCAGTGCCTAATAAGGTTCTAGACTGACTGTGGTTGGATTGTCCCAATAGGCAAAATATGGATATGCATTCACCTGAATGGTGCACCGGTATCTGCTAAGAACTCGACAATGGTGGTCATAGTAGGGAGGAGAATGGTGGTGAAACTGGAAGCCGAAGGAGGCAATAGAGAGGCAAGAATAGCAATGCTATGTGGTGTTGTGACTTTAATTTTACTGTCTAATCCGTGATTTAAGTAAATCTGAATGCAAATTCTGCATAGCTTGGACTAAATAATTTTGATCCAACTTATCGTTGTCGGCGGTTAAGTACTCGTTGCCTAAGGCAATGGCAATGATGGAAATGGCTGGAACGAAGGGTAAAACCCGAGAGGCGAACCATTAATTCATTGCCGATCAAAGGGTAGACAGTTATGTTGCAACTTGGGAGTTTTCTATTGCTACAACAAGGTCAATGCCGATATAGGAAAAGGCTTCAAGAATTTTGGGATTGGTGTCTTATATCTTAAACTTATCAATGAGGGTGGTTTGGAGTAGCCAAGCCACATCTTCGGTGAAGGGAGGTCGTTCCTGACCGTGCCATAGTTTATTCTGATGCCGAAAACTTTTTGAAGTAGGCTGGAGCCTGGATGGATGGTGGAGGAGGAGATTTATTAGAGTCATTATGGTTTGAAGTATATTAAATCACTTGGTTTTTGCCAAGAGTCTTTTTCATAACATGAGTGTATATAATGCTGTGATTTTTACTCTCCGAGATCGAGGTAAAAGAAATTGAAAAATAAAGCTTGCCCTTTTGCTATACTTTTGAGCTGGATTGCAACTGCTAGACACAACATAATCTAAATTGCTATCTTAATTATAGGTCTTGATTCCTTTACCAAATTGTTAGAGGCTACAAAGGTTTGGAGCATTGTGTTTCTGCAAATGACTTGAATAGAGCTTCCTTGAGTTTGCTAAGAAAATCTTTGTATGTGTCCCGGATTGACTTAGGAAGATCTTCAATCAATCACGTGCACAATCCCCAAAGTTCATCTACTCCCATGTTATGTACGGAAGTTTAGAGATTCGACGAGTTTGGATAATGTGGGACAACCAATAAATGCTATAAAAGTAGATTTGCCATTTTTGACAGAATCGAGTCACGCATTGTGACCATAAGGAGAGTATAACGACAATGACTCCCTAGGTAAGTAGAGAACCGAAGAGTGTTGATAGTAAGGCATATGCTCATCCGTGAAATCAGATACGTCAATCAGTAGCGAGAATATTGATTAACATGATGATACTATCTTGAGCTTGTTCTATATGAACCTATATAATACCAGCGAGCACCTTTTCAAATAAAAAACTATCAGAATGTATGTGAATCTAAATAGGGTCAACGAGCATGATAATAAGAAGTCTTATATTCAATCTCAAATATAAGCAACGAGAATACGAGTCACGTGAAGGTAAAATTATTAAATAAATGAATATATTTTATTCAAATTCACCAGATATTCCACATCATCCAAAATCGTGATTGAAGCACACTTAAAATGAGAATGTAAAACTTGTTAAACATGACATCACAATTAATGAATGAAAAATGTGGCATGATGAATAAAATGTGAAAAACAGAAGTTGAGATCTGTTGTACAACTTTTGCTATCCAATTTACTGTCTACTCAAGTAATTATTGATACATAATTTTATATAAATATGTCATCAATTTTAATTTCTCACTGTAATAACTATTTAACACAAGTAATGCTATTCATAGTGAAAATTATCACTAGTTGTCCTGCATGACATACATGTGACAATTTATTATTTGATGTATTAAATGCATCAAATAACAAATTGTTACATATATTTCACGTAGGACGACTATCGATAGTCTTCAATATGAATAACATTATTTATTTAACACTGTTAAATACTTTCTCTCACACAAAATGATGTATCAATATTTAATTTGGTGGACAGCAAAAGTTGAACAACATATCTCAACTCGAAAAGGTAATACATTCAGTTAATGCTCTCCAATTAATGGTTGCCATGTATTATTAACAGAAAGGAGTTAATTACCTCATGGCATCATTTGAAATTTATAAACAGGCATAATTGAGACCAAAGATAGACTTGAATAATTGAATACTCTCCTTTCAAATAGTCATTTCTCTCCTAACTCTTCTTTGAAGCCAAAATTCAATGAGTTTAAAGGTGAAAACTCTGGTTAGATGACAGGAAATTGTTAATCTCAGTTTTAAGGTAAAAATCCATCTTTCTGTGCTGGATTGTAAATTGTGGGCCAAAATATGACCATATGCTGTAATAATAATGTGTTGAGTGCTTTATTCTATTCATATATTGTGTTATTTATTTATATATATATATATATATATATATATATATATATACATACACATACATACATACATACATACATACATACACAAAAAGATGGGCTCTGATACCATATTAAAATTTGGGGGGTTCATCTTAAAATGTCAACCTTCTTAAAATGAGTAGCTCAAATTCTTATAAATTAGTTTATGTTTTCATCTTTATTCGATTTGGGATTACATCCCTTGATACAAATAGTCTAATTTAATGTACCAAACATGAATCCGAGCCACCCATGTTTGATGCCTAATTTAATCTCAGAGGCCTCAAGTCTGATCTTAGGACGAAAAGCGAAAAATAAAATGAAGAAATCTGCTGCATCATGGCTAAATGTAAAACAGAAAGCAAACTGTGAATTCAAACTTCTGTAAAGAACAAAAAATTATTTTAAATTTTTGAGCTAAACATATATTCTGAACAAAAAATTATTTTAAAATTTTGAGCTAAACATATATTCTGATGGACATTTCTATATCCCCTTTCATCTGTCAGAGGAAAGCAATAAAGGATGAGTCCTTATATCATAATATTTTTCAAAACCCGAGAATTTAAGCTTCAAAAACTTTGCACTCCTTGTCAGCTGGATTTGTCTTGCAAAAATCCTCCAATGGGTCGCCACTTCCTTGTGCAGCTACGCCAGGACACTTGTAGGCCACCAGATGAGCCAAATCAACAACTCTTTGGCTGCAAAGACAAAAAATAACAACGTAAGTAAAATAAACTTGACACAGATCACACCTCAAGACATGTCATGTTTGTATCATATTAGAACTTCGGCAAGAACTCAAAGAATTCTTTTCTATGGGATTAGAGCAAGCACATTTTCTATATTCAAGTCTCGATGAGTATACTTGAATCCAACCTACACGTGATGGGCCTATTCAAGAATAAATTAATAAATAATTATGTTCCCACTCTAATAGCTCGAGTTTTAGAAAAATGTGTTTTTACATGGTATCAGAGGAAAAAAAATAAAAAAAAAGCTTTTGGGTTCTAAGTCTCGTCTCAACACATTTATTGGGCTCGCCGTGAAGACTAAATTAAATAAATAAATAAATATATATATATATATATATATATGTCATCTCTAATAGCTTAAACTTTTAGATAAAGTGGTTCAACTGATATTAAATAGATAAACATTGCATACCTGTATCCCCATTCATTATCATACCAAGCCACTACCTTGACCATGTCATCTCCCATGACCATTGTCAAGGAGGAATCTATGGTGGAGGAAACATCGGAGCATCGGAAGTCGACTGAAACAAGAGGTACATCACATACTGCCAATATGCCCTTCAACGGCCCGTCAGCTGCCTTCCTGAAAGCTGCATTAACATCTTCGGCTGTGATTCCTTTCTTCTCAACATTCACCACGAGGTCCACAACAGACACGTTAGGTGTTGGCACACGGAGTGCAATGCCATTGAGCTTGCCCTTAAGCTGAGGAAGAACGAGTGACACGGCCTTGGCTGCACCAGTGCTAGTTGGTACTATGTTCAATGCTGCGGCTCTAGCTCGCCTCAAGTCCCTGTGTGAAGCATCAAGAAGCCTCTGCAAACAACAAAATCAATGTCAATGAATTTGTATTCTCACGATGAAACTAATTAATGTAATCGACAATGGTTGACTTGTTTCTTTAGGTTCACAATTTTTTCAGTGTAATCACCTGATCACCGGTGTATGAGTGAGTGGTTGTCATTGTTCCCTTGACAATGCCTGCAAAATGCAAGGGAAATCCCCCATTAATTACTCAAACTCGAGAAATTGGAGGTCTAGTCTCGTGCTAGACTTTAAGTTTTGATGATTATCATAACAACCGTCATAGAGAAGACTTGTTCAATGACGATTCTTATAATCGTCATAATAACCTTTAACAACACCTTATATATGAAGCCTCATTATCTGTCATTGATGCTATTCGTTGAAAGCTATTAGCCATGACGGAATGTCTAATTTATTGTTGTGGTACAAGAAGGATTTTTTTTTTCCTTACCTAACTCTTCATCCATGACCTTCACGAAAGGAGCCAAACAATTTGTGGTGCAAGAGGCATTGCTGCATAATGTAAAAAAAGAAATTGGAACAATTTGTGTCTAATAAACATGTGGAAGCACATTGAAAAACCTCAAAAAACATGTAGAGTTGTGTACATAATTGCGTATTTATAAGCACATTTGACGATTGTTAGTCGATCAACATAAAAACTACTGACCTAATGATCGATGTTAGCAACATCGTGATCATAGTCCTGTTCATTAACACCAACAACATAAGTTGGTATATCAGCACCTTTTGCTGGAGCAGTGATAACAACCTTCTTTGCTCCTGCTTGTATGTGCTTCCCAGCACCCGGACCATCCACGAAAACACCCGTTCCCTGTATCCACATGATTTAATCAGTTTTAGATTGCTAAATGTCAATGACATTTTTGGTAAGGTGAATCAGACTATTCAGAATACTAGACAATATTAAATAAGAAAAAAAAGTTAAATCTTGTCTACTGTATTGTCAAATACTATCCAATACAATCCTGAGAATGCACCAAGTGAACTTGAAAGTGGTTGTCTAAGATTGAGATCAGATTTAAGGTTGTGCTAACTTATGTTGTTTAACTTTCGTCATCAAACTTCTACCTGTTCCAAATTAATAATTGAACTTTCATTTGTTTGTAATCGAAGCACCGTGTCTAGTGTCTACCTATTTAACGAAAAATCTGACATCGGTATGAAAAAACCTGCGTCTTATACTTCACATAGGAATATTAGAACAACGCCCTGCTGACCTTACCAGGAAGGTCGATCTGTGGTCGAGCTAATGAGTTTACAATAACATTAGACTCCAAGCAATTTAGTAGAGGATTGGACGAGAACTCTACCTCAATAACAATGTCAATGCCGAGCTCAGCCCAAGGAAGTTTGAGAGGGTCCCTATTAGAGACAACCTTTATGGGCTTCCCGTCGACGCTTATGGTTTCATTGTCAACTATTTTAACATCTGCCTTGAATGTGCCAAGCATTGAGTCGTATTTCAACAAGTGAGATGCCTGCACTTGATATGCAATTCGTGAAGTCGAACCCTTAATTGCTAAAGGACTAAAAAGGCCACTAAAGAAAACCATGCTAAACTCACGTTTTTTACACCGCCACTGTCATTGACAACGACCACCTCAAGTGGTGAGTCTTTGCGGCCATGCCAGCAGCGGAGGAAGTTCCTGCCAATGCGTCCAAAACCATTGATGGCAACCTTCAATTTGGCAACAGTTTGTCCCTTGACAGGGGTTGATCCTGTAGTCTAATGTTAGACAGAAACAACAGATTACGGCCCGATTCGGTGATGGAAAGAAGTATGCATCAACTTAACCATTCTACCGTCAGAAGTCAGTGTTGTTAACTAGCAATCATGCTACAGTGCTATAATCCTTGACATAATCCCACGTGGCATTTGATCATTGGATCATTTTAAACACAGTCAACTTTTCCATCAAATCATTTGTTGCCATCTCGGATTATGTCACTGCATTTGTTAAATTTCTTTTGGCAAAGTGGCAAAATCCTTTGACTAAAGATAACCACCTTAATGTCATTCCTAATAGAATTATTATAAAAAGTTGAAGAAAGAAAAGCACAATTATAACGATAGGTTAATTATTTAAACAAAGATAAAAAGAATACCTTTGGAGTGAGTTGGGCTGCCACTGCATCAAAAAAGGATGCCTCCCTAGCATTCTTGACAAAGGTCACACAGCCACTAGACCTAAGACCACAGTATTCAGCCACTTCCAGCTTCTACACAGCCAGAAAGAAGCAAATTAAAACAGTTGAAGCAGAAACTACTTGGATTCAGCATTAAAAATAGGTCCATGGTAGCCCTAGTGCCTACTTACACGAGTAATAACGAACTAAAACAAAATCAGAGAGCAAGCCAAGCGTACGAACATTTATAGTAGTTCAGTTTATCCATAAGTTGAAAAGTACATCAACTTTATCAATGCAGGTTTTTGCTATTTCGAAGAAGAGTACAAGGTAATCTTAAACCTCACGTAGTAGGAATATTAGGGTGACTTAATAATACGACCAAACATGCGCATAAAAAATAGCCATACAGTATTATTAGGTTCCACGAGGTGGAAAGCGTCATGCTTTGCAAAAAGATGAAGGAAGATGACCTTAGAGAAGCATTGAGTAGGAAATGAATATGAGGTCTTGGAAAGAAGCCTGGTGCTAGTTGGGATTCTTGAAGAAGCCAGAGCTGAGTGGGAAGCCATTATTGCAGCAACTAAAACAAACTACAAGAACAGCTTCTTAGTATATATATGGTTTTTCATTATTCAAGAAAATCTAAATTTGTAGAGAAATTCTGGTTTTAAATGAGTTTAAAAAATGAATGGAAAGGATTGCATTTGAAGATTAATATCAGATAAGATCATGTTTTTCTCAGCACCATAAAATTCTTCAACCCTTTTTTTGTTTTATATTTCTTGAAAGTTTCCTTCCCAGTAGTGTAAAAGGGGGCCCTGTTGCCCCGGTCTTCCAAGCTTGCAAAAAGCCCGATGCTGGTCGGCGTGGCCAGTATGCGAACTGTTCCGGACTTTGCACTAATAATTGGATGAGAAAAATTAACCATGTAATCAACTTCGCTCACCTTCGGACGACCTTGTGGGCCCAGAGAAATGCAATGCGCCAGGAATGGCGGGTCCTTTCCAGACTCGTAGACTGGTCCTCCCCAAGAGGGAGAGACAGGGGTGGGGCAGGGAGGAATACGTGGAAAATAGCTGGTTAACCCAACCAATTTTCCAAAATAGTCATTGATCATTTTTTACGTTACTAACTATCTAAAATACCCCCAAATATAAAATATTACACCCATTATCATCTTAATATAAAAGATTTTCAATTTAGTCCTCAAAATATTTTTGATCTATATTAACGCTTTTGCCTTTTCACAAAATTGGTATCAGAGCCTAGTAACAAACCTGAAAAAAAAATTTAGAACTTTAGAAATATTTTCTAGAATGGATAGAAAAGATAAACTAATTTTACAAGAATTGCAAAATGTTGTTATTTTAACTAATACTAATAGAATTAAATTACAAGAGTTAGCAACAAATTTAAGTAGCAAATAAAGCAAATAAATCTCTAAGTGAACAAATAAAACAAATAAATAATTCTCAACAGTTAACTGAAGTAAAAAATAAAGCATTATAAATTTTAGTAGATGAATCTCACGAATATGAAGAGGAAGATATTATTATAAATCAATTTTTAGAACAATATGATAATTATGCTTTACCTTTAGAAAAAATCGATATGATGAATCAAGACATCATGACTCATGTATAAAAAAATTGAATCAAATTTAGAAATTGTAAATGATAATATTAATATTGGACCAAAAATCCTATATAAACAAATTGAATCAAAATTTAAAGAATAAAAATTTAAAAATAATTCTTATTCAATTGAACCACCTTTACCGGCATACGTTATAGAAGAATTAGAAATTAAATTCTTTGAAACTGCTGGAGAGGAATTAGAAGCATATAAACAAAATTTAGAACAATTAACTATCCAAACTGAGAATATATATATGAATGATCCTCCGCCTAAAGAGGAGACTACTGAAATTAAGACTCCACCTTTAAATGAACAAGTTGAGCCGTTAGTCGGAGAAACTAGTGGTACTAATTTTACTACTGATTGGATTCAAGATGAATCTGATGACTGAAATTTGAAATGGATAAGAGAACATGAAATAACTAATGAGCGAGCAAGTTATAATTTTAGAAAAGGTCCAAAAACTATTGCGACCAAGTCTATACATCTTAGGGATAATAATCCTGTTAGATTATTTACTGAACTAATTCCTACAACAAGAATATGGTTAGATATTGATGATAGCAATAATAAAAGCGAAGTTATTGATTTTTTTAGCAAAAGCTACTGATTTAGTTGTTGCTTTTCATAGATGGAATATCACTCAAACTTATAACTTTATAATCCACACCTTTAGAGGAATTACTTCAAACATCTGGAGAAGAACTTCTGAAGAAACTGATAAGTGCGGGTTTTCGCACTTATTTGGGCCGTTAAATTTAGATATTTGTGAGTTTTCATTAAAATTTTGCTACCTAATATAGTTTATTCTATTTTGTAGATATTTCAATGCTAAATCCTAATTTGGAGAAGAAAACGGAAAAAGAAATGAAGAAAAGTTCAAAAGTACAAAAAAGAGGAATTCGGTTTCGATTCTTAAAAAAAAAAAAAAAAAAAAAAAAAAAAAATATATATATATATATATATATATATATATATTTTACTGTAGCGCCGCGCGCTACTGTAGCGGTGCCCAAGTTTCAGGCATGCAGCGCCACTTACGCGGCGCCCGGTAGCAAGAAACCCGATTTTTGACCTGTTTTTGGCTTATTTTTGACCCAACTTATCTCATTTCCTTCCTACAATATAAATACTACTTGAAGACCACTTCTAGGGCAAGAAAAGAAGGGAGGAGCTGACCACAAAAATGAGAGAAAACTTGGGAGCTCCACTTTCTACAACAATGGTGGAAATGGGAAGATGAAGAAGAAAACTCCATTGATGAAAAAGGTCACATCTCCTTCAATAAGCCATTTCTCATCTTTAATCTCGTTTTTATCACTGTGTAGTAATATTTTGTTAGCTATTTGTGAATCTATTTATGGATAGTTAACTTGTATGTGATTGGGGGTTATTTTGCAACCCTAGAATGATTTTCTATCGATTTGTGCTTTAAAGTTCTTTTGATTAATGTGATTAATTCATTGTGCTTAATGTGTTTATTATTCTTCTCGATTATTTAGCGGGCCAACTAGATGATTGAGTTGTTTACAATATATGCTATTTTGGGAATTTTAGTACGTAATCGCTAATTTAACCAAAATCTAGTAGCAACTACACTTTGATAGATTATGAGGAATTTTCTATTAAATGTAGGTAGATTATCATTTAAGTTAACAAACCGAGCTTGTGTGTTTGCGCTTAATTCAATTCAACTCTCTCGTCGTAATGCTTTTGTTAAATTAAATCTAGCGAGCTTATCCTAGGTTGTTTAATGAATAGGGTTGGGTAAAGAGCTTGTTTTATTAAACTAAAATATAAGGAGAGTTTGAGGTAATCCAGCTTGTGATTATTCTCGAATTGTTGTTGATCTTTTGAACGAAAATCCTTTGCGAATATCAATTAGAAATTCATTCTAGCGGCGAATAAATATCTCTCGATCACATTTTCGTTTCCTTGTGTTCTTTGTCATTTTTGTCTTTTATATTTTTAGTTTATCGCTTCATTAGTTAAACAACCAACCCCCCCTCCCGATTTACTTGCTTTCCGTATTTTTACTTTCTTATTGCAATTGGTGTAATTGAAAACAATCCTCTGCGGGAATGACCCCTTACTTACCAATTATTACTTGAACGACACACTTTAGAAAAGTAAGGAATATTATTTTGACCCCCTTTTGGGCATGTCAGAAACCAAAAATCAAATCAAATATGGAGAAAAATCTGCAACTACCATAGATAGTAATGAAAGTTTAGATGCTGAAAATTTTAAAGATATTTTAAAACGAATAGAAAATTTCTTTAGACATCTACTCTTAGGAGAAGTTATACTTGAAACTAAAATTGATATGATTACTTAAAAAACCTTACAAATGGAAAGAGAAATGGAATTATTAAAAATCTGTGATATGTGTGAATTAAATGAATATACTAAGAAATTCGAAAAAATATATATCAAAGCATCTAAATCCATAAAAGAATGGAATATATCAGAAAGAATAAAAAATTATTAAATAGATATTTCTTTAAACTGTCCTGGCCATGGGGTCAGAAATTATTTGAGAAATATCAAATTTATTGGAAGAGAATAGAATGGGAAGATCCTAATCAAAAAGCTGATATTCTAGGAATGAGAACTTCATTCGCTAAGAGAAAAATATCTGAATGGTACAAAAAATCTATGTACCAACACCTATTTAGAAAACATGGTAAGAAAGGTAGTTTATGCTGTTATGGAGAAATAGCAGCAGTACCACAATTTGGTTGTCATCAACCATCCAAGAAACAATATTATAAAAAGAAATTTAAGAAATATTTTAAATTTTGGAAGAAAAATAGAGGATTTAAGAGTCACAAGAAATATTTTAAGAAGAAAAAATCTTGGAAAAGAGAATTTAACCAACATAAGAAACCCCAGAAAAAATCTAAGGAAGAATTTTATAAAAAAATATAAATGTTTTACATGTAACGAAATATGACATATATCTCCCAATTGTCCTAATAAAAATAGAAGAGAAAATGTTAAGTCTATTAGATTAATGGAAGAAATAGAATCTGACTCAGAATATGAGATAATTGAAAATTTAGACGAATTATCTGAGACTGACTCAATCTATGAACTAGATATAGAAGAAATTGAAGAACCAGAATATGAACAGATCTATATGAATCAAGAAATTATTGATACTATTGAGACCAACTTAGACAATGAAGGAGAAATTTCACAAACTGTTGTGTTTGATGAAAAAAGATATGGAGTTATAAAAGAAAAACAAATATCTTTAAGAGATAAATATGTTTTTATAAGACCTATACTATCTTGGTTTAACAAAACAATATACATTGCCAAGTATGACGAAGTATCTATTAATATCGAAAATGTTAAAGACAATACTACTATACCTCTTATAACAAGAGAATGGGTTAATAGAGAATTAACAAATATAAAGAAATCTACTAGGGATAGATTAAAAAAATATAGTAATTGGGGGGATCCAAATTATGATAAAAAGATATTTTAGAGAAGGAATGGATATTCCTATACAAATATACTTGATGGATAATAGAATACTTCATGATCATAGAGCCCTAATAGGAATGGTCTCTGAAAATCTTGTTTATAAGAAAATTATATTTACTATAAAACCTGGATTTGCCATGTCTTTATCAGATGAAAACTTAAGTTTAGGAATAAATTTATATCACAAAATCGATAGATTAATGATGCCACCAAAGAGTAAAGCTGTAACTTTATATTGTAAAATTTTATATGCTTTTACTACTACACACCAAAAGGAAATCAATAAAATTTCAGGGGAATTTATAGAAATTCATGAAGACTTTAGAAACTTAGCACAATTTACTCCACCAAGCATGTTAAGTGATAATAATATTTTCTTACCACAAGACATATTTCTTGATTTTCATCAACGAGCTAGAAGTATAAACAGTAATGTAGGAAATCAAGGATTAGCCACTTTGAGTAACTCTGGACAACTTGTAGTTAGAATGCCTAGTAGAATAATAGAAAGATGTATCAGTACTAGAGAACTCGTAAGTTCTAGCAGACCATCTACAAGTAAAAACTACTCAACATTACCTAGAAATAGTATTGATATTGACCTAAGAAAGTGTGAGGAAGATAGCTTCTTTATCTTAACAGAATATATCAATAATCAAAATAACTACGAAAAAATCATAGCCCTTGTCAATACAAGAGCCAGTACCAGCTATATAAGAGCAGACTTAGTTGATCATTTATCTGAAGAAAACCTACCACAAGGAATAACTCTTATAGATTATCATGGAATTAAATATGAAATCAAAACATTTGTTAATCTTGAACTAAGTTTTACTGATATAGAAGAAGAACAATTTAAATTAAACCTTAAAATCCATAAAGATTATAGGAAAAGAAAAGATACTAGCCCAATATTACTTGGAATGAATTTTCTTGAAAATGTATCACCATATGTTATCCAGAAAAACACCCTACAAATAACTATAGAGGATAAACAGAAAATACTTCCTAGAGTTAATAAAACCAAAGAACCAATTTATATGATACAAGGAATTAAATCAATCAAAACTAGTATACTTAGTCCATATATTGAGATAACTCTCAATTTATCAGACTATTGTATGATAAAATTTCATGTTATACTTGATACTGGATTTGAAATTGGCCTATGTAAAAGAAATGTATTTCCTGAACATTATTATAAAAGAGACTATAAGAAAACGACTTATGGCCAAACTGCCAGTGATATTGTTGAAATCTATAGAAATTTTGTAGAAAATGTTCCTATAATTATAGGAAATAGAGAATGTTTTATTCCTAGAATATATGCAACCGATAAAATTGGATATGATATCTTTTTAGGAGAAAATTTTCTCTATACATATAGCCCATTTACGCAATATAAAGATAGTTTTGAATTCACTACACCTTGTAATCACAAAATTAAAACACCAAAAATTTATAAAGCCATTGAAATTGCACATCAACCAATACACCATAAGCCTAGACATCAGAGTTCTGCAGGTAATCGTGGTGGATGTTATACCGAAATCAATCATAAACAAAAAAAATCCTTGTATTAAGAATTGACAATTTAGAAGAAGAGCTAGAAAAAAATTAAACTAGAATTAAAAGAATGTTATCATGAACATCCATTAGCCAATTGGGACAAATATAAACCTATTGCAACCATTGAACTAAAAAGTCCAGATGCTAAGATATCTGGAAAACAATTTCCGTATAGTGAAGAAGATAAAATAGAATTTAAAATACAAATTAAAGAACTCTTAGAATTAGGAGTGATAAGAGAATCAACTAGTCCATATAATAGTTCTGCATTTATGGTTAGAAACCATAATGAAATTAAAAGAGGAAAAGTTAGAATGGTAATTGATTATAGAGACCTAAATTCTAAAACTATACCTAATAGCTATAAATTACCAATAAAAGATTTGTTAATAGAACAAATACAAGAAAGTAAAATATACTCTAAATTTGATTGTAAATCAGGATATTGACATATAAAACTAGATGAAGCATCTAAACATTTAACTAGTTTTACAACCCCTATTCCATTAGGACAATTCGAGTGGAATGTTATGCCATTTGGATTAATGAATGTTCCAGCAATATTTCAACAAAGAATGGATAAGATCATCAGACCAATACAAACTTTCTGCATTGCTTATGTAGATGATATCCTTATCCATGGTAAAAATCTAAAAGAACATATCGAATATCTTAAGAAGTTTAATTATATTGTCAAAAAATATAGTTTAACCCCATCTGAAAGAAAAGCAAAAATAACTAAAACTGAAATCGAATTATTAGGATATATTTTTATAGAAGAAAAAATACTTCAACAACCTCTTATTGGTAAGAAGATTATCGAATTTTTAGAAGTAATTAAAGATAATAAAAAAAAAGAGTTGCAAAACTTTATTGGATTATTAAATTACTCTGAAAAATTTATCAAAAATTGCTTTAAATACAAAGTCCACTTTACCAAAAAAACTTAGAAAATGTGTTGATTGGGAATGGACAGAAAAAAATATCGAAATGATAAACAAAATAAAGAAAGTATGTGAAAATCTACCCAAATTAAATATTCCTAATGATGATGATTTCTTTATTTTAGAAACTGATGCATCTCTATTACACTGGGAGCAATCCTCAAAAGAAAGGAGAATCATAGAGAATTGCTTTGTAATCCATTGTGTAAATGCCCAGAAGAGCTTGTTGCTTATATTTCAGGTGCTTTCAAGGATGCAGAAACTAGATATGATATTAATCGAAAAGAATGTTTAGCTGTCAAGAAAGGAGTAACAAAATTTGAACCTTATTTGTTACCTAAAAGGTTTCTTATTAGAACGGACAATACTCATGTAAAACCATTGTTAACTAATAAACTTGGAACCAGTGCAGCTGAAAGGCCACTTATTAGAATGTAAATGTGGTTTGCGCCATTTAATTTTGATATTGTCCATATTAAAGGGAAAGACAATTTTATTCCAGATTTCTGAACCAAGAATGGAGCAAATCAAGAAAGAACTCAAAACATTGAAATTCGAGATGAGTGTGAAAGTTGCTGCAATAGAATCCAAGATAGCGATGGAGATGGCTGTTGCTAAGCCAATATCGGAAAAGGCCAACAAGACTGTATTATCTTAAGGTCCTAGTGCCAATAAATCTGAAAGCTCTAACATCAATATTGAACAAGAAGCATTAAAACTTCATAAACTATCTGTCAAAAAGTATACTACTTCGTCTCCCTCACAGGAGAAAAAACTTACGAAGGAAAGTATCTCTATACCAGAGCTTAATCGCTCAAATGTTATCAAAGCCTGTAACACTCCTGGTGTTATGGATATCAAAAATAAAAACGATTTTATTCTGGCATACGTATTGTTCAATCTTGCCTGCTACTGGTATACTAGTATTGGAGAATGGATGAAAACTTTAACGTATGAAACATATAACAAAGTTAATATTTATCCAGGAGCTCCAACTTATTGAGTTGGTGCTTTGTATGAAATAGAAAATATACTCTGTATTTATCCATCAGAATCCTTAAAAGAAATTTCTATGCTACCAAAAGGTGTAGTCCGTGCTATTGAAAGATATTTTCAAGTTCTTAAACATAAAAACATTTATATCAGATTTTTCATTGCAAGTCCTGAATGGGATGACGAAGAAGATAGGATGCTTCCAGCAAGCCATGTCATTAGAATGGCTATTGCTACCAAACATCTTCAGCCTGAAAAGAGTGAAGTTATTGAATCCACACCAGAAGATATAATCAAGATGATAACTTTTCGTAGAGCCAAGGGATACAAGGAACAGTTTGAGCATATCCAGAAAATTATTGAAGAAAAAAAAACATATGGGTGTACGAGTTACAAGATCACATGATCTACAGTAAAGCTGTGGCACCCACTAAACAAGAAGATTGACACTATCTTGACATATTGAGTGATCATATCTTTGAAGGACTAGTTAGTGGGACACAGAAGACAAGAGAAGAGCTGTGTAAACAGTTTTGGCGTTATCCAAAACATAAGTGCGAATGCTGTTGCACTGAAGGTGACATCTCACCAATTTCTCTAGATCCAGATGAATTTTCGGATGAGTGGTTTAAGTCACATATGGAAAAGTAGAAAGGACCCCTTTATCACTACTTTATCAGAAAGATTCTGGTAAAGAAAAACTGTGGGTTTACCCTAATAATTTTCATATTATGACAAAAGAACTTTATGCCACAGTAAGATTCTCAAAGGATCCAGACAAAAGAACTTTATTCTACAATGAGATTCTCAAGACCCTACACAATTAAAGCAACAATAATGAAGGATAACTGTAGAAGTTTTTTAAGTCTATAAATTGAAGACGAATTCTCAGAAGAAGGCATCCAAGTTTTAAGCAAAAAATATCTCTCTACGTAGTTTTTCATATCTTATAATATTTTCAGTCTTTCTTCAGTGAAGAATGTAATAAGGTAATGCCTATGGAGTTCTAATTTCCTTAGAGAAAGTACCAAGAGTATAGCCGAAATATGTATGTGTACTCTTATATAAGAGATATTAGTGTGATATGTTTATGAAATCAAAGTTGTTTCAAAACATTTCTTTTTCATCCTTATTATTTTCTCGAAAACTCTTATCTTATTTATACTCCAACGGTGAAAGCCTTGATGGTTTGTGCATTTTCTCGTTGATATGTTGCCGTTTTTGGCGTTGTTAGAGAAAGCCATTAGAACCATGTTACCATTCATGGTGATGTTTTAACAAGGAGTTGAAAGGAAAACTGTGATTCCGTGAGATCCATTGTGAGATATGCAAAAGAGTCAGAGAGAAAATCAGTGAGTGTGCGGAAGTCATGTTGGACCATAACCCACTTTCTTAAATTTAAATAACACCGATCACTTATATCTGAGTATACAAACATATGGGTGCAAGCTCGAGGAAAATCTCGTTGATATTAATCTGCTTTTACCTTCTGCTCCAATACTGTAAGATCTTTCTTATTTATGTTATATCCTTGCATTAATATTTGTTTTTCTACTATTTATGATGTTTTAATTACTGTTATTAGAAGTTTAAAATCACTAAGATTATTTATTATATTTGTTGTTTGATGCTTGGATATACTATTGAAGGATTAGATAATTTATTAGAAAGACTGTTAGATAAAATAAATAATATTTTCAATTAGAAAATATTAATATATTATCAGAAGAATATAATAGACTTACAGAAAAATATGAACAATATGTTATAGATTATTTTAATCTATTAGATCAAATAATGAATTTATATTTTGAAATTCAAGATAGGAGATAAAAACTAGTTTGTCAACCGATTTTAAAAGATAGGATATATTTTGCAATATTCAATTCATTTCATTAAGGGTAATATAGTATTTTTATCATTTAGCTATCTTAGGAGCTTTGACTAGGCCATTTTTAAAAGTACCCCATGGGGCGGGGCGGGGCGGGGGCGGGGCGGGGTGGGGATGTAAGATGGGAGTAAATGAGGACGGTTCTACTAGATGTACATAATAATTTATATAATGATTTACATACATATAATATAGTGAGATGTGACTAGAATTTCTTCAAAAAAAAAAAAAAAAAAAAATATAAACTATGTGTACACAATACTTTACACCCCCTCACATCGAGGGAGCCCACACATAATAAAATAATCGTGAACCCTCCTCCATGTGAGAAATGTGTAATGCATTGTGGTGTGATGTGCACATAACATAACCCCTAAAAAAATTCTCACTCTCTTTTAAATACCTCAGTATGTAAACAATTGGGTAACTTCATTATGAAGAAGTAACATTATTCAACTAAAAGTTAGCATTAGCTGCATTACAACGTGAAGGAAGGGTTGTATTGAATTTAGCCACTCTTTTTTTTATCCAAAAAGAGGCCTTTCATTTTCTCTCTTTAACTTGATCCTTCATAAACAATTTGTCTTACACATTAGACTGCGGTAAAAAAGATTTACAGGTCTACAAAGAATCTCAAATTATGAACTGAAACAAATCAACATTGAATAGACCAATAACCTTCAAACATTATTGATGTGTTCAATATCATTATGCAGATCCACATTAACTCATAACAGCCAATAACTCGACTATGAAAGCAAGGACGAACACCCTCAAATTACAGCCTCAATTGTTATCTGAATTAAGCATAGTACAAGAAGACAAGCCGAGTTCCAAAGAGAACAACTCAATGGTCTTATATGAGAGCTTCCATATCATCTGAATTCACAGCCGCTCCATTTGGAGGTTCATCAGATCGCAATTGATTGGACATGTTGTCTATGGCCGAGTTTAGCAGTTCAATCTTCTCAGCTAGTTTCGTGCGTTGCCTCTGCGAATAGGATAGTATGTAATTGTGTCAAAATGATGGACGATATGGAAAACTGGCTACCACAGGATATTTTAAAGCAATGATGCAACAAACAATGCCATTATAGGTAATGCAGCCGAAAAAGAACATGTTTGGTGATCTTTAAAAAAATTAAACGTTAGTTTTAAGTAACTTTCTTTCCAAACATGTTTTAAATTTTCTTTTCTAACTCCCAAGAAAAATGTGTTGCTTATTTTGAAAATAACTCTTATTTTCAACTTTGACTAATACGAAAAATATTTATTTTAAAATAATATTATCTAGCACCATTGGTGCTACAACACCGGTCTAAGTGACATTAAATAATAAGCTCAATGAAAGGTAGAATTAAGTGATTCATTTAAGACCTTTCATTCTATGTGACATTAATGCCACATAGAATGGTGTTAACAATGGAGGTGCTAAATAGCATTAATCTTTATTTTAAAAATTACTTATGTAGGTAAACATGTCGTGCTTAGCCAAACAAGCTCAGAAATGTGATTTTTGTTCACGAAATAAGCTATGTCAGCCTTCTAATTTCAGCTGCAGTAAATTTGTAGGCGATTATACAAATTTCTTATTATCTTATAATTTCAACAAATTTTGATAAATAATAAATAACTACTGCAATGTTGGTATCAATCAAAGCCAAAATAGGCTAGCAATAGAATTTCTGTGGTAGCCAAATAATGCTAGGAAACGTTTTTGTTGGATTATTATGTGAGTTTTCAATTTCATTACTTGATTCTTTTCAGGAAGTTTCAAGAGCCATACACTACAATTGAAAATGGAAGGTTATAGTTTCAGATCTCCTTCATTCATAGTTCATTTTTCCACTATAATTATCTATTTATTTAGTGGGATGTTTCTTTTGTGTGTGAAGGGTGGGGTGTTAGCGGTTTTAACACTTTCTTTTAACAGCTTCTAAATTCATTTGGTTTAATATAGCATCATTCGAGGAAACTTCATGCCTTGAATATATTATGATACTTACGCAGACTACATTAACTTAAACTTCGATAATTGCATTTAGCTCAAGTCTCAGCAGGTGAGCAAAATTTTTATTTTCCTTCAACAGAAACGTAAGCAGATGAATCGCTCAGGTTACCAGGATTGAATTTGAACACAAGTTTCTATCAGAAGAGAACAGTGAACAGGAGGAAAGAGGGATCCTGATTACAAAAGAACTTCATGAAAAAAGAAAAAACACTTACCGCCAAAGCTTTTTCTTCATCGTAGATAAATTTGGGCAATTTCCTCATGAGATCCTTTTTGTCAGCAGTAGCACCAGCTAAGGCCTTGCTAATCTGTGAAAGATAGGAGAGAGCAGTAATATATAATTTCACTAGCAATCTTAAGTCAATGAATTGTTGATATATTCCATGGATGTTCCAGTGAAATAATGCGCTTGTTACAGAATAACCCCTTAGACAAAGGCGAAACGAGGCAATGAGTAGGAGAAATGGCAGGATTTCAGCCCCAATTAGGAAAGGACCATTGAAGCTTTCTAGTTATGAATTGGTAGCTTCATTCTCCTAGATGCAGTATGTAAACATGTATCAACACGTTAAGATCTTAATACCATTAAAAATAGAAATATCTATCACGATAAATTGTACATGTCCCCAATGTATATCCCCATTTACATTTTAATCCCTAACCTGTTTTTTCCCCTTATTTTTCTTTTTGTCATTAAGCTCCTTACTCTCAGTATGGGTATGGGCCATTTACTCCTAAAAATGAGACACTGAGGAGCTTAATGCCAGAAAAGAAATGTCAAAGATAGGAAAGAATAAATGATGGCATATGTCTAATTACAATAAGTTTCCAGGATTCAGAGTAAGAAGAAAATTCATAGTAGAGAAAGGTTTAGCATCCGTGCAAAGATAAATGCACCCATTTATAATTGTTTTATCATAATCACCTGTGGTGCATACACACAACTTAGTGTGCCAACAATCAATCCCCCCAAAGCAAAGCCACCAACAAAGATGCTTCCGCTGCTTGGCCTATCACTGACAATAAACATAAAAGGTAAGAAGATATCTTTAGAACTTCACTTGATATACATTTAAAAACGAAAAAGTGCAAATTGTGCTCTTTCTTCTGATTGTTTGATGCTGTTTTCACTTTGATCCTGGTGCTTTCATTCGAAAGCTCAATGGTCAATGGAATATAAGAAAGCTAGCAGCAGGTCTACATTCTGAGAAATTGAATTTCAAGTCTAAAATATTAACGAAATGTTATTCAGAAACCAATAGAAACCCTTAATACCTCGTATACTTGTGCCAAAGACAAAGGTCAACTGATAACATCATAACAACAAACAGGTAAATAAACAAGCTGGTGATGACACATACCTGTAACTTGCTTGAAGAGCGAGTTTCCTTTTCGGGGTAGATGATTTCCTCACGTCTTTAAAACAGAAGGACGAGTTGTTGGGGCCCATAATAGTTGCATAGTGGTCCACTGACTTTAAATAAGAACCTAGTACAAGATACAAAGTTACAGGAGTTCGGAGGCAAAGTAATAAAGCATAACATGCCAAAGACAACCATCCGTATATTTTATAGTGAATTGTCAAGCAAGCACCTATGAACAAATAGCAATATTTTGCAAGTGTCAACATAAAGAAAAAACTATAAACTTTTCATTCCAGCTCTTCTACTAGACAAATAGAAGGAGCCTTGACAAGCTGAACAAGTTCACAATATGCGCTGAAATACCAAGCTACTGAAACAAAGCATGGATTACATCCTTCAGAACCCAAAAGAAGATGGAATTTTTGCCTAAACATGATTACTGCATTAACTAGTATAAAAGGGTAAGGGCGCTAACGAGCAAGAAAACGGATTAGCTTTCTGGAATTCAACTGAAGATTTTGAATAATATCCTGTGTTGTGTATTAATGGCAGCTGGAGTTCATAACTGTATAGTGGCTTAAACATATCCTCCAAAATGCCAAATACATTGATGAATTCACACTTTAACTTTACTTACCCCGAAATTTAGTTACAAGCGAAAAATAAATGTCTCAGAATAATCAAATTAAGGTTTTTTTTGAGCTTCAGGTTTTTCAAAGAGAAAAGAAAAATGGAAACTTAAGGGCCTGTTTGGGAGCATTTTAGAATTCTCTGTTAAATTCAAAAATCGTACATTAGAAGAAACAGGGAAGATACCTCTTCACAGGCTAAAAAGATAAAGAGTATTAAGAAAGTCCATCCAAGAGGTGACATAATTGGGAACTCTAACGAGAACATATCTGCAACACCATCCTATCTATGCACACAGTACAGAAATTCTGAAAACTTGGGAACTCTTCACCTAAATTGCTCTCCATTATGCTCCCAAAAATTTACCCTTGCAGGCTTGCACCAACTCCCAACAAGAAATCACTCCTAATTTTCATAATGCTTCCAAAGAACCCAACCCCAGAGAATTATGGAAGTCGTTGTGAGCTCCACTCACATCTGTACTTGCCCACCAAAGGATTCTTGCACAAAGCATCCCGCTCTACTGGAAACCTTATATCCATTTGCCCAGAAGGTTTTGGATTTGTTCTCAATTCACAAAATTATACTTTTCCCTTTCACCAAATAGTTGCCCTAATATTTTGCCAATAGAGGAAGGCACTTCAAACATGAACACAAAATAAGAAAGAGGCAGGCTGGATAAGCTTCTCTTGATTTATGCATGCCGCAAAAAATGTTGTGGGTGGATAATGGATTCTCGTAGATTGTTATTACTTCCTTATTGGAGTTCCCAAAAGCATTATATCCCGAAGCTAGTAAAATTTCACTAAAAAGCCATCCAGATCTTACTCACTAGAACTGAAGGTTTGAAGAATTTAATGGTACACAAGAACTTCATTTTATTTTTCATATAATTCCTCCAAATCTTTACCAGTTACCTCCAAGACTCCAAGTAATTAGACTGTTCTTCCACCGGAAATTAATGCTTAGTCCATTTCTTTATGTACATCGATTAAGATCAATTAATCAAAAACCCACGTCCCGATTCAATTATTCAACCTTTTTTTTAGCAATGTTCAAATTCCCATCCACAATTTAAAAAAACAGCAAATAATCAAAAAGCATTGAAGGAACACTGAAAAACACATCGATCGTCGAATATGAAAATACATGTAAACTTATCGAAATGAAATATGTTTGAATGATTACCGGATGATAGACAAAGCGCAGAGGTTTTAGATATCACAATTGAATTCGATACAGCAGTCATTGTGTATCCGTTTCAGAGAGAAATCTGTGGTTTTATGAAGGCGAAGTGAGCGAGAAAAGTGAGAAGAAAGAACAGTGAAATGGCAAAACATAAAAGTTTTTTGTTTTTTATTTTTTATTTTTTTGTTCGATAAGATCGAGGATTACCTCTAATTGCAACGCGCACAACTTCAGCCAACTGGGGAGTCCAACTTACATCAATGATAAATATTTATTAAATGCCAAAGGGCTTCTCATCGAACTTCCGTCAAATTCCATTTGGTAACAAACGAAAATCCCACATGATAAATTACGATCCATAAAAAAATTATAGCTCAATCAAACTGTTCCAAGTAAAATATTCATTACTCGTCTTACTTATTCTATGATCATGATTTACTTGTTAAACTTCAAAATTCATTCCAATCATCAATCATCATTGAGAGTTGTACTACATCCATCATTTGCTATATTTCGCCCCTTGTTGTTGACACGCACGAAAATTCATGCGAAAAGTTATAATCATTAAAAAAATTACAACTCGGTTAAATAATCCAACTCACCAAAATTGCTATGGCTTGTTCGGTACAGATTCTCAAAATCAATTCTCATTTTCAACCACACATTCTTCAATAAAATAATATTTTTCTTGACATCAATAACTTTTCATTCTTTTTCAACCACACATTTCTCATCATATCACTATTCAAAAATCAATTCTTTCCCCAAATCACTCTCAAACACCCTCATATGTGAAACGCGGCCCAAAAAACTTTTTAAAACCTAATCGTTTGTCCTCAATTTCAGCTCCAAAAAACTTTAGCCCTTAATTTACTCATCTCATCTACGTACAATTAAAATGTATATTAAGACAGGGTTGATTGTTGAGAAGGACGTGAGAAGCTACAACTTATAAAGCTCTATCCTCCAATTGTATCATCTGTTCGACATCTCTCAAATCCCAATATTTCATTTTTTGCAGGACCATTTGAGGAAGAAAATGTAATCAAACTCTCACCAGATTGAGGAATGAAGAACAACAAATATTAACATGGCCCAAAAGGTATTCTGGTCGTACACCAGCCGACGGAGTTTAATGACATTTCTTTTCTCAAATGGTCAGATACAAGCCTACTAGAATAGAAGATTGAGATTTAGAGAAATGTCAAACTGATGGTACAAATGGGGGATAAGACTTTCTAAGTGGTATCTTCTCACATCATTCTAAAAAACCGGCAATGTCTTAGTACACATTTAGATGTACATGGATGGGATGAGTGAATTGGGAGTTAAGATTTTTTAGGGTTGAAGTTGATAAGAACAATTGCACTTAAAAAGTTTATACATATGGTGATTTTGGGAATGAATTGCCTAGTTAGTCACAGAACTTTATGCCATACTTTCAAGGGGTCACTGAACTTTAAAAATTACCCAACTAGTCACTGAACTTTGAAATTCGTAATTCCATAAGTCACTCAACTCACTGCCGTTAACAAAATGGACGGAAAATTCAAAAAACCAAAAAACAAAAATCAACTCCTAAACCACCTTGGAGAGACCCTTTTGGACCATCAAAACTCCACCCTCTAGCCACCTTTACCGCCGGACCAACATACCACCTTGAAGCTCTCACTTCCCTCTTCGCAATCCACCCAAGATCCAGCCATAAAACCAAACGATTTGGCCGAAAATTCAAGCCAAAGTAGGCTGTGTGGCCAGAATCTTCACTTCCGCCACCACATTTGGACCACCAAAACTCCACCCTCCGGCCACCTTAATCGCCGGACCAACAAACCAAATTGAAGCTCTCACTTTTATCTTCGTAACCCACCCAAGATCCTGCCATAAGACCAACCGATTTGGCCGAAAATGCAAGCCAAAGTAGGCTGCCAAAAAATGCAACCCAGCAAGTCGGACTGTTTACGAGCGAATTTCAGCGCCGGCAGGATGATTCACGATGGAGGACCACCTCCAATAGAACCGTATCATCAAGGCGCACATAATGCACCTGTGGGTCATCTCCAATTTCGCCCCCATATGAAAGAATCAGCTTCGACACTTTCGGTTCGGTTTCTCCCTATGTGCGAACTGTCGAAGCTGATTCTTTCTTATGGGAATGAAATTGGAGATGACCCATAGGTGCATTATGTGAGCCTTGATGATTCGGTTCTATTGAAGGTGGTCCGCCATCGTGAATCATGGCGTCGGCGCCGAAATTCGCTCGTAAACAGTCCGACTTGCTGGGTTGCGTTTTTTGGCAGCCTACTTTGGCTTGCATTTCCGGTCAAATCGGTTGGTCTTATGGCTGGATCTTGGGTGGGTTGCGAAGAGGGAAGTGAGGGCTTCAATTTGGTTTGTTGGTCCGACGATTAAGGTGGCCGGAGGGTGGAGTTTTGGTGGTCCAAAAGTGGTGGCGGAAGTGAAGATTCTGGCCACACAGCCTACTTTGGCTTGAATTTTCGGCCAAATCGTTTGGTTTTATGGCCGGATCTTGGGTGGATTGCGAAGAGGGAAGTGAGAGCTTCAAGGTGGTATGTTGGTCCGGCGGTAAAGGTGGCCGGAGGGTGGAGTTTTGGTGGTCCAAAAGTGGTGTCTCCAAGGTGATTTAGGAGTTGATTTTTGTTTTTTAGTTTTTTGAATTTTCTGTCCATTTTGTTAACGGCAGTGAGTTGAGTGACTTATGGAATTACGAATTGCAAAGTTCAGTGACTAGTTGGGTGATTTTGAAAGTTCAGTGACCCCTTGAAAGCATGGCGTAAAGTTCAGTGACTAACTAGGTAATTCACTCGTGATTTTGGAGAGTTTGATGGTTTAACTGAGTAGCAATTTTTTAACGGTCGTAACTTGTCACATTGGATTTTAATGCGACATGTCAGCAACAAAATGAAGGAAATTTGACGAATTATGGACGGAGTATAACTCTAAAAAATGAGCGATCATTTGAATGCATTTTAAAGTTTGATGAATAAATCGTGACCATAATATAAATTGGGTGAGTAATGAAATATTTTGCTTGAATGATTTAGTTAAGTCGTAATTTTTTAACGGCTTTAACTTTTCACGTAGGATTTTCGTTGATCAGTCAGGAATGTTGGAACAGAATCTGGAGGATGATGAATGAAGTAGGAGTGTAAGCGGTTCGATTTTATCGATTTTTAATAGATTTTCAAACCAAACCGTTCAAATTGGTTTGAGAACAACTCAAACCTAAACCAAACCATTTTGAATGGTATGAAAAAAACTCAAACCTAAACTTAACAGGTTTGTCCAATTTTAAACCGTCGATTTCGCCGTATATTTTTTGTTTGCCTACTTTTATGTCATTAATTTATTAAATTCAATATATATTTATATCTTACTAGCAATAAATCTAAGACAAAATAAATATATCTACTATAAATTTAAATATCAAATCACAATAAATTAAAACATAGTTTTTTGTTCGTCTTTTTAGGCTAATGACAACGTTACGATAACATTACAATAAAAGTCTACTAAACTAAATATAAGGTCCAAAAAATATAATGATGTCCAACAAGACCTCGTGATCATCATATCTGGAAAAAAAAGTTACTGATTAGACAGAGAGAATAACCAACCACAATAATAAAACAATTGTTTATAATATCTAAACATAACAATTACACAAACTTACCATTGCAACTCTCCCTGAACCTTTTCAGTTGTACTGGGGAAGACCTAGTCCACCTCATAGCATTGCGAATTGATGAAATAGAACTACTGACTTCTTTTAAACCATCACAAACAATGAGATTAAGAAATGGGCACAACAACTCATATGAAACATTTCTCCATCAAGAATTAGACCATGTTTATTCTCCTGAAAACACTCTTTCAATTTCGATACTGCAACATCATTAGATGAGGTGTTATCGACAGTCACACAAAAAATCTTTTTAGTTCCCCAATTATGAAGACAAGAAATCAACTCCTTAACCACCATATTACCCTTATGACTGGAGACTTGAATGAAGCTTATAATACGTTTTTGAAGGATCCAATCATCATCAACCCAATGAGCAGTCAAACACATGTAACTAATATTTTGTATCGATGTCCACCAATCAATAGTTATACAAACCCTATGTGTACTCAATTTTTTCTTTAGTTTCTCATTTTGATCAAGGAGCAATTGATATATATCTTTTACCATTATAACTCTTTAAATAAACAATGCACTTGTTTTTATGTATCGTTTTCTTTAAATAAAATTAGAATAATGTAGGTATGTGATTGTTGTAATGTATTTCGTGTTAACTTTAAATAATCGTATTTGTTATATTTTAATTTTTTTGTATTTTAATTAATTAATTAATTAATATTTTATATTTAAATTTATTTTAAATGAACATAATAATAATAGTAATTATAGTAATTAGAATTAAAATAATAAAAAATATTGTATTAAAAAATATATAACACAAAATGATGTAAATACCCCTCATCAATTGCTTTCATAAATGAAAAAAAGGGTAAACTTGACTTTGCACCGTTTTGCACCAAAATGGTGCAACGTTTGGTGCTCCATTGGAGACCACTTACACCAAATTTTGGTGTTTTTTGATGCAATGGTGCAACCATTGGAGTTGCCATAATGTCCTCTAAAACATCATCATTTTTAGATGTAGTGTAGTAACTCATAGTCTTTTGCTTTTTCTTTGGAACCCTATATGCATATTTCTTACATAAGCACTCAATATGGTTTTGCAAAGTATTAGTTCCCGCATTTTTGTTGTCATACTTATAACATTACCCACAGTAATTACACTCTACATTTTCATCATGTAGTTTAAAATAATCTCAAACATCAGATCTTTAGCTCCTTTTTTCCCCTAAGTAGAATTTGCATGTTGATCAACTTCTACACTATCAAGAGCTACATTGGCTCAAGATAATTTTCTTCTTGAGAAAGGTCAATATGATCCATATTGGTGATTTTGTACAACATAACAAGTGATTACGAGAATACAAATTACAAACTTTGAAAACAAACTACAACATCACAAAGCAAGTTATCTAGATTCTAGATTGTACTGCCTTTCTTTTGCTAGTAGAATATATCTTCAATAATTCTAAATGATTTACACATGTTAACATACAAAACTTGTAAAAATTTGCAAAATATTAAATAAATTAGAAAAATTTCATCACGACTATAATATCATCAATATGTCCAGAGTGCTTAACGTAACCACATTAAAAAGCTATTCAAAAAGATTAATACTTGTATGTAACCACAGCAGATTTGTATGTCCCGAGTGCTTAATGTAACTACAGCAGACCTTCAACACAGGAACGAAAGAAAACTCCCTACAACAAAATGTAGAGACAAGCCTTATTTCCCTAATCTTGATGCAACTCTCAGCAGAGATTTGATATAATCATTCTACACCTATCTATTAATACAGCCAATCTCAATCTATATTTTTCCTAAACTCTAGTATATCAACATTTTATCATAGTCCATGACCCACTATAATTAAAAAAATAGAAGTGTTCACCAAACAAAAGCAAGGAAATGAGACGAAAACATGGATTCAGTTAATTTGAAAACAAAACTACGTAAGGATGAATGAATCAGTTAAAAGAAAACATGACCTACTAAGCTGAATGATTTAGTTAAAAGAAAACAAACTACGTAAGGAGCTTCACCTACCTGCTACTGAAGAATAGCTAACCGGCGATTGGGTGGGCGAAGGCGGAGCGGAGGCGAGGTCGCATCGCATGGAACTGGAACGGAATGACGACCGGGAAGGGAAATGGTTAGGGCTCGAGACTTTGCTTTTCAATTGAAATTGAAAGTGTATGGGACTATGGATTATGGTATGGGATTTTGCTTCTGCCGTTATAGGTTGGGCCGTTGGCAGTGGCGGATCCAGCTGGTGGCGAGTTAGAGCGGCTGCTCTAGCTGGATCCGCCGGGACGCTTTACAGAGACGGCCTGAGATTTTGAGACTTGAGAGACACCGGGGAAGGGAAGAAAGAAGAAGAGAGGACCTTGGGCTGCCTCTGTGCTGACTTGGGCTAAGTTGGGGCGAGCCTTTTTAAAAAAAAAATAGGCAGGCCTTGGCCCAATATATAGGAGAAACAGTCCCTGTGAGCAGCCTATTTCCCATATCAATTTCATTTCCCCAAGGCCCCAACCCAAATCAACAGACAACAATCCCAACTTGAACTTACCAACAGCAGAGAACGATTGAGCAAACCCTTCAATCCATTCCATTTGTTAATTGAATTTTTGCTGATGCTGACGGTTGGGGTGCTGGGGGAGCTGTCTTTGGACATGGATGGTGAAGAAGACTTGGACTTCTTCTTGTCGGATCGGATCGGTGAATTGGATTTACACCCGAAAGATCGGGGACTGTTCGAGGATCTATCCAGGCTGGAAGCATCCGACTTTTTAGAAGAGGAAAATCTCTCCTTAAACACCATTTTTATTGATCTTTATCCTTTCCCATTTCCTTTTCTGGGATCCATGGTATTACAGACCAAACATCAAAATCCAAATTGCTGCCATTGAATTCGTACTAGCAACAGTAGCAGTAATAGATGATTTCGATGGAAATCAAGAGTATTTTTTTTAATTTTTTTAGTGTGTTTTTCTGCGTGTTTTTTTATAAGAAAAATATACGTAGGTTGCGGTTTAGTTGAAAGGTTTTGGACTTTGGACAAAAAATGAATTTAGAGAGAGAGAGAGAGAGACAAAATGGGCTGATTTTAAGCAACCAATAAAAGTCTGAAATGGTGGTAAGAAAGAGACGATATATATATATATATATATATATATATATATATATACACATACATATGGCTTCGTTTGGATAGGCTTAAAAAATGCATATTCGATTTGACTTTAAAAAAAAGGTACTTATTAGTGAGCTTTGTTTATATGTAAATAAGTAAAAGTAATTTTAGTTATTCTCATAGATAAAATAATTGATGCTGGTCAATTTTGTCTATCATGATATTGGGAACTCGATAAGTTGTATCATGCACGGTGTAAGAGAAAATATATATGTTTTTGGAGAAAAAAGTATACTTATAGATGGTGAAGAGTTGCTATATATCAAAAGTTTAGAATGCTAAAAATTATATGTTGTATTGTGTCCATCATCCCTTATATAGAGAGTTTATCAAAGTGATGTCGCAAATAATGGTTATAATCACGTGGGACAAGTTTCTTATACTTGTGAGAATGAATGAAGCTCTATTCAACCTCAAATTTTAATAAATGACCGGTCGGACCGAATTATTACTATCGTTGATTGTCGACGGTCAACGATTAAAGTTAATCTCCGCTCTAGTTGAACATTCATGCTGGATTCGCCGCTGGCCGTTGGGACCGGGTGTTGGGCTGAAAGTTGGGCTGGCTAAAAAAAAAAAAAAAATTGAAATTATTATAATTTATATATAAAATATAAATTAGGATTATTGAGTAATAATAATAATAATTTGAAATTTTGGATGAATTTTCAAAAAATTTCATTTTTTATTTTTTTAATTTTTATATATTTTTTCATCAGTCCGATTTGGTTTTAAACCGCAATTAAAATTCTCAAACCTAAATCAAACCATTTTTTGTTCAAAACTATTTCGTTGATGGGTCCACGTGACACCAAATTGACGGCTTCTAAAATGCGATTTATGTTCGATTTTTTGATTTGACAAGTTTTGCTTATAGCCCAAGAATGAAGTGCAAACGGACAAAGTCTGGTGAGCATAATAAAGCACTTTGAAGTTTAGTGAGTAACTCATGCCTATGATATAAGTTGGGGTAATTATTAAAACATTTAACTCCAAATTGTACCTATATTTTAAAACTATTTTTTGTTCAAATTGACGAAAAATTAGGTTATTTCTCTATCTGTAAATCCAGCCCTTGTCAATATAAGAGTTAGTTCAATACTGAATTTTTACACAACTTGAAACTAGAAAAAATATCAACGCGTGGGGGCAACCCTTCCATCCGATAATTTCTAGGAGGGTGAGGGTGAGGGTGACACAGATTAAAATATCTTCATTTGTTGTCCTATGTAATAATCTATTTTTTAGCATTAGTTTTAAGTAATATTTGAATTTAAAGACATTAAAATAAGAATAGTACTTGTGGTGAATTCGAAAAATTCAGAAAGCGGACCATGTTCCCTTTTCCTTCCATGATTACCTAATGGGAGGGGTCCGGTATTTTGCCATTCCTAAAGTTGGAGGAAAAAACTCATCAAGCTACTTAATATTTTTCTCCTATTCAATTGAAACTTCCGTGTGAGCTTTCAATAATGTGCAATTTTAACATGTAATACAAGACATGTATGAATACTTAACATTCACATAATTAGTTTATGATAGGTGTAATCTTATACAATCAAAAGTGAATATTTAGGTGCTTGTTTGAATTAATTACTACTTAACTTATTTAAATATCAATTATTGTAGAAAAAAACCCAAATTTTGTTGCACCTGGAGCGAAATAGGTGAAATTGGAGACTAAAGTTTAGAGATCAAAGTGCAAATAATCAATAAGTGATTCGGGCCACATACCAATAATTGAAGAATGTGGGGGAGTCAATTACACGAGAATAGAAGATAAAAGACTGAATTTGCACAGAAAAGAACCAAATCAACCTTTGAAGCACTTGCAAATTGGTCCCATCGCATGCAACAGTGTGTGCAAGGGTCAATTTTTTTTGGAACCAGAGGCTAATTAAGCTTGCTCAGCCATGCGTGAACAAGTAAGATGTCCATGCATGCACATGGGCCAACTCCGGCTAACACGGGCAACTTTCCTTCTATGATCACAATTCCTTTGGGTAATAACTTCGGACGCGTTTCTTAATCTAAATTCGATATCTATAAGTATATAATGTGGGCAACACACCTACCACCCTCACAAATGATATAAATCTTGCAATCAAAGGGAGACCTTTTCAAAAAAAAAAGAAAAAAGAGGCGATATACAAGAATTCAATCTAATCAATATCCTACGTTGATTTTTGGGCAAAGGAGAGAAAAGTACAAACAATTAAGAAACAATTGAAGAGATTTATGATTTCAAAACGTTTCCTCTTTTTCATCATTCATCAAAATTCAGGTGATGTTCTATAAAACGAAGATGATTTCTGACGATTTTGTAATGTTATGTTAAGTTTTAACTTACTAAGATATAGATGAACCCTTGTTATGAAGTTTTAATATGATTTTAATATTTTGACGTCCAATATGTGTTTATTCTTGAATGATTGTTGTAGGATAATACATTTCAATTACTTGATTACTAATTGGATTGATGTGTGAACTCTATCGTTATTGAGAGAGAAATAGGATAAATAACACGTTATAACAATTGTTGTGAGGGTCCTATAAAAGATAAATATGTACCACTATGTCTTGTATGATTCTTTTGGAAAAATCAATAGGCAATATATAAGAATTCAATCTAATCAAGATCTAACATTGATTTTTGGGCAAAGGAGAGGAAAATGCAATTGGAGACAATAAAAAAAAATTAAAGATATTCAAGATTTCAAAACTTCTCCTCTTTTTCTTCATTCATCAAAATTCTGGTGATGTTCTGTAAAACAAATATTATTCCTTGCAAATTTGTAATTCTATGCTAAGCTTTAAGTTACTAAGATATAGATGAACCTTTGTTATGGAGTTTTAATATGATTTCAATAATTTGACATCTAATATGTGTTTATTTTTGGATGATTGTTGTATGGTTTAATGCACTTCAATGACTTGATCACTAATGGGATTGATGTGTGAATTTTTATTTATCGAGTTAAACAATAGGATAAATAAGATACTATAACAATTGTTCTAAGGTCCTATAGATGATAGTGATATATCTCTATACCTTGCATGATTTTCAATAAATATTTTAGTGTTTTAATACTTGCTTTCATGTTTGCATTTTCCATAAAGATATGGGACGATCACATGAGAGAATAAATTTAATTCTGCTCAAGAATGATTATTAAGAAAGAGAATTAAGAATCCATTAATATTATCATGATATTAAATTGGATTAATAAGGAGAATTCGAAGTAATAGTAATCATCGATGTTACTGAAATCGACCTAGCCCAACCGGTTCAACCGGTAAAATTGAGAACCAAACTCAAAGCTAGGTCGGTCATATGTTATTAATTGGATATAAAAAAATAAAAAAAAATCATTGAACTGGTCAATTTAACTTGTAACGGGTAAATCGAAGCATATTTTTCTGGTTTTTGAAATTTTAATCTCGAACTTTTTAATTTCAATTTGGGCTCAGAATTAAAATCAAAGCCGATCAATAAAGTTTAGACGCCTGCTGCCCACTGGTTTGCTTTTACATACACATTCTTTGAATTACAAGAAAAAAGTTTCGATGTAGGATTGGACGTCTACTGGTTCCTCGGTTCAACTCTTTGACCTGAGTTGGTTTTTAAAACATTGGCAATCACTCAACATAATCTTACAAATTTTTTCATAATTTGCTCTTAGAATTCTTAGGTTAATTAGATAAAGAATAATGTTATTTGCAATCGCTCACTACCGCAGTCGCCTTATGTGACATAACATAGCTGTTATTAATTGGATACATAAGGCAAAAAAAATTAACACATTAACGTATAAAATCACAAACCGCCATAGAAGCTGCCACGTAGGACGACTACCACAGTGAACGATTATGAATAATATTACTCTTAGATAAATTAGCATAGAATTCAATTAACAATTAAAACTTGACTATTCGAATAGAGTTAAAATTAATTGATACTAGATTAAATACCTAGTATTTATAGGAAGATATCTTATTCATTTCTTTATTTCATATCCACGTTACATTATACTTGCGAAATTTTGTATGATCAAGTTTTTGATGTCGTTGTGGGAGACTCTAGTATTTAATTAGTTTTAGTTAATTATAACTTTAATTTGATTGTTAGTTAGTTATAGCTTTAACCTGAAATTTTAATGAATCATAGAACCAATATAATCACGAAAATATGTGCATAACCCCTGTTAACGAATGTAGATGAAAGTACCTTGTGATCAAATGACATTTAATTCTCCGTATGTTTATGTCTAACTAAATATATAAGAGTGAGTGGTATAATTACTGTTCACAAGCCATTTTTTGGGTCGGCTAAGGAGTCAAATTTTTAGCCGGCTAGGTCATTGATTTTTTTGGGTAGGAGCCTTCTTTTGCTTTCCTAGAATCTCTCCTGCCTTCTTCCCCTCTCTCTATCGTCTCTCATTGTTGCGATTGTAGACCTCTTTCCAAATCAAAATCTTAACAAAACGACATTAGGTTTGTATATTGGCTGCACTCTTTATTTTTCTTTGTAAATTTCACAGTATGTTTGTCATTTGCCTTCGAGTTCTATCTATTCATTTGTAGATCTCTTCTGGTCTTTACCTTAGTTTTAGTCTTCCTTGCTAGATCCCACTGGATTTGACGGGTTGTGGTTTTGGTTTTTGTGTTTCTTTGTAGATTTGAAAGTTTTCGTTTGTAGGTCTTTTTCATATGGAAGAAACCTTCAAAATTTGTCTTTATTTCTACATTCAAAATGTTTTTTTTGTACATCTGTTTTGCACCTAGATGAAATCTTGAATATTTGTTTATTGGATAATTTTTTGTAGGATTCGAGCAGTTGATTTTGCATTGGCTTGTTTGATTTTGTTTGTTATGTATTCTTTGTTATTTTTTTGTTTGATTTGTATATTAAAGTTAATATAATATATGGAGAGTGTTACAGTATTATTAACTACTATGCTTACGTTGCACTAGGTATTTAATATTATCTTCAACGTGAGACCAGTCATGGTTTCACCTGAGACATTTGTTAAGATGATAAATGAAGAAAGGCAGTATTAAGTAGAATGGGAGCATAAACTAGGCTAATATGTCTATTTTTTCTGTAAACATTTGAAGGAGATAAAGTTATGTAAGTGAGTTCCATATGGAGTATTATATTCTTTTAGTAAAGGTAAATTTTCCACTTTTGTGAAATGGGCATTATTTTGAAACTATGTAAGACAGAAATGAAGGCATTCATTTTTGAAAAGGACTTCCTAATCATTAGAGTGCCTAAGGTATTTTCTTGAGTAGAATCTGGACATATTTATGAAGTTGATCTCGAGCATTCAGTGTTGAATGGCTCTTTGTTGGAGATATTATTCAAAATGTGAGGGTGAACTAATGGACCAGTTGATAGTGGAGAGAGTCAGTGTTTGTGAAATCTGTTGTATTTCACTCAAAAGAATGCAAGGATAACTGGAAGACCAATTTAAACAATACAAGATTCTTTGCTACACTTCCATTTTGATATAATTCTTTTTGTCTTTTCTTTTTTATTTTACACAATATTTATATATATTTTAGTTCCATCATTATTGACCTTTTCCATTTTAGGATAATCAAATAACAGATGCAACTCAAGTAGAAGACAAAATGTCTGAAGAGATCTCAGAGAACGCACCTGACAAGAAGCAAGAAACCCCTGAAGAGATGCTTTCTAGGCACAGGTACTGCATCTGGGTCTACTCTATTCTGCTTCTTTCTTATGTTAAACATCATGTTTAAGTTTGAGGGTTGAAGTAATTTTTTATGAGCTTCTCTTTAAGCAAGTCTGATTTGATCTGCTTTCGGGAAGATTTGGTAGTGATCTAACCTTGCACTCTTGTTGCAAGTGGGGGGCAATAATCCAATTGTCAAAAGATGAAAAAAGTATAAAATGTTAACATCAAAGAATATCAATTTATAAAAAGGTTGATCAATCAAGAATTATATTAGCATTCTAATTCATTCAAGTGCGAATTCATCTTGAGAGAAAAGCATGAATTTCTGTTTCTCTCTGTATGTTGTCGCCTAATATCCCGAGTAACTTATCTTCGTGCAAGGGAAATAGATAGACTTGTTTTTATCCTATCTGTTATGTACCCCCTTTTTTTATATTTTCTTCTCTTTGTTGTCTGAAATAGGTTGTGAGGTATATAGCGGGGCTTTGGGTGTTTTTTTTAATAGTATCAGATATGCTATTTTCATGTCTTTCCGTTCAAAGTAGAGTCCTAACCGACCCATAACCATAGGCCCTATAATTAATGGGCTAAGCTGGGCTGACATGCTTTTAACTTGGCGAAGAATTCAAAAATAAGGTATTAACTATGCATACTTCAATTTCCATGTTTCAAGTTGCCCAAATGCAAAAATCAGGTTATTATTTTTTAATTAAAAAGATTTTACTAATTAATGATAATAAGGTCAAAAATATGCAATTAATTGTCACAGATACATAATTATAGGTCACAACTTATAATCTAGTCACAGATTATTAAATTAATTAGTCACAAATTATTTCGAGGTTACAAATTAAAAATTTTATAGGTCACAGATTATTTCGGGATCGTAAATCAAAACTTTTATAGGTCACAGATTATATTAAGGTCACAAATAAAATTTTTTATAGATCACATTTGATCTCATTGGTTACAAATAAAAAAAAAAATTATAGGTTACATTTTATTTATCGGTCACAATTTTTAAATTTATTGGTCACTGATTATTATTTTTAATCACAAATTATCGTCCTTTATGGTCACAGATTGTCGAATTTCAAGGTCACAGTTTGATAGTTAGTCGCAATCAACCAAATAGTTGGTCACATTCAACAAACCCAACCCCGATCCAATACTTGATCACAAAAATTATCACACCTGCCACAACACCACCACCTCGCCACCACCAGTCCACTACCAACAAGAACTACCCAAACTGGAGCAACAATCGGAGCACCTTAGACTTCTCGAGCTCGATGTACCGCTGTACTATCAAACTTGGAATCTTCCACCTCTACCACTGCCTCCGTCCCCACCTCCTCCACTACCAGCACCGCTTCCACTTCCTCCATCACCACCACCAATTTCTCCACCTGCCACAACACCACCACCTCGCCGCCACCAGTCCACTACCAACAAGAACTACCCAATTCCAAACACCACCAAAATACAATGACCACCACCACTCCAGATTTTGATAAGCTAGGTGACTGGAAAATCAAACTAAAAACAACAAAAAACCACCACAAAAATCCTGTATAGCCCACGCTGCCCCACCACACATCGATTGTGAAGCCAAAGATCGCAAACTCAAACAACAAAACACATCGACCACCACCTCACCGCCGACATCACCATCATCAGTGTCATCCCACTACTGTGACCACCACCTCACGACACCATAATCTCCGTCTCAACCACCACTACTTTACCACCACCACCACCAATTTCAAAAAACCCACCCCAGTCGCCACATCTACCATCACAGCCACCACCACTAAACCACCACCACACCCTAAAACACCATCCAAATATCTGGTTCATCGACGATTCACGACGCTGCCTCTAGATCTGAGCGTTGCACCATCCATAAATGGTGGGCAAACGGTGCTTCTGGTTCTGACGCTGCATCAGCGATTCGTGAACCTGCACCATCCAAACATCTTATTCGCGCTCGTTGGTCGACGGTGATTCGATGGGTAACGGTGTCGGAGGCGGGGGGTTGTTGTAGCGAGAGAGAGAGGATGGAGGAAGAGAGGTGCCGTTGTAATGTGTAGAGGGAGAGAGGATGGAGGGAACACCTTTTGCGTAGAGAGAGAGACGAGAAATATAGAGAGAGATTTAGGTTTTGATTAGTTGTAATAATAATATTATATAATTATTATTGCGTACCTGATATTTGATTAATTAAAGTTTGTATCTATTTTTTGTAAAGACATCTTCAAACACCGGCTGTGGTGTAATTTCCTCTTTAACTTGTTAGCAAGTTTTTACAATTGGGATTTTCCAGACTTGTCTCCTATAAAATCCGCGTCAGTCTGGCTTTTTAAGGGATGAAACGATAATATCAAATGTGTATTTTGTGACCTTTCAATTATTTTAGGATGAAAACTATGGTGGAAATTATGGAATCAAGACCTAGAGTCATGAATGTAGAGTCACAACCGCCACGTTTCTTCAATTATATTCGAACAACAGGATTCAAATGTATGGAAAAAGGCTTCTGGAATTTAGAGAGAAAGCAGAAAAATTCGGTAAAGGTAAGGTGTTCTTTTGTATTACATGTTTTTTTGTGACAAACCATTATATCTCAAATATCATTCAATCCATCACTTTGACATCGAAGTTCAAAATTTTTTTCTCACATTCAGCGTGGGGCGGAACATTGTACCTAATGAATTCATGATAGAAATAATGAAAATTTTACTACAGACTAAAGAAGAAGATGCTATCTCTTCGAGTCTGTCTCATAATGGTACGTACAACCATGACATTCACAATTGGTCATATTGTGGAATCTTTGGATCTAAAGGAGTAAGTCCAAGCATGGTGTAAGAATGCAGTCTAATGGTTAGTGCTTGACTATAATAGTGACAAAATGAAACTCTATTATGTTTCTTTGATTTGATTTAGAATGCTTTTATATGCTTGTTTAATTTAAAATTGAATAATTTTTCTTTTATCTAGTGAAAACATTCACATTAATTGTAAGTAAGTTTTACTGTTTTACTATGTTCACCTCATTCAATGGTGATATCAGTTTTTCCCTTACCCAGAATGGTACCTATGGTAAAATATATTAGAGTGTGTTTGATTGCATTTATTTTCCACGAAAAATATCAGTTTTCCACCCAAATTCCTACTTTGGAGTGTTCGATTGCTATTTTTTTCATTGAAAATATTTTTCAACTTTTGAAAACATGCATAATTTTCCTTGTTTTTAAGGAAAATATTTTCTTTAGGAGGAGTAGGTTTTTGTTTTCCTCAAAACAAGAAAAATATTTTCTTTTCTAGGTAATATTTTCCACGTCAATCAAACACACTCTTAGTCAATTTAAGAAATAAATAAATTAAAATCTTGTTTGTTGGGTTTAGGTGTGTTTATCTCTACCAAGAAAACATAAAATTATGCAAAGGTAGCAACTATTAAAACCAACAAAAATAGGGTGTAATTGAGATGAATCCATTGATCAACCGGAAATGAATATGAGACAACAGAAATATCAAGACAAATTAAATAACAAAAGAAATACAAGACGGACGAATTTAAAGCAAACTCTCAATCATTAGATGGAAATGATTACCATGATTTTGTGATTTGCTATCGAATTTATTCCAATTCTAGAGGGAAATGTACTTCTCTTTTGGGCCGATTATGGCGATGAGGGATTTAAATTCTCGATAACGTGGTTCGTAGCCACGTGCTCTAATTCTCTGAGCTATAGGTCTCACCCCATCTCCAATGAATTTATTTCTAGGAGTACCCACAGTTTGAAAAAAGCGAATAATTTCGTTCTAATAGTTCCTTTCAGTATGTGAACTGCAGTGGAGTTGTGAAACACTAAACTAAGTTGCAAGCCTGCAATATCATTTGCATATAATGTATTTTTCTATTGAGTACATTCCACCATGCCTTTGTTCATGCTTTTTGAATTTCCATATTAACATTCTTCACCATCATGTTCTTTCATCTTGTATCCATCTCTAAAGTCTTTTATTCATTTTGGCTGCAAATAATTGAAAGTAGCGCTCATGATGATGAATATAATGGCGTGATATTCTCACAGTTGGTATGTATATTTTTTTAAAATTAAGCACTAAAATATTTGGTGTTACTAATTGTTTAAGATTTGAATAGTTTCTATTGTATTATAGAATCTAAGGTTTTGTTTTATCCTGTTGATTAGAACTTAATGGATTTGGCTAGATCTGAGAGCTCAAAAACTGAAACAACCAGTTTAAGGAAAAAAGAAAGATGATACATTCACAAATGTCTTCTAACGCTTGCAACTGTGAGTTCATTTACTTTTTTTTCCCATTATTAGAACATTACTTGTATTGTTTCTCTATTAGTATCTTCATTTTTGTTTAATTTCGATGTCACATTCTACGTTTCTCTCTTCCGTGTCATATTGAGATCACTTAACTCTATAATACATGATCATTTTTAGTTCTATGCAAAAAAATTCAACATGTAGCTCTTGCGTCTTCAACAAGTGTTTTGTTCTTTTATATTTCAGGCAACTGCATCAAAATTTAGTGAAAGTATGACTTCATTGCAGTTGCCAATTGATATTCTCAAAGGAAGACTTGAATTGTTATTGTCACTTTGAACATTTTGTTCATTGTACATATTAACATGTTAAAACCCATGTATCCAACTCTGACTTATAATAGTTATGATCTTTTGCTTCATATTACTATTACCAATGTAAATACGTGTAGACAAATATTTTGTATAACCCAACGTGATTATCATTCAAAGCAGGTTTCATTCTTCATTCAAATACTGCATAACCAAATAATAACATTATTATTTACACTACATCAGCCACTACACATGCAACGCATAATTAAATTCGACATGTGGTGTGTTTAGTGCGCTTCAAATGTAATAATGTCACCATAAAATCAATCAACACTACGGTCTTCCAGTAAAATGTACAAATCGTTATACATTGATTGTGAACAATTTATTTATGATCAAATATAAATTGTTTCATATTGTGTTGCTCCGTGTAAGCGCTCAACTTATATTATTTCAAGTAATCATTGACACTTCTATTCATATACTCAATATTAAATAAAATGTGACAACACTCAATAAATAAATAAGTATTTAGTTATTATAAAATATTCGTTATTCTACAATAGTAAAAATATATTATTTGGGCATATTATCCAAGAAATTCCCACTTTCCCTAGACTGTAAGTGTTATCTCTTGCAATTCAATGTTGTGAACATGTGCCCTAAAACCTTAATTGACTGGCTTTTAATAAAGAATAAAGTCTCTTGTACATCGAGCCTTACAGCTCGGTGTACATTTTCGTCATATGGTGAAAGGGCCCCACACCAATAAATGTACAGGCCTCGTCCCCCATGTGTTGGGGCTATACACCGAGTTGTATGGTTCGATGTATGTGTAGCGGAGTTGTTTAATAAATGGGTCTGCAATTTTATCCCGAATATAAATATTACTGAAAATCACATCTCATCTACCAACAATCTCTCTCAAAAGTATCTTTGTTCTATGTATTTATCTTATGATGACTTTTTAATTCTTTAGCGTTTGTTATTGCCTCAGTGCTATCACAATATAGTGTCAATGGATTTGTAAGCACCGCCATAATGTCTGTTAGAAATTTCTTGAGACACACTGCCTCTTCAACAGCTCGACACATTTATAGACATTTAAATTTGGAAAAGTGAAAGGGAAGGAGGAACTTTAGCAAACTGCTTCACAATTTTGCCCCTTGATTTGCTTCTATGCATAGAAGGGTGTCTACGTACAGAGCCTTTGACGGGCTGACAAGTCACAAGTGATACAACGCTTTGATTTTTTTTTTTTTCAAGAATGGGGATTTGAGAATGGTAATGGGAATTCTTTGTTGGTAGCAATTTTGATGGCTTGGTAGGGTTAGGGTACGGGTTGAATGGATTGAGGAAAATAAATGTTTTTAATTTTTTTTCTCTTCTTATTTATTTTTTTAATTTCTAGTTTTAATTATTTTAAATAGTATTTTTACACTGCATTAAATTATTCAGATTAAGGTCAAATGTTGGTCAACTAACAAATTTTTGGATGACAACTCTTAGAGGTTTTTCTAGTACACATTTATTAAAATATTTGGGATATAGATGTTAAGATTATAGGATTTAAAACCTAACTGCACATGTTTAAAAGGTGTGAAGCCTTTACTCCAAATTTCCTAAGTAAAATAAAACCTTTTCTTTGTGTGGATTAGAAATTAATTTTTTAGTATATTTTGACTAAAGTTGATGGATTATGTGGTTAAAAAATTGTGGATTCCATAAAATGCGTTGTTAAAATTAATTATTAATTTTTGACTAAAATTTTTAATTGAATTTTAATCTGCACCAAACATAGACTAAGCCCCTGTTCGATAGCCATTTTTGGGGAAAAAGAATTTTTTTGATGTGATTGATGATGAATATGTGGTTGAAAAAGAAGAAAAAGTTATTGATGTGATGAAAAATATTATTTTATTGAAGAATGTGTAGTTGAAAATGAGTAGAAGAATTAAAATGGAAAAAAAATATATAAATGTGTACCAAACTGGGGCTAAGTTTTTCATGGAGGAATTACGTGAAAATGACCTAAATATGAACTAATATTTCCAAAGTAACCTCAAAATGGAGCCATATTTTCAAAATGACCTTTGACCATTTTAAAATTTTAAAGGTCCCTAAAATACCCTCAATATAAAAAATTTCAAACAAGTCAATCTATAATAAACAAATTACATTTTAGTCCCTAAAAATCTTGATTTACTAAGAACTTTGATTTTTTCAATTAATTTCATTACACAAAAACCTTATATTGATATAGAAATCATGGAAATTATAAAAGAAGATAAATATTACAAGTTAAAAATAGATAAGGAGTATTATATATTTGAACCCATTCCTAATAAATTAAAAATAATAACATTAGGTATAATTAAAGAATTTCCTAGAGAAGTAAAAGAGCAAATATTACATAAACTAATAGTAGATACGATAAAAGATATATATGAAATAATTATAAAAGAATTCGAAAGTATTTTATATTATTATGAAATACACAAATCCTCATAAAAATTTTGGAAATTGAGAATACTAAAGAATTAGAAACTGAAGTATACAAAGGAATAGAATGATATGCTTTAAAAGGAAAATTTGATTGGAAAAAATTTAGAAAAATAAATAAAGTAGAGTTAAATCTTAAACCACCAAGAGAAAATAGATTATTTAATATTTTAGGATCAACCTTTAGAAGAAAAAAGTTAGTCATTAATGAATATCACGAAATAGAAAAAGACATAGATGTCAAACATACACAAGGAAAAATAAAACTAAATCTAATAACGAAAAGAAATATTAATGAATTTCTAGGAAAATTAAAACAAGAAAACAGAAGTAAAATATCTTATGTTCATCTTGCCGGAGTACAAATAATAATAAAATCATGTTTTAAAGAAGGAATTAATAGTCCTATAATACTTAATTTACAAAATGAAAGATGTATTACAAAAGAAAATGGAAATTTAGGAATAGTCAAAGGAAATTTAGCCTATGGAAAATTAAAATTTACTTGTTATCCTAGATATTGTGTACATATAAATGATAAAAATTTAGATGATTGTCTTAGTCTACATTTTAAAATGACTAATAAAATATTAAAAGATGATAATAAAGTTTTCAGTATATTATACCAAGGATAATACTGTTATACAAATAGTAATTACGAAAATATATATAAAGAAAAACATTTTATAGAAATAGAAGAAGAATTTAGAGATATAAGAGAAGCAATCCTACCTAGGGAACAAGATATAGAAGAAATATAAAATTTTGAAATAGGACATGATGATGCTATAAGTATAGATCAACCTATAATACCAAAACAAATAACTTATAAAGAAAATAAGATAATTATTGGAAGTAGTTCAACAAAATATGATATTTCAAAAATAAGACAAAATAAGAATAATAGATTGAATCAAAGGAAAATTCTTTAATGGGAATAAATGGATAAATGAAAGTAAAATACTTATTGATACAGGAGCAAGTCAAAATCATATTTGCTCTCTTAATGATGAAGGAATTAAAAAAAAAAAAAAAAAAAACAAGTTGAACCCTATAACTATAGAGACTTTGAAGGAAAAATAAACTCTTGTAATATTATAGGACAAGTCCAAATCAAACTTGGAAGTTTATTATTAAACATAGAATGTTACATAGATAATAACATGAATTTTGATCAACATCCAATATTATTAGGAAATTCATTTTTAGATAGTCTTGAAAATTATAATAGAAAAAAAAAAAAAATGAATTCTTATTATACATCAAGGAATAACTACATATTGCCCTAAAGAAAAATTAGTATAGAAATAAAATTTCCAATAAGTGTATATTTACAAATAACCGTATTCGAATAAAAAAATAACTACTTGTACCTTAATTGACACAGGAGCTGAAATCACTGTCTTTAAAGAATTCTAATTATCCAATTGGATAGAAAACAAACAACAATTAACTTTGCAATGAATAACTGGAGCAAGAGAATCCTTAAAATACAAAAATGAAGATATAGAAGTCATTATAGGATTTAAAATAGTAACCATAAAAAATGTCTATCAATATAATATAAATTATTGTGTTATTATTCTAGGAAACGACTTATTTATCTTAAACAATTTGCTACAATTTGCTCTAAGGAAAGAATAATACTTAGTCAAAAGAAAGCAGAAATAGCTAAAGAAGAAATAGAATTTTTTGGAATCACTACAACAAAATTGTGATTTGGCGACAAGTTTTTTTGCGACATACAAAAAATTGTTGCAATAAGTGATTTAACACGACATATTTTCAAAGTTTGTCGCTAAAATTGTGGAGAAAAAATAAGTATAAAAAAAATATAAGGCGACATAAAAAGTTGTTGGGCAATGTGAGAAATCGCGAGAAATAATAAAGACTGTCGCCAAAAACAAGAGGAAAACAAGGCGCCAAAATATTTTTTGCTGGGAAATTTGTGGCGACAAACTTTTATTTTTTGCAACAAAATATTTGTGATGCAATAAAGTCTACTTTTTGCGATAAAAAATATTTGTTGCTAAAAATTCTATTTTTCCCACCACCTTCATTTCATTTCATTTCCCCCTCCTAAATTTCACTTCCCGTTTAATATTGCACTTGGCTCTTAAAATTTCATTTTCCCAAATGATATCAAATAATTTTCCCCAAAAGAAAATTCATATAACCTTGGGCTTTTAGAATACCTGACCCATACTTATCATAAACCCTAGTAGCTTTACTACCAAATCCAATCGTCAGAGCCTCTGAATCCATCTAATTTCATCTCCTAATTCATCTACAAAAGACATTGAAGATAGGTTTGAAGTGTGCCACTGTGTTTGATTCCGTGGGTTTTAAAAGAAGAGTAACACATTGAAGATTGGCAAGAACGCACGGTCGTTGTGGTGGTGAGAGTTGGAAGTTGAGACCTCAGGTAAGCAATTGGTCCCTGTGTGGTGTGGTGAAAGCTGCATATTAAGGTGAACAGATTAAGGTTCACTCTTTTTAAACAGGTACTGCTTTCTGTTTTGCTCTTCTTCTTCTTTTTTTTTTTTTTTTTTTGTATGGAAATGGGTATTTGATTGTATTTAATTTTTGGATTTTGTTGGTGTAGGGGGATTTTTTTTTGTATGGAAATGGATTTTGTTGGTGTGGTTGATTGTCTCTTTTATTTGAGAGCTTAGGTTTTAGTAGATGGATTTGATGATTTTATGAAGATCAGATCTGTAGTATGATACTACAATGTTTTCAAGATTTCATCATGATCTGAGTTTCTCGTGCTTAAATCAACCAAACTTCACTTTTGTTTTTTTTATCTTCAAGTAGTTCAACAATTTATGGATACGAACTGCTTGTTTTGGCTAATTATTTGGTGTCTTGTGTTTGATTTCACAATTTAGGATATCCCTAGTTAGTGCATATTAATTAAAAGATTAAAGTTGAATTATACATTTTCACTATTCATATCATAGTCGAATTAGTAGGCTCACAAACACGAGTTTTTCGCATACATTTGCACAATATCATTTTCGGATTCTGGATATTTGTTTCTTAAATGGTTGTTTATATTGGAGAAATACATGCTGAAAAGGAGTCAAAATTGATCTTGGAAGAAATGAAACAGAATGCGAACATTAGATACAAAGACCTCCAAATTTGGATGTGGAAAGAATGCTTCAGTACATCTATTTTACGGGCCATGGCACATGGAAAGAAAAGGTGCTTGCTTGTGCTGGGAATTTGTGATATCTTCTTCAGTATTTATAATTCTACAGAAGACCTTTGCCCTTCTTGTCATCGGACATTTGGCAAAGCTAGTAGCTCAGGAAATTTCTTGGAGCAAGTTAACTGTAAAGAGAAACAGAAAAGTTGAACCGACATAATCGTTTCAAACACATCTCTTTCATCGAGGATCAGATTGATTAAGGCCTTGCTAACTTTCCTTGAGGTAGAGGATCAATGTATTTGGACTAATGTTTTTGCTTGCACTTCTAATGTTCTTTGTCATGCCTTACCTGTTGTACACCTGCTTGCCATCATTTTATTATTTGGATATTAATATATGTATCTGAATTTTTGTTGTTTCTAACAGGTTTCTATTCCATCAGAGGCTCTTAAATCTTCTTGGACAGAAGACTGTAGGGATACTTGGGGTTTAAAGCTGCAAAATTCTTCATCTACTGAGGATCTTCTACAAGTTTTCACTTCTTCCTGTTTCTTCATGGGTGTGATATCTTGGCATGATTTATAGAGAAATGCACTTATCTGTTCGATTATTTATTTTTATTTTTTTTCTAGAATTTCATATTGCTTAGCTTCTGCTTTATTTTGTTTGTTCTTAATGCATGAAGATTTCAAGATATTGGTTTCCTTAGGTCTGCAAGTTCTGAAAGGAAGAAGTCGATGCATGAAACAGTGGATAAGTTATCCATTTAGGTGATGGTTCATAATTAGTTCACAGAGGATGTCTGAATTATAACAGTTTATGCTTTGATGGCATGTTTGTTATGAATGATCATACATCACTGAACATTTCTTACCAAATAGAATCAAGTCAAGACTTCTATTAGGTATGTATTCATAAATTAACATATTTTTTACACTTTGAATGCAGCATCCTAGAAGTTTTACAAGATTTCGATGTTGTAGTTTAGCCATACAGGTAACTTCATTCTTGAACTCATCAAGTCCTTGGAGGAAATCTCTACATAGCCATTTGACGACAATTTCCTGCCCCTCTTCGATAGGCCCTACACTAGAACTTATGCATGTAAGGTATTTGTTTTGCATAGTGGCATTTTACAAATAATCTTCCCTTTACTTTCTACGTAGTGTCTTTTTAATTTAGTTTTTAATGGCTAGTTATATTTTACCTTGAATGAAATTTCGGTGAAGATGATAAATCTCTAAAAGATAAAGATACGGTGATAACAACATTGGTAAGTAAAGCATATTTTATATGTATTTTGTTTTGTTTGTTTATTTTATTTTTTAATGACTACATTTTTTCCTTTCCTATGTAGATTTGAATACAGATGATGCATCTATAGAAGATTGATGAGAGATTTCACATGATACTTTGGTCCATATCTATTTGGTTGACAATAATATGATTTTTTTTATTTGTATATTTTGAAATCATTTGTAGACTTTAGTAATTGTACAATGAAGCAATCTTTTGTAAAGTCGTGAGTTTTTTTTAATAAAGTATGTCACATTGTTGTACAAATGATAGCTCGACAAAGTTTCAATATTGTGATTAAATTTAATTACAAACATTACTTCTTACATAATAAATTGCACTACAAATGTTGAATATCTTAAATTATATTTTGCAAAATATCAAACGCATTGTAAATCATATTTCGTGACAAACTTGACTTGTTAAAGATATAACACTACGAGTATGCGCTATTGCAAAATAGAATAGGTAACAAAATTTATACTTTTAAAACAATATTTGCAACAAATACTTTTCTCGCAAAAACATTATTGGAATAATCGTGCGACAAAATGATTTGTCGCCCTTTTAATTTTTCGCTACAAATATGAGTAGTGACGACATTATGACGACAAATATGTTGTTGCTATTTCTTACTTTTTGCGTCAAACAAATAATGTCGCGAATTTATTAGTGCGATGAACGAATGGAAATTGTCGCAAAATATATTCCGTGACTCATATAGCGCGACAATGCCCGCAACAAACATTTTGTTGTCGCTAAATTACTTTTGCAATAAAATCTTAACTTTTGCGACAATATTTTTTTGCCGCGAAATCACTTATTTTTTGTAGTGAATGATAATAAATAGTCATGGAATAAAACTTCAATCGCATATTTCTGAAAAGATTAATCTTTTCCCAGATAAACTCAAGAATAAACAACAAATTCAAAAAAATTTAGGATGTTTAAATTACGCAGAAGGATTTATGGAAAAACTTGCAGAAAATAGAAATAAACTTCAAAAGCTTTTAAGAAAAAATAATAAACTTGGATGGAATGAAGAACATACTCTTTATGTTACAAATTTAAAAGAACATTGTAAAAACCTACCAAAACTAAAACTACTTGATGATAAAGATAAATTGATTATTCAAACGATGCATCAGATGCATATTGGAGTGCTCTGTTAAAAACAGATTTAAATGAAATTTGTAGATATACAAGTGGAACTTTTAATAATGCTGAAATCAATTATTCAACAAATGAAAAAGAATTGCTTGCAGTAATAAAAGGAATTAACAAATTTAAAATGTTCTTACTACCAAAAGAATTTATTGTTCAAACCGATAATACTCAGCTTAATGGATTAATAAATAATAAGTTGGATAATTCACCACAAAATAGAAGACTTCATAGATGGCAGGTATTACTTTCATTCTACAATTTTAAATTTGAATATATAAAAGGAAAGGATAACTCATACGCTGATTTTCTTAGCAGTAATTGTGAATTTGGAGGAGAAGATCGAACAGATCTCTTAGAAGATTGAAGAAATCCTATTGGATTATAATACCAATTGTTTAAAACTAACAGATGAATATTTGCAGATTAGACAAAGCATTTTGGAGATTAATAAATTACAAGATCAACAAGATCATATTGTTAAAGAAATTATCGATCAAGTATCTTTAATTTCTGATTTAAAAATCTCAAATGAAAAAGAGTTTTCGTCCTTACAAAAGGTTTCTCAGAAATAGTTGGTCATAATCCCTACAGGGAGATTAAAATAGCCTATGATGAATCAAAATAAGATAATGTTACTCTTAGTCCATCAAGACGAAATGACAAAAACAAAGGCCCAGTACAATTGCCTACTCGAAAGAGTGAATTGTGCGACATAGATATAGCAAATTATGGATTGGGAGCCATATCTCTTAAAGATAAAACTTCCCTAAAAAAAGTCTCATTGGATAAGCCTACTGTTTACAGTGAAATCCAAGAAAATAAAAATAATGGAAAATGAGCCATTGGTACTAGTAACCAAACATCCTTATCAAATAGTCCGCTCAACCAACCCACTTGCAAAAGTGAATTCGAGTATGATAAACTTGAAAACAATAAGAAAAAATCATTCACAAGAAGCATTTACGTCAATCTTCATCCTATGGAGAATGAGTATTATGAATTTGCAGAATTTATTTACAAATTCAAGAGTGGAGAATCTCTTTACACCACGGCTTAACCCACAGCAATTTACCCAAGAATCAGTGCACTCTCAGGAGCTAATCCTGAAATTGTTCGAAAACTTGCAAATTATGGATTTCTTGATCAAGTTTTTCCAAGCCATGATTATAGAGAAATTTCACTTCTTGATGAAGATTTTGTTAAAAGCGTGAGAAAGTTCAAAGAGACACCAGTTGAAATCAAATTCTACACTATTTGCCCGGAATATAGGGAACCAGAATGGTATAATGAACAGCATTTTATAACAATTAGAAAGAATAAAAGTTTTCCTTTAAAAGAAATTCAACTTAAGTAGGAATTACCAAAATTTAACAAAAATTGAATGCTTTACAGAAGAGCTCTTGGAATCAAATCAGTTGTTTCTACTATAGAATTTTTCTATAGTGAAAATTACATTACTCTTGGAGCTTTCAATAATTGGATACTTGTTTGTCGAGAAGATAAAAAATCAAAATTGTTTGAAGATAAGATTGAAGAAATTCACATGGACAGATTTTCAGGATCAAAAGAATGCGTCAAAAAAGCATACTGACTCATGGGTCACAATCATGTCGTAAAGAAATAAAGATGTGACATAAAGGTTGCCTACAATGCTAATAATGTAGCACTATAAAAGAAGAAGTGGACAGCACACTAGATAGCTGGAATCAATAATTCAACCACTTTATTAAAGTTTTCAACAACTTTATTAAAAGAGCCGACAAATGTAAAAGGATGAAGTAAACAAGCAACAGCTAGAATCAACCACTTTATTAAAGTACTCAACTACTTTATTAAAGTTGAAAGAATTATTGAAGACACCTGACATCAAAAGAATGGAGAGAAGCTTCTTGGTGAAGCGAGTTTCATCTATAAAAAGAGAGACATATCTCGAAGGAAAGCAGAATTGAAAAAACCTATCCCATTTTTCTCTTCAAATCATCTATGTCTTCTGTAACCTTAGCTTAAAAAGTCCTCTTATAGAGAAATCATTTTGTAATACTATCCTTGTATTATAAACTTTCATTTTTCATGTCTCAATAAAAGAAGTTTGTTTTGAGTAAAATCTTTTACTATGTTTTGGTTCCTGTCATACACAGTGAGTCTATTTTAGAGTCTTGAGTGTCTGTTGATGTCTGTGATGATTTATTGGCCGACTTCGTTAGACGAAGGTGACCAGTGACGTTGAGGAATCTTGCCCTTGTGCGAAGCGTGGTAAGACCCTTTACTTAAAATAAATTTTGATTGTTGAACATGTTTCAGTGAAAGATTATAATTGAAGGATTATATTATGAAAATATTTCTTCTATGAGCACTTCACACAAATCATCTATGTTTAGATCAAAGTATTTATGGATACATATGGATTATTATGATGAAATATTAACCCTTGTTGCTATATATTTAAAAAGAGTTTTACCTAGTGATATAATAAAAAGAATACTTAAAGAATATTTAGATTATGAAATCAATGAAATGATTAATGAAGAAATTTATAGCTCTTTTTTATATGATTATGACAATGAATATGATGACTGTTATGATGAAAATAATACTAAATAGAATGTTTTAATGATTTTGCTTCTAAAATATTGAACTCTTTCAAATTCACCCTTTATTGGTATCAGAGCAACCAGATAAAAGATCTCATAAAATCAAAAAATCTATTATGAATCAAACCTCTAATTCAATTTTTTTTAACATAATTCAATCTAATAATTGTAATCAATGTAATTAATATCTTTTAGATCAAAAATATAATATAAATATGAAAAATTATTGGAAGAAAAGATATAGAGAACAAATTATAGCCGGAGTTTGCAAAGAATCCTTAGAAACTTATTATAATAAAAAAAGAAGAATATAATAATTTTGTAAATAGCAATTTGAAAGAAATAATTTTACATCTAACTTTAGTACATAGACTATATTTGGAATAACTTGGAAATATTGTAAAGAAAGAATAGATTATTATAACGAAAAATATGAAAAAGAAAGTAATAATGAAAAAGACTAGAAATTAAAAGAAATATTAAAAATTGGATTAAAATTCAAAATGATATTATTAGAGAAACTCTCAATTTACAACTTCAAGTTGAAAATGAATTACAAAATAACTTAGCTAGTTTAATAAGAAGTTTAAGACAAAATTTAAATCAACCAAACTAATATGCAATTTCCAAAATTAAAATTTGATAAACAAGAAATAGAAAACATTAAACTACCACCTGGAAGTTATGAAAACAGGGGATATACTACTACTATATTTCAACCTTTAAGTTCATGGAGTAATAATAATGAATGGATGAACATGATAACTAGCTGGACTAATGGATTTTTCTGGCAAAAATTAGAAAAAACTAAAACAAAAAGATATTAAAGCTATGGAAGAAATAAATAATATTGATATCAACGATGATTTAGCCAAAGAAAAATTAGACAGTGTTAGTAAAAATATGTCTAAACAATTTAATAAAATAAAAGAACAAATTAATAATTTAGAAATCCTTGATGAAACCTTACTTGAAGGAATCCAAAATCAAATATCAAAAATTGCACTGAAAAATAATGTTAGTAAGATAGCAACTTTAGAAGAAAAGATAAAAGTTATTAATTATAAAATTGATTTTTTTATTAGAAAAATTAGGATTTGAACCACACTGTAAGAAAATCAAAGGATGAGTATGAATGAAAAAATTTGTCTAATTGAAAAAAGTATAAAAATAATTGATGAAAAAATTACTAGAATTGAAATAAATTATGAAGAAAAAAAAGAAAAACTATAGAATAAGTTTTTAAGAATAGAAATTTTTTTAAATAGAATATTAGAAAATCTAAATAAAGAGAAACCATTTAAACCAGATTATACAGAAGAACTTAATGAAGTCAGGAAGAAAATTTAAAAATATGAAGAATTAATAAAGTTAAATGTAGGATTAAAAGATGATATTGAAATATTATTAGTTGATCTTAAAAAATAAGAAGAAAATCTTATAGATAGAGAAGAAAAATCAGCTATAAAAGAATAATGAACGAAGAGATAGAAAACTTGATATTTGATTTAGAAGATTTAAAAATCTGTGAAGAAATAACTAAAAATCATATGGTTGGAAAAATAGGAGGACCACGAGCAGTTAAACAAAAAGATTATGAAGAAACTAACACAGCTAGATATGAAGCTGAAATTGATCCTAGAAGATATGTTAATACAAAAGTTGATTTTAAAACTAGAAAAGAGAAAATGTATAGAGACCAATTTAAACCAGTAATAAGAGAATTAAACCCAATAAAGATTACAAGATCTTATTTATACCTAGATTATGAATTAGATAATAGAAAAGTTATAAATGAATGGAGTACTAATATGATAGCACACTTTAATTATAACCGTAACAATACCGATAATAAAAATAGAACTGAATATTTATTAGCAACTTTTAAAGGAAATACAGCTAATTGGTACCTAGGATTAGATGAGACAACAAAAAGTATTTGGAAAGATAATATTGAAGCCGGATTTGGAATTAGTATAAATGAAGAAATAAATAGAGTTGCAACAAGAATTTATAGAGAATTTGGAGGAGAAAATTGGGTAGCTGAAAGCACTAGAGCTAGGATAGAAGAAATAGAGGATGCTAAAAATAGGATTGAACATTTACAAATCTGTAATATGTGTTATCTTAATGAATATTGTTGTGAATACAGTAAATACTATTATATGATGTTCGGAAGAGGAGCTGATAATGATTATAAAGAAGTTTTTATTAGGAAATTACCACCACCATGGAATAATTATTTTCAAAACAAGATTAGAGAAAAATAACTTGGAAGAAATATAAAAGTCTATATATTAGGATTTATAATAAGAACTATAAGACGAAATAAGTACAATGTGTAGTAATCAAATGATTTATAAACAATCAGGATTTATACAAGATAAAATTTGTTGTAGAGATACTGAAGTATCTGAAAATTGGGGATGTTATGAATATAAAAGAAAAAGAAAAGCAAAAAATAAGAAGTATAAAAAATTTAAAAAATTTAAAAAGAAATACTTTAAGCCTAAAAGAAAATATTTTAAAAGAAAATATAAAAATTATAACAAAAAACCATTAGATAAAAAAAGATGTAAATGTTGGAATTGTAATGAAGAAGGACATATAAGTATCGAATGTCCAAAAAAGAAAGTTAGAATATTAATTACAGATTTTGATCAAATTAAAGATGAATGTGAAGAAGTTAATTTTGAAGAAATAGAAACTGATGAAGAAATTTTTGAAGAAAAATCATATTCAGAAGGAAATTCTAGTGAAGACGAATAATATGCCAGAATATATAATTAAAGGATTAGATAACTTATTAGAAAAATTATTGGATAAGATAAATGATATTACTAATCAAATGGAAAGATTAAATGAATCATCATCCGAGAAATATTATATACTTGTAGAAATTTTTTATAGATATATTGCAAATTATGCAAATAGATTAGATCAAAGAATGAATTTATATGCTAAAATTCGAGATAAAAAAAAATAGAGGACAAAATTAAAAAGACTACTCTAAGATAAGGATGTATCCTGCAATATACAAAAATTCAGTTCATTAAGGGTGTTTTTCTCTTTTACCAATTATGATAATATTATAATTTTAACAACTCAAAGTGGAAATAAGACCTTTTAACTAGGTCAATTTGAAAAGTACCCCGTTTTCATCGAGGATGTTAAAAGTTTGTGTCTATAGTTTTGCATCACATTTTTAGAATACCTAACTTGATTGCATAACTCTAGTGATTTGTTAGTTTGTATATTATTATTGTAACTTTGCAGTATTGGTAGTATAATTGCATAATTTAGTGATTTATCCCCTGTTTGGTGGTGATTAAAATTAGATTTTTGATCAAATTTGATAAAATTTGTTAAAATATATGGTTGAAAAGTTATGGATCCCATAAAATATTATGATTAAAATTAGTTGTTGATTTTAATTAAAATTAAAATCTAAATTTTAATTTGTAGCAAACAAGTGCTCAGTAGGTTATAATCATAATTACAGGCAACCTGATTTTATACTTGCTAATATTGCGCAATTCATATTCATATTTTCCTTTTATAAAACTTTTTCTGAAATATGTTATTGTTTGGTAGGGATTGAAATTTAGATTTTAATTTAAACTAAAGTCAACAATTAATTTTAATCATATATTTAATGATATCCACAATTTTTCAATCACGCATTTCATCAATTTTTTTTATCAAAATCTGTTAAAAATCTAAATTTATTCCCAACAAATACGGGCATAAAATAACGGTCTATATTCTATAACACAATATTATAGATAAATAATAATATTTTTTTCCTGTTTATTCTTTTTTGTAAGAGGCAAACATCAAACTCTGTTTTTGAAAAATTGAAAATTTTATTGTTTCGTTCTGAAATATTGTAATAAAAAGTTTGCAAAGCCAATAATTCTTTGGACTATGTTACTTTTGAGGGGGACCTACTTCGGATAAATTATAATTTATTCGAAGTGGGTCCCACTCAATGTGAGGTGTTGGATACTGTCATACTGGGATGAACACTCTGATGTACTTGTAGCATTACCTAATTCTTTTGTGTGTGTGTTTGGCTAAGCTTAAAGATTTTACTTATTAGTAGATAATTAAGTTTTAACTATAACTAGCGTTTCTTGAAAGTGACAATTCCACATATTTGGCTAAGCTAAAAAATTACATATAAAATATAATAAATAAATAAGGAAATTTTTAATATATATAACTTCTTCATTTTTGTCAAAGTGATAGATAAGTAATTTTTCCAAACATGAATGAAATTCAAAATTGTTACCTAAAATAATTTATGTACGAAATAAAACTTAAATAAACATGTTTAGAAACAAAAATTTGCTTGTTCAAATAGGCTCTAGGTCAGTGGCGAATCCAGGACGCCAAGTCAACTAGGGCGGGTTGACTTTGATCGTTGACCCTCGACGGTCAACGATCGTAATATTCCGGTCCGATTGATCGTTGATTAAATAATATTAAATATTATTCGATATATGTGTAAATGCACTGAAACGTAAAAATTATATTCATAAGAAAATATAATTCAATACAATAAAAAGTACTAAAAATATATACGATACAACATTACTCTGTAATAGTAAGCTCAGACAACTGCATTCTACGAGGCCTCATTTTTTGAAAACGTTGCAATATTGCCTCGTTCTCAAGTTTTTTTAAAAATATCTTTCTCCACGTAAACCACCAAATTGTCGTTCAACCAGTCATCTCCCATTTTGTTGCGCAAGTCACTCTTGATAAGATTCATAGCAGAAAATACCCTTTTAACACTAGCAGTTGCGACCGGTAATATCAAAACCAATGTGATCAGCCTATAAACCAATGGAAAATAGCAGGAACTTCTAGTTTCAACCAACTTCTTAGCTACACAGGATATGCTATTGAGATTAAAGAAATCTTCCTTCATTCTCACAAATATAATAAAGTTGTCAAGTTGAGGTCTAAGTAACAAAAGCTCTTCACTATTGAAGTCCAAAGGATATAACTGAGCAAGGCGCATCAATTTGGCATTATCAAAAGCTGCAAATGAATCTCTTGGACTTAAACACGAAATGCAAGTCAAAAGCTCAGTAGTTGTTTCTGAAAAGCGATCATTCAATTCTTGCAAGATTGAATCTATCACATAACAATATAAATCAACGTAAAAGCGATGAAAATAAGTCACCTTCTGAGCTGCACGCCTAGGTCGACCTTTCACTACTACAATATCCTCCATATTAGGCACTAAAATATGCCTATCAACACAAAACTCAATCACCCTACTCAACAAAGTATCCCAACCATTGTCCCTCATGTTCTGCAATGCACTCTTACACACATTCAATAAACTCATAGCATTTTGAATATCCTGATCCTTTTTCTGTAAGGCTTGTGAAAAGTCGTCTGTAATTGCAAGAATTTCAAACATAAAGTGGAGACTGAACACAAACTCAAAATCTTGCATAGTGTTCATCTGTCTTACAGCCATTGCAGTTTGATCTGAATTTACGCCATCTTCTGATATGTTCTCAAGAACATCTATGATAGCATTAAACATACTAATGAAACGAGTGATTGTCAGTAGATGTGAGCCCCATCTAGTATCACCTGGACGAGCCAAATTCATTTCTTGAAACTGACCCGTTCCACCAGAAAGTTCCTCGATATTCAGCTTCTCAAGAATATTAGAATGATAACTTGCTCGAAGAGCATCTACACGCTTACATGATACACCAACCAAATTTACAACAACAGCAAGCATGTTGAAAAAATCACCAAGCAAATGGTTCCTACGTGCCACAGAAACAACTGCCAACTGAAGCTGGTGAGCAAAGCAATGAATATACATAGCATATGGATTCTCTCTTAGAATTAAAGCTTTCAAGCCGTTAAACTCACCTGACATATTGCTTGCACCATCATAACCTTGACCTCTCAGGCTAGATATGTTTAACCCATATGTAGAAAACATTGCATCAATGGCATCCTTCAGTGATTGGGCGCAAGTATTAGCTACATGAGAAATGCCCAAGAAACGCTCCATCACTTGACCACTTTTGTCAACAAATCTCACAACAACTGCCATTTGTTCTTTTATAGAATTATCACGAGCCTCATCAACCAAAATTGAAAACAACGAATCACCTATCTCATTGATAATTCCCATTGTCGTCTCTACAGCACAACAATTAATCAAATCCTTTTGAATATTTGGTGAAGTCATTTGGTCATTTCCAGGAGCATTACTAAATACTACTTCTTCAACTTCCTTACAACGAGACGCATACCATTGTAGTAGCTCAATTAGATTTCCTTTATTAAGGAAGTCTTTCGATTCATTGTGACCACGAAATGTCAATCCTTGCATCAAGAGGTATCTAGTACAATCTAGCACCGTAGTGAACCTCGTCCTATAATTTTTTTGTTGACTACTACTTTGGCTAGAAATAACATAGGAGATACTCTGTTTTTGATTCATCAAGTTAGTACACTTCGCAAAAACTTGATTATGGGTACTATCAAAGAGACCGACATGATCTTTCAACGTCTTTTTGTGCTTCCAATCCCTAAAGCCGGTCTTAGTGAATGCATGTCCACCCCCTTGACCCCCTCTATCGGGTTTGAACAAGTAAAAATACAAACAATACGCCGCATCATTTTCTATGCTGTACTCCAACCAATAAAATTCAGAGAACCATTCTTTCCGAAATACCCTTGTATCATTTCCCATTGATCTTCTTGGAAAGTCATGTTCATGTGGTTGACAAGGACCTTTCTCCAAGTATGCCATCCTAACATCATCTCTGATATTAGGATCATATGACTCAATAGGTGGGCGTTTCCCTGGATCAGATACGAGATCATCCGCATTGATTGAGCTCGAGACTTTTTTGTGTTATTTAATAACTCTTGTGCTCGACTCGAATCAGTAGCGGGACTAGATGCACAACTCGAAGTCGAAGTATTAGGTATAGACTTTCATTTTGGATGAAAAAATCGTTCCATAATCTGCAAAATCACCCAATTTATTTTTCAATTAACATAGATTAAAAAAAAGAGCATAGTTCAGTTGAGTCAAACGCCTTCTCTATTAAAACTTCCCCAATTTCCTAATTCCCCAAATTTCACAAATTCTCAATTTCCTAATTTGCTAAACCTAAATTCCGAGCATCCCGATTCCCGATTCCCGATTCCCAAATAGCAAATCAAAAATAAAAACATCCTAATTCATAAACCAATCCATAAGGACCATAACTCATAAACCAATCCACAAACCACAATTCATAATTCATAATTCATAAAACATAATTCATAAAATATAATTCAAAAAACCCTAATTCATAAACCAAATTAGCTAATGCATAATTCATATACAATAATTCATAAATCATAGTTCAATTTCACACTAATTAAATTAAAATCATAATCCAAAAAATAAAATAAAAAGGATAGCCAAACATTACCTCTCTCTCTCGGCCCCAAGACTCTCGCAGTCAGTCACCAACTCAGTCACCGACAGAGAGCACTGAGTAGTGCGCACCTCCCTCCCTCGCACTCCGGCAGCAGTGACCGGAAGAAGCCGTCGCCGGTCGCACTGCAGTGGCAAATCCATAGCCAGTCTACTCTCCCACAGACCACACTCCACTCCTCCCACTCGCAGCCTCGCAGCCTCGCAAATTGCAATCGCCAGTCAGTCTCCACTCTCCAGTCAGTGTCCAGACTCCACCAATCCACCAACACGGCAACACCAGTCCACCGCCAGTCTGCCACTCGCCCAAGTCGCCAATCACCTCGCGAAGCCCAACTCCAAACAATTAGGAATTATGAATTTTCCAATTAGGGATTTGGTTGGATAATTGGATATACCATTTTGAATTGTATTTGGGCCTTTTTATTGTAACTCAAAACACAATAAAAAAAAAACTTGGCCCAATGACCCAACGTCCCAATGCCTCAACTCCGGTCGTCTTCTTCCTTGGAACGGAGTCATGGACCTCGCCAGCTCTCCAGCTCCCGGCGGCAACAGATTTTGGCAAAGTCAGCTCGCACGGCCGCGCGAGCTAGCCGGGTATTGGCTCCGCGCCTGCTCTAGGTCAACATCAAGAAAATAAGTAAAGTTAATTAGACTTGATTAAATTATGAGTGAGATGTATGTTGTTTTTAATTAATTATGACATAAACATTTCCTCCATCGTTGAATTCAATTCTCCATTTTGTCACTGATAGCCGGCCGCGGCTGAAATATTCTCCTCTACATAACCAAATTTTGTCATTATTATTTCCAAAATTCTATGTAAAAAGTAAACACTGACAAAAACACATTGTGGTTTTGTGTGGGTTTGGCCTCTGATTTGTCAGTAATTTGGCATTCTGTCCATTAATTTGACCATTTTTGGAAGAAGACTTTGATGAGTTGAATTGAATTCATGGCTCCAGGTGCAGGAGATAGGTCTCTGGAAGAAACTCCCACATGGGCTGTGGCCATTGTTTGTGCAGTTTTTGTTATCATTTCTGTCATTATAGAACATGGAATCCACTCCCTTACAAAGGTATGTTTCTTCTTCTCTTTGATTGTCGGGGTCGTGATTATTCAACTAACTCGTCTGAAAACTTATTAGATACATTTAGTTGAATTTACTTTTCAGCTAGTATATCCCTTACGTGAAATGGAATTCGTGTTTTGTTAAAGATATGGCACGGAGAAAAATTGTTGTTCAGTAGTGGTCGAGTGGGGTGGAGAGGGCAAGAGTAGGTCCATTCAATAATATTTATCGAGTTTTATAATGAGGTTTTCATTATAATTTTTTTCGCATTCGAGTGTTTGAAATTTAAAATTCGTAAAAAAATAAGTGTCTTTTGATCTATTAAGACCATTTAACTCATTTGTATGATTTGCGCATGATTTTGTATATATTCATTGCAAACAATCTTCTCTCCTTCAAAAACAAATATATACCTAGAATATGATAGAGTTGAAATCCGTTGTCCCATTTATTGTCCACCAAATAATTGATTGACACATCATTTTAAATTAACATATCCAACTTTTCTCTCGCTATCACTTGTATTTAATAATTGATGTAAAATAATGTGTTAATAAATCATTGGTGGACAGCAAATTGAACAGTCAATTTTGGACAACAGATCTCTACTCAATATGATATACATAGTTGGTGGGATTGGGGGCATAGTCTTTCTAATAATGAAAATATTCAAAAATTTTTTTTTTTTTTTTTTTTTTGGAGCACGTGATGATTTTATTGGTTAATATATTTATAGATTTGAATATGCATAAAACAAAAGAGAACAAGAGCCTCGAGTAGTTAACACGAGTATATGTTTTCTAGACAAAAATGTTTTTCTTAATTTTATTCTCGATGATTGCAGTGGTTTCAGAAACGTGACAACAAGGCCATGCTCGTGGCATTGGAAAAATTCAAAGCAGGTCAAATACTATGATTGTTTTCTTTTACATAATATGAATACCTACGAATCTCAATAAAATATTTTAAAATTTTAATGTTTATTTTTCAGAACTAATGCTAGGGTTCATATCTTTACTTTTGACATTTGGTACAACCTATATTGCCAAAATATGTGTGCCTAAGCATATTGGAGATTCATGGCATCCGTGTTATAAAAAAGACAAGGGAGATGGTGATGACAATGATGATGAAGATGGCGAAGGAAAAGATGGGAATCGAAAATTATTGTCTTATGCTGGAGAAATTATTTGGCGTCGAGCTCTGGCAGCAGGAACTGATGAAACCAATTCATGTGCTAAAAAGGTGAGGGATTATTTTATGATGAAATTTAAATAAATAAATTTTATTTTATTTAATAACTTAATTCACTTTTAAAATGAAGTGTGATGGCAAGAATAGTGAAAGTATTGAGTTCATGCCTCGTATTCATATAGATTTAGAGAGTATTTTGTGGGGATTAAAATTCGATTTTTTAGTAGATTATGATAGAAGTTTTTGAAATGTGTGGTTGAAAAGTTGTGGGACCCATAAAAACGTGATTAATATTAATTGTTTGACTTTGACTTAAATTAAATTAAAATTTTAATCGATACCAAACAAGCTTTTAAACTCTTTTGGTCTATATTCCAAATTAAAGTGTGAGCAATTTTTATTTTTTGATTTTTACTTCATAAAATTGACCCAAATGTTTTTTCTTCATAATATTAGCCCCAAAATATTTAACCTATGTCCAAAATTCATGTCTAGCCCAATTCTAAATTTCAGCGAACGTTTGGGGAGTGTTTATAAATGTTTTTTATCGAAAAAAATCAAGGTTATTAGAAGAGATGATAATTCAATTTTTTCTTTTTAAATCTTTACGGTAATATTATATTAAAATATTATCGAAATATTTTTTTAATTTGTTATTTTATTTCATTGTAAACAGGGGAAGGTATCCTTGATATCATACTCAGGAGTGCACCAATTGCAATTTTTTATATTTGTTCTGGCAGTTATGCATGTTCTATACAGTGTCATTCTCATGAGTTTGGGCTATGCCAAAGTAAGTTCATTAATAGTATTATTTTCAAATTTAATAGCCCAAAAAAAATTTAAGATTTTTTAAAAAAAATATTTATTATGATGTTATTGATTGTAATAGATGAAGAAGTGGAAGGCATGGGAATTGGAAACAACCTCCTTGGAATATGAATTCACAAATGGTAATTCTTCTTCAATTTTCTCCCATCTTAAAAATACGATAATTATAATTAATTATGAAAAAAAGATTATTATACCATTCAAATTAAGGATGTTAAGTGGACCAATCCGAACCGCTCAACCGTCCACAATCGAGTTCGACTTAGTCCACATGGTGAGCTAGCTTGTGCTCGTAAATGGGACTTATCGAGCACGAGCTAGCTCGCAAACCACTTAAGACTTATACAAGTCTTTCTAGTAATTTTTTTTGTTATTCTGCCCTAGGACGACCTAACATCCCTAATCCAAATGAAGACTTGTGATTATTTCTATGAAGTTAGGAAAATACATATATATTTTAATAAAAACTTAAATAAATAAATAAAACTTCTCTCTGAAAAAATTACATAGAATGAGCATAGAAAGAATGTGGATCAAGTTTTGATACCTCCAATTTATAAATTGTACACAAACTTTTGATTGAAAAAAATTAATTGAGCCTTAACATCTATATAAACTCATAGATGCAATTGATTAAGGACGATTTTATGGAAATTCATCCAATAATATAATTACATATTTGAGGATAAAGCTTTAATGGCATGTTATGTTACTAGATTATTCGACAAGATAATTTACAAATTTTATTAACAGATCCTACTAGATTTAGATTTGCTCATCAAACATCCTTCATGAGGCGACACGGTGGGATCAACAACACACCTGGGATTAGATGGATTGTAAGTTCCTTTTTAAATTTTTTTTTTTTTAATCTTATTATTATTATTATTATTATTATTTTATTTTTTGTATTTTTTGCAAAATTAGTTCTTTTAATTTTGTTATTATTAAATTTGAATGTAATAGGTAGCATTTTTCAGACAATTTTTTGGATCAATATCCAAGGTAGATTACATGACCATCCGCAATGGATTTATCAATGTGAGTTGCCTATTTTAAGATTTTCCTTTATTTATACAATTCATTTATGTTGGCATAACTTTACCTATCGTATTTCCTGAAGCCAAAATTCAAGTCTAGATACATTCTTCCTTTACCTATCGTATTCACTACAATTTTGAGGTGTCAAAATTCATTAAACTTCACTACAATTTTTAAAGTGTCACATATAAAATTTCGTCACCTCAAAATTATACTGAGTGCCAAAATTCTAGTATTGGGATAACAGATTTGGACTTCCAAAATTCAAAATTTAGAATTGAAATGTAAGCACTTGAATTGAAATGAGCCCTAGAATTCATTTATTTTCCCATACTAGGGGATATTTGTGTATAATATATGTCATTTTATAATGGCATTGTAGAATTTATAAGTAAATTTATTTCGAAAGTTTGTAACTTTAAGAAATTGTATTTCAATATTCTTGTCTTGGTAAATAATAGATGAGAATAAGTAAAATTTATCATAATAAATTATAATCGATTAAGTTTTTAACCAATAAACTTAGAATTTACGTACATAAATTCTTTTTTCGCCTATCAAAATCAATTAATGTGGCAAATTGCAGGCTCATTTTGCACCAAATAGCAAATTTGACTTCCACAAGTACATAAAGAGATCCATGGAAGATGACTACAAAAGTGTTTTGGGAATAAGGTGTGTGCCCTACCTCATTAGTGCAATCCGTTTATCTTCATCATCTTATATTCTTTGTTTACCAAGTTTTAGATTATTATTTAATCATCAATTAATAAAAAATTACATTTGGGTCTCCATCTTCCTCATATAAATTGCACGTGGGTTCTCGAAAATTATTATTTTGGAAGTTTGAGTCCCCTTAGGGTCACTGATGTGAGTATCCGATTGTAAACTTCACGACCCCGTGAGATTAGTCGAGGTGCGCGTAAACTGATCCGAACATCTACGTTCATAAAAAATAAAAATAAAAATAAAAAATTGTTAGTTTGGAAATTAAATGGTCATATTAAGAGTACTTGAAAAAACATTTGAGGGGCAACCCGTGTAAATGATCAGTTTGGACATTTCATTCATCCCTAAATGAGATGTTAGCTTAGGGGTGACGTGGCATTTCTCTATTCTTTCATAATTATTTTCCAACTGTCAATCAACTTTTTCCCCCCTTCATATATTCACCGTACTTTCAATAGTCTTTGCATAACACCAACGTACTTCTTTTGTTTGGACTATGCAGTGCTCCGTTGTGGTTGTTTGCCGTTACATTTTTGTTCTTCAACTTTTATAGTACGTTTCTCTTCCCTGCCTCTAATTGCATGTTTTGTAAAATGTATTGAACGTAACTACTCAATACTATCAACATGATTTTAACTTTTTCTTATTTAATAAAATCCATTTTTCCGTCCAATATTGTATACTAGCATGCACTTGCAATATTTTTGTATTGTATACCAGCATGCACTTACAGTATTTTTTGTCAAAATCCTTCTCTAAAACTCATCGATCAAACTTTGTATAACTAATGATGCAGAATGGCATACACTTACCTGGATCTCAATGATTCCTCTAGTAGTAAGTACTAACCTTCTCTATTTACATTATTTAAAATTGATATTTGTAAAAGTGAAGAAAAGTGTTCTCGACCTTTACAGAGGAGCAAGTTGGTCCTCAACCTTTCATTTATTTTTGTGTTGAATTGTCACGTGGCCCTCCAATAAACAACTTTTATGAAGCTCTAACGTTATGCTTTCCAACTTAAGGTAGTCTTAAAAATTTGAAGGGGTGCATTTATATGAAGAGAGACTACGTGACAATTTAATGAAAATTTGAATTGTTGAACATTATTCTTTTGAAAAGTTGAAAATCAACTTACTATTCATACGGGTTAGAGATGCACCAAAATAAATCTTAAATGGAATTTCGTGATCAGATAATCGTATTAGTTGATACAAAATTGGAGCTTGTGATAATGGAGATGGCTCAACAAATTCAAGATCGGACGACTATGGTTAGAGGGGCTCCTTTAGTGGAGCCCACTAACAACTTCTTTTGGTTCAACCGACCACAGTGGATTCTCTTCCTCATACATTTCACCCTATTTATGGTAATCACACTTCTATTGAGCCTTTTTTTTTTCCTTCCTCTAATGCAAAATCAATCACTTCACCTGCAGAATGCATTCCAAATGGCATATTTCTTGTGGAAATGGGTAAGTAAATCTCTAATAATTTTATTTTATTTTCTCTACTTTGGCGATTGAAGTATAACTAATAAGCAAAACGTTTCTAATACAGTATGAGTTTGGAATCACAAAATGCTTCCATGAGAAACTCTATGCAGTTTTGATTAGAGTTTCCCTAGGGGTAGCCCTTCAAATCTTGTGCAGCTACATTACATTCCCACTTTATTCCCTCGTAACACAGGTCAATATTATCTCTTTTAAAATAATGAGTCGAATAGAGTGACAAAAATGGATTATAATCTTTGATCCTTCCCACTAAACAAGTCAATTAATTGTGTTCAGATGGGATCACATATGAAGAAAGCAATCTTCGAGGAGCAGACGCCCATAGCTCTCAAGAAATGGCATCAGGCTGCAAAAAAGAAAAAGAAAATGCGCAAAACAGGCAAAGGAAATCACGATGCTTCTTCTCATGGAGCAGGATTCATGAGTGGCGAAGGAACTCCAAGCCCGGGATTTTCACCCATTCATTCGCTCCACAATCACAAGTTTAGATCAAATGCACCAGATAGCGAAAGTATTCCCAATTGTCCAACTTCTTATATTTCTGATACAGAGATTTCAGAACTCGAGGCTTGTTGAAGTTAGTCAATTGACACTTTTGTTGTCATTAGTTTCTATTTTGTTATATTTATTTATAGCTTATGCTATGTATTGTAAGTTAAGCCAAGTATGGTCCTGCAGTAGATTGAGTAAGTTGTCATACGTATAGTGCAAGTAGGTAGTGTGTTGAAAGACTAGAAGTATGGTTATTTTTGTATGTATGGGGTCTATATGTGTACCAGCCGTGTATTACCATTTCGTGTTGCGTGAATGAAAAATTATCTCTCTCCTCTTGTTTGTTCAAAAGCCAACAGTGGTATCAGAGCTTCTTAGTGATCTTAAGAAGGGACTGTGAAGAAGAAGAACAGAGGAGGATCAGATAAAGGAGTCGCCAGCAAGGATGATAAGAAACAGGTAAGCAAAGAACATATACGGTAAGAACAAATCCGGTAAGCAAAAATTCGGTTAGCACATTGTAAATACGGTATGTGAAGAAAATCGATAAGCAAATACGGTAAGCACAGAACTCCCATATCCGGTAAGCTAAGATCTTTTTTTCTATATCCAGTAAGTTCAGTTCTTCTCATAGCCGGTATGCAAGCCTAGACTAAATTCGATAACCTCATACCAAATACGGTAAACACTGTCCAAGTCCGGTAAGTTCAACAGTTTGATTCCTTTTTCATTTTCTTTGAATCTGTAATCTTTCAAACCAATAAGATCTACCAAATTTGGTAAGATCCTCTCATACCGGTAAGAACAAACTTGAGAGAAAAACCAGTTTAGAACCTCCATAAATAGTCGAGTCACAACCGCTACGTTTCTTCAATTATATTCGAACAACAAGATTCAAAGGTATGGAAAAGGCTTCTGGAATTTAGAGAGTAAGCAGAAAAATTCAGTGAAAGTAAGGTGTTCTTTTGGTATTACATGTTTTTTGTGACAAGCCATTATATCTCAAATATCATTCAATCCATCACTTTGACATCGAAGTTCAAGATTTTTTTTTCTCTCATTCAGCGTGGGGCAGAACGTTGTGCCAAATGAATGCACGATATAAATATTGAAAATTTCAGTACAGACTAAAGAAGAAGATGCTATCTCTTCGAGTCTGTCTCATAATGGTACGTACAATCACAACATTCACAATTGGTCATATTGTGGAATCTTTGGATCGAAAGGAATAGATCCAAACATGGTGTAAGAATGCAGTCTAATGTTTAGTCCTTGACTATAATGTGACAAAATGGAACTCTATTATGTTTCTTTGATTTGATTTAGAATGCTTTTAAATGTTGTTTAATTTAAAATTGAATAATTTTTCTTTTATCTAGCGAAAACATTCAAATTAATTGAAAGTAAGTTTTACTGTTTTACTATGTTCACCTCATTCAATGGTGATATCAGTTTTTCCCTTACCCTGAATGATACCTATGGTAAAATATATTAGAGTGTGTTTGATTGCATTTATTTTCCATGAAAAATATCAGTTTTCCACTCAAATCCCTACTTTGGAATGTTCGATTGCTATTTTTTTCCATTGAAAATATTTTTCAACTTTTGAAAACATGTCTAATTTTTCTAGTTTTTAAGGAAAATATTATTTTTGGGAGGAGTAGGTTTTTGTTTTCCTCAAAACAAGGAAAATATTTTCTTTTTTAGGTAATATTTTCCATGTCAATCAACCACACTCTTAGTCAATTTAAAAAATAAATAAATAAAAATCTTGTTTGTTGGGTTTAGTTGTGTTTAATCTCTACCAAGAAAATGTAAAATGATGCAAAAGGCAGCAACTATTAAAACCAACAAAAATAGGGTGTAATTGAAATGAATCCATTGATCAACTGGAAATGAATATGAGACAACTGAAATATCGAGACAAATTAAATAACCAAAGAAATACAAGACGGACGAATTTAAAGCAGACTCTCATTCATTAGATAGAAATGATTACCATGATTTTGTGATTTGCTGTCGAATTTATTCCAATTCCAGAGGGAAATGTACTTCCCTTTTGGGCTGATTATGGCGAGGAGGGATTTAAATTCACGATAACGTGGTTCGTAGCCACGTGCTCTAATTCTCTGAGCTATAGGTCTCACCCCATCTCCAATGAATTTATTTCTAGGAGTACCCATAGTTTGAAAAAAGCTAATAATTTCATTTTAATAGTTCCTTTCAGTATGTGAACTACAGTGGAGTTGTGAAACACTAAATTAAGTTGCAAGCCTGCAATATCATTTACATATAATGTATTTTTCTATTGAGTGCATTCCACCATGCCTTTGTTCATGCTTTTTGAATTTCCATATTAACATTCTTCATCGTCTTGTTCTTTCATCTTGTATCCGTCACCAAAGTCTTTTATTCATTTTGGTTGCAGATAATTGAAAGTAGCGCTCATGGTGACGATTAAATATTCTCACAGTTGGTATCATATATTTGTTTAATATTAAGCACTGAAATATTTGGTGTTACTAATTGTTCAAGATTTGTATACTTTCTATTGTATTATAGAATCTAAGGTTTTGTTTTATCCTGTTGATTAGAACTTAATTGATTTGGTTGGATCTGAGAGCTCAAACTGAAACAACCAGTTTAAGGAAAAAAGAAAGATGATACATTCACAAATGTCTTCTAACGCTTGCAACTGTGAGTTCATTTACTTTTTTTCCCATTATTAGAACATTACTTGTATTGTTTCTCTATTAGTATCTTGATTTTTGTTTAATTTCGATGTCACATTCTACATTTCTCTCTTCTGTGTCATATTGAGATCACTTAACTCTAATATACATGATCATCTTTAGTTCTATGCAAAAAAATTCAACATGTAGCTCTTGCGTCTTCAACATGTTTTTTGTTCTTTTATATTTCAGGCAACTGCATCAAAATTTAGTAAAAGTATGACTTCATTGCAGTTGCCAATTGATATTCTCAAAGGAAAACTTGAATTGTTATTGTCACTTTGAACCAGAAGCACTGTTTTCACTTTGAAATACTGCCACTAGACATGGTCACTTCAACATTTGTCCTTGTGAGTGGCGATTTCGAAAAACCTCAAAATATGCCTAGCACAAATTATGCTTGTAGCAATCTAACGTATTTCATATTTTTCTGTCTTGATTATGTGCCAAAAGTGCTGCTTTTATATATTATATTGTTAATAGCCAATGATTTTTCTCTACTTGAAGGACATGGATTGCATTTTCATTTCTCTTTTATTATTATTTTTTTAAATTAAGTTTTAATCTTAGAGGAGCTTGTTTACTTAGAAAGTGTTATTAATAGATGAAGAAATTGGGAATTTTCTATATACACGTGAAGATAAATTTTGTGTATAGAAATAAATCAACTATAAGTATGTGTGACTTTGTAATTATGGATGGTGGATTTCATTGTCTCTTTATTTGACCAAAATATATATGCACAAACTTGTCGTGTAAAAGCTATTACTATTTCTAAAACTTGTTTTTCATCTTCATCCTTGACTCACAGAACCAAAATGAAGACCATATCCCTATCAACATAACACAACAAAACATGCCATAGACATCTCGTCAACTCACAAATGAAGACACTACATAGACAGACAGCCCAAGAATTCAAGGAATTTCTGGGTTCGAATTTGATAAACATGCAAAACAAAAAACAGAAGCAGGAGTAGTAGTTAACAAGTTTCGAATATATATTTTAAATATCTTTTGTATCTTTATGTCTACAGTCCACTGCACCTCACTCCAAACATCTCTATTTGTCATATTACATTTTGTTCATTGTACATATTAACATGTTAAAACCCATGTATCCAACAATGACTTATAATAGTTATGATCTTTTGCTTCATATTACTACTGCCAATGTAAATACGAGTAGACAAATATTTTGTATAACCCAACGTGATTATCATTCAAGACAGGTTTCATTCTTCATTCAAATACTACATAACCAAATAATAACATTATTATTTACACTACATCAGCCACTACACGTGCAACGCATAATTAAATTCGACATGTGGTGTGTTTAGTGCGCTTCAAATGTAATAATGTCACCATAAAATTATTTCTACAATAAGAACAAATCTCAATCATGAATAGGAAATCAATCAACACTACAAACTTCCAGTAAAATGTACAAATCGTTATACATTGATTGTGAACAATTTATTTATGATCAAATATAAATTGTTTCATACTGTACTGCTCCGTGTAAGCGCTCAACTTATATTATTTCAAGTAATCATTGACACTTCTATTCATATGCTCAATATTAAATAAAATGTGACAACACTCAATAAATAAACAAGTATTTAGTTATTATAAAATATTCGTTATTCTACAATAGCAAAAATATATTATTTGGGCATACTATCCAAGAAATTCCCACTTTCCCTAGACTATACGTGTTATCTCTTGCAATTCAATGTTTTGCAAATGTGCCCTAAAACCTTAATTGACTGGTTTTTAATAAAGAATAAAGTCTTTTGTACATCGAGCCTTACAACTCGGTATACTTTCCCATCACATGGTGAAAGGGGCCCACATCAATAAATGTGTAGGCCTCGTCCCCATGTATTGGGGTTGTACACCAAGCTGTAAGGTTCGATGTATGTGTAGCGGGGTTGTTTAATAAATGTGTCTGCAATGTTATCCCGAATATAAATATTACTGACAATCACATCTCATCTACCAACAATCTCTCTCAAAAGTATCTTTGTTCTATGTATTTATCTTATGATGACTTTTTAATTCTTTAGCATCTGTTACTGCCTCAGTGCTATCACAATACAGTGTCAATGGATTTGTAAGCACCACCATAATGTCCGTTAGAAATTTCTTGAGACACACTGCCTCTTCAGCAGCTCGACACATTTATAGACATTTAAATTTGGAAAAGTGAAATGGAAGGAGGAACTTTAGCAAACTGCTTCACAATTTTGCCCCTCGATTTGCTTCTATGCATAGAAGGGTGTCTATGTACAGAGCCTTTAACGGGCACACAAGTCACAAGTGATACAGCACTTTGAATTTTATTTTTTTTCAAGAATGGGGATGTGAGAATGGTAATGGGAATTCTTAGTTGGTAGCAATTTCGATGGCTTGGTAGGGTTAGGGTAGGGGTTGAATGGATTGAGGAAAATAAATGTTTTTAATTTTTTGTCTCTTCTTATTTATATTTTGTTTTTATTTCTAGTTTTAATTATTTTAAATAGTCTTTTTACACTGCATTAAATTATTCAGATTAAGGTCAAACGTTGGTCAACTAACAAATTTTTGAATGACAACTCTTAGAGGTTTTTCTAGTACACATTTATTAAAAAATTTGGGATATAGATGTTAAGATTATAAGGTTTAGAACCTGACTGCACATGTTTAAAAGGTGTGGAGCCTTTACTACAAATTTCCTAAGTAAAATAAAACCTTTTGTTTTGTGTGGATTAGAAATTAATTTTTTAGTATATTTTGACCAAAGTTGGTGAATTATGTGGTTAAAAAATTGTGTATTCCGTTAAATTCATTGTTAAAATTAATTATTAATTTTTGACTAAAAAAATTAATTGAATTTTAATCTGCACAAAACATAGACTAAGCCCCTGTTCGATAGCCATTGTTTGGGGAAAAAAATAATTTTTTTGATGTGATTGATGGTGAATATATTGTTGAAAAAGAAGAAAAAGTTATTGATGTGATGAAAAATATTATTTTATTGAAAAATATGTGATTGAAAATGAGTAGAAGAATGAAAAAAAAAAGTGTTCCAAACCGGGGCTAAGTTTTTCATGGAGGATGTTAAAAATTTGTGTCTATGGTTTTGCATCACATTTTTAGAATACCTAACTTGACTGCATAACTTTAGTGATTTGTTAGTTTGTATAATATTATTGTAACTATGCAGTATCGGTAATAGTATAATTGCATAATTTAGTGATTTATCCCCTGTTTGGTGGTGATTAAAATTAGATTTTTGATCAAATTTGATAAAATTTGTTAAAATGTATGGTTGAAAAGTTATGGATCCCATAAAATATTATGGTTAAAATTAGTTATTGATTTTGATTAAGATTAAAATCTGAATTTTAATTTGTAGCAAACAAGTGCTCAATAAGTTATAATCATAATTACAGGCAACCTAATTTTATACTTACTTGCTAATATTGCGCAATTCATATTCATATTTTCCTTTTATAAAACCTTTTCTGAAATATGTCATTGTTTGGTAGGGATTGAAATTTAGATTTTAATTTAAATTAAAGTCCATAATTAATTTTAATCATATATTTAATGATATCCACAATTTTTCAATCACACATTTCATTAATTTTTTATTTATTTATCAAAATCTGTTAAAAATCTAAATTTATTCCCACCAAATAGGGGCATAAAATAACGTTTTATATTCTATAACACAATATTATAGATAAATAATAATATTTTTTTTTCCTATTTATTCTTTTTTGTAAGACGCAAACATCAAACTCTGTTTTTAACAAATTGAAAATTTTATTGTTTCTTTCTGAAAAATTGTAATAAAAAGTTTGCAAAGCCAATAATTCTTTGGACTATGTTACTTTTGAGGGGGACATAATTCGGATAAATTATAATTTATTCGAAGTTGGTCCCCCTCAATGTGAGGTGTTGGATACTGCCATACTAGGATGAAATGTATTTGTAGCATTACCTAATTCTTTTGTGTGTGTTTGGCTAAGCTTAAAGACTTTACTTATAAGTAAATAATTAAGTTTTAAGTATAAATAGTGTTTCTTGAAAGAGACAATTCCACATATTTGGCTAAGCTAAAAAATTGCATATAAAATATAATAAATAAATAAGGAAATTTTTAATATATATAACTTCTTCTTTTTTGTCAAAGTGATTGATAAGTAATTTTTCCAAACATGAATGAAATTCAAAATTGTTACCTAAAATAATTTATGTACGAAATAAAACTTAAATAAACATGTTTAGAAACAAAAATTTGCTTGTTCAAATAGGCTCTAGGTCAACATCAAGAAAATAAGTAAAGTTAATTAGACTTGATTAAATTATGAGTGAGATGTATGTTGTTTTTAATTAATTATGACATTAACATTTCCTCCATCGTTGAATTCAATTCTCCATTTTGTCACTGATAGCCGGCCGCGGCTGAAATATTCTACTCTACATAACCAAATTTTGTCCTTATTATTTCCAAAATTCTATGTAAAAAGTAAACACTGACAAAAACACATTGTGGTTTTGTGTGGGTTTGGCCTCTGATTTGTCAGTGATTTGGCATTCTGTCCATTAATTTGATCATTTTTGGAAGAAGAATTTGATGAATTCATGGCTCCAGGTGCAGGAGATAGGTCTCTGGAAGAAACTCCAACATGGGCTGTGGCCATTGTTTGTGCAGTTTTTATTATCATTTCTATCATTATAGAACATGGAATCCACTCCCTTACAAAGGTATGTTTCTTCTTCTCTTTGATAGTCGGGGTCGTGATTTTTCAACTAACTCATCTGAAAACTTATTAGATACCTTTAGTTGAATTTACTTTTCAACTAGTATATCCCTCACGTGAAATGGAATTCGTGTTTTGTTAAAGATATGACACAGAGAAAAATTGTTGTTCAATAGTGATCAAGTGGGGTGAAGAGGACAAGATAGGTCCATTCAATACTATTTATCGAGTTTTATAATGAGGTTTTCATTATAATTTTTTTTTGCATTCGAGTGTTTGAAATTTAAAATTCGTAAAAAAATAAGTGTCTTTTGGTCTATTAAGACCATTTAACTCATTTGTATGATTTGCACATGATTTTGTATATATTCATTGCAAACAATCTTTTCAAAACAAATATATATATATACCATTTATTGTTCATCCAATGATTGATTGACACATCATTTTAAATTAACATGTTCAACTTTTCTCTCACTATCACTTGTATTTAATAATATATGTAAAATAATGTGTTAATAAATAATTGGTGGACAGCAAGTTGAACAGTCAATTTTGGACAACAGATCTCTACTCAATATGATTATGATATACATGGTGGGATTGGGGGCATAGTCTTTCTAATAATGAAAATATTCAAAAATCATTTTTTTTTTTGGAGCACGTGATGTTTTTATCGGTTAATATATTTATAGATCTGATTATGCATAAAACAAAAGAGGACAAGAGGCTCGAGTAGTTAACACGAATATATGTTTTCTAGACAAAAAATGTTTTTCTTAATTTTATTCACTATGAATGCAGTGGTTTCAGAAACGTGACAACAAGGCCATGCTCGAGGCATTGGAAAAAATCAAAGCAGGTCAAATACTATGATTGTTTTCTTTTACATTAATATGAATACCTACGAATCTCAATAAACTATTTTAAAATTTTAATGTTTATTTTTCAGAATTGATGCTGCTAGGGTTCATATCTTTACTTTTGACATTCGGTACAACCTATATTGCCAAAATATGTGTGCCTAAGCATATTGGAGATTCATGGCATCCGTGTTATAAAAAAGACAAGGGAGATGGTGATGACGGTGATTATGAAGATGGGGAAGGAAAAGATGGGAATAGAAAATTATTGTCTTATGCTGGAGAAATTATTTGGCGTCGAGCTCTGGCAGCAGGAACTGATGAAACCGATTCATGTGCTAAAAAGGTGAGGGATTATTTTATGATGAAATTTAAATAAATAAATTTAATTTAATTTAATAACTTAATTCACTTTTAAAATGAAGTGTGATGGCTAGAATAGTGAAAGTATTGAGTTCATGCCTTGCCTTCATATAGACTTGAACTCTTTTGGTCTATATTCCAAATTAAAGTGTGAGCAATTTTTATTTTTTGATTTTTACTTCATAAAATTGACCCAAATGTTTTTTCTTCATAACATTAGCCCCAAAATATTTAACCTATGTCCAAAATTCATGTCTATCCCAATTCTAAATTTTAGCTCACGTTTGGGGAGTGTTTATAAATGTTTTTTTTTAATCGAAAAAATCAAGGTTATTATAAGAGATGATAATTATTTTCTTTTTCTTTTTTAAATCCTTACGGTAATATTATATTAAAGTATTATCGAAATATTTATTTCGTTGTAAACAGGGGAAGGTATCCTTGATATCATACTCGGGAGTGCACCAACTACATATTTTTATATTTGTTCTGGCAGTTATGCATGTTCTATACAGTGTCGTTCTGATGAGTTTGGGCTATGCCAAAGTAAGTTCATTAATAATATTATTTTCGAATTTAATAGCCAAAGAAAAAAAATTAAGAATTTTTTAAATATTTATTATGATATTATCGATTGTAATAGATGAAGAAGTGGAAGGCATGGGAATTGGAAACAACCTCCTTGGAATATGAATTCACAAATGGTAATTCTTCTTCAATTTTCTCCCATCTTAAAAATACGATAATTATAATTAATTATGAAAAAAGATTATTATACCAGATCCTACTAGATTTAGATTTGCTCATCAAACATCCTTTGTGAGGCGACACGGTGGGATCAACAACACACCTGGGATTAGATGGATTGTAAGTTCCTTTTTTTTATTTTTTATATCTTATTATTATTTTTTAAATTATTATTTGTATTTATTGCAAAATTAGTTCTTTTAAATTTGTTATTATTAAATTTTGAATGTAATAGGTAGCATTTTTCAGACAATTTTTTGGATCAATATCCAAGGTAGATTATATGACCATCCGCAATGGATTTATCAATGTGAGTTGCCTATTTTAAGGTTTTCCTTTATTTATACAATTCATTTATGTTGGCATAACTTTGATTTAACTACATCCCAAAAGTCAACGAATTTCCTGAAGCCAAAATTCAAGTCTTGATACATTATTCCTTTAGCTATCGTATTCACTACAATTTTGAGGTGTAAAAAATCATTAAGCTTCACTACAATTTTTGAAGTGTCACATATAAAATTTCGACAACTCAAAATTATCCCGAGGTGCCAAAATTCTAGTATTGGGATAGCAGATTTGGACTTCCAAAATTCAAAAGAATCGAAGTGAATTCATATGGAGCCCTAGAATTCATTTATTTTCTCATACTAAGGGATATTTGAGTATAATATATGTCATTTTATAATGGCATTGTAGAATTTATGAGTAAATTTATTTCGAAAGTTTGTAACTTTAAGAAATTGTATTTCAAAATTATTGTCTCGGTAAATAATAGATGAGAATAAGTAAAATTTATCATAATAAATTATAATCGATTAAGTTTTTACCCAATAAACTTAGAATTTACTAACATAAATTCTTTTTTCGCCTATCCAACTCAATTAATGTGGCAAATTGCAGGCTCATTTTGCACCAAATAGCAAATTTGACTTCCACAAGTACATAAAGAGATCCATGGAAGATGACTACAAAAGTGTTTTGGGAATAAGGTGTGTGCCCTACCTCATTAGTGCAATCCGTTTCTCTTCTTCATCTTATATTCTTTGTTTACCAAGTTTTAGATTATTATTTATTACATTTGGGTCTCCATCTTTCTCATATAAATAGCACGTGGGTCCTCGAAAATTTTAGTTGAAAGTTCGAGTTCCCTTAGGGCCACTGAGGTGAGTGTCCGGCTGTAAATTTCAAGGCCCATGAGATTAGTCGATGTGCGCGTAAACTGGTCCGAACATCTACTGTCATAAAAAATCAAAAAAAAATTGTTAGTTTGGAAATTAAATGGTCATATTAAGAGTACTTGAAACAGGGGTAACCCGTGGAAATGATCAGTTTGGACATTTCATTTAACCCGTTACGTGGCATTTCTCTATTCTTTCATAATTATTTTCCAACTGTCAATCAACTTTTTTCCTCCTTCATATATTCACCGTACTTTCAATAGTCTTTGCATAACACCAACGTACTTCTTTTGTTTGGACTATGCAGTGCTCCATTGTGGTTGTTTGCTGTTACATTTTTGTTCTTCAACTTTTACAGTACGTTTCTCTTACCTGCCTCTAATTGCATGTTTTGTAAAATGTATTGAACGTAACTACTCAATACTATCAACATGATTTTAACTTTTTCTTATTTAATAAAATCCATTTTTCCGTCCAATACTGTATACTAGCATGCACTTGCAATATTTTTGTACTGTATACCAATATGCACTTACAGTATTTTTGTCGAAATCCTTCTCTAAAACTCATCGATCAAACTTCGTATAACTAATGATGCAGAATGGCATACACTTACCTGGCTCTCAATGATTCCTCTAGTAGTAAGTACTAACCTTCTCTATTTACATTATTTAAAATTGATACTTGTAAAAGTGAAGAAAAGTGGTCTCGACCTTTACAAAGGAGCAAGTTGGTCCTCAACCTTTCATTTATTTTTTTGTTGAATTGTCACGTGGCCCTCCAATAAACAACTTTTATGAAGCTCTAACGTTATGCTTTCCAACTTAAGGTAGTCTTAAAAATTTGAAGGGGTGCATTTATATGAAGAGAGACTACGTGACAATTTAATGAAAATTTGAATTGTTGAACATTATTCTTTTGAAAAGTTGAAAATCAACTTACTATTCATATGGATTAGAGACGCACCAAAATAAATCTTAAATGGAATTTCTTGATTAGATAATCGTATTAATTGACACAAAATTGGAGCTTGTGATAATGGAGATGGCTCAACAAATTCAAGATCGGACGACTGTGGTTAGAGGGGCTCCTTTAGTGGAGCCCACTAACAACTTCTTTTGGTTCAACCGACCACAATGGATTCTCTTCCTCATACATTTCACCCTATTTATGGTAATCACACTACTATTGAGACTCTTTTTTTATTTTTTTCTCTTTCCTCTAATGCAAAATCAATCACTTCACCTGCAGAATGCATTCCAAATGGCATATTTCTTGTGGAAATGGGTAAGTAAATCTCAAATTATTTTATTTTATTTTCTCTGTTTTGGTGATTGAAGTATAACTAATAAGCAAAACGTTTCTTATGCAGTATGAGTTTGGAATCACAAAATGCTTCCATGAGAAACTCTATGCAGTTTTGATTAGAGTTTCCCTAGGAGGAGCCCTTCAAATCTTGTGCAGCTACATTACATTCCCACTTTATTCCCTCGTAACACAGGTCAATATTCTCTCTTTTAAAATAATGAATCGAATAGAGGGACAAAAATGTATTACAATCTTTATTCCTTCCTACTAAACATGTCAATTAATCGTGTTCAGATGGGATCACATATGAAGAAAACAATCTTCGAGGAGCAGACGGCCAAAGCTCTCAAGAAATGGCATCAGGCTGCAAAAAAGAAGAAGAAAATGCGTGAAACAGGCAAAGGAAACCACGATGCTTCTTCTCATGGAGCAGGATTCATGAGTGGCGAAGGAACTCCGAGCCCTGGATTTTCACCCATTCATTTGCTCCACAATCACAAGTACAGATCAAATGCACCGGATAGCGAAAGTATTCCCAATTCTCCGACTTCTTATATTTCTGATACAGAGATTTCAGAACTCGAGGCTTCCATTCGTGGCCGGGAGGAGTGGAGACAACCTCATCATACTTCAGAAACAAACAGGGAGTCTCATAGTATTGATTTTTCCTTCAATAAGTCTTAGATAATGTTAATAATATCTTATCCTATAGAAGTTTCTCTATTATTTTCGCTTATTTATAGAGTAACTTCGAGTTCAAATCAGGATCCACATCAGTATTTATGCATACCAGATGCTAATTTTTTTTCGTAAGGCTTTTTTGAAGGCCAAGACGAAAAATGATCTTTGCTACTTGAAAATTCGCAACATATCTGTGTTACTCTTCATTTAAAATCGTTTTTCAGACTTTTAGTCGAATCTGAGTTTTATTTCGAATTTTAAAGTGGTTAAAATAACTAAGGGTCCTAAATAAAATCAAGGGAAGTAAATTTTCATCCATTTCTCTCAAGCTAATGTAGGGTACTTCATGTACAAGTAACTTGTCATTTGAAATGTTTTATAATGCTCCAAGTGAAATGCTAATTGACCTGCAGTCCTACATCGTAATGGAATACGAGATTCCGTCAGGGGTCTAAAATAATTATATAGAAATATATAGAGTACTCGATTGATCACCAATTGCTCTAAATGAAATGGTGGTATGGATTATTGTAGTACCTTTAATTCTAGGACAAGTTTTTTGGACTGCACGTATTTCTACTTAGTATTTTGAATGCTCACTCCTTTATTTGTAACTTTCAAGTTACTCTAAATCGTGGGATGCGTGACTGGACGTTCAATTAAGCTTGTAAAGGGAGTATCTAGTGATTTCTTGCAATAAATAATGAGTTAGACTTGTAGTATTTCATTTGGATTTTGAGAATAAGTGTTCTCATTTTATTCTAGTATGTGGGAATTTAATAGATTGTAATTAATATTTAAGTGGTGAGTTGATGAACTAGCAATTTCTTTCCACTTATTTCTAATGCTACTTCTGGGAATTGAAGTTAGTTTTTGAAATAGGCATATCCAAGTTGTGAAAAATGTTTTACTTTTATTTGTGTATTTTACCTACAGTTATATTATTAGGCATAAAGTGGTGGACGAAGGCGGGGTGTCTAATCTTGAACAAATTACCAATGTAAAAGAATTAACACACATTTTTTTACTTTCTATCTTTTGTGTAGGATTCATAACGGCTATATTTTTAATTCTCATTCTACAAAGAATGAGAATCAAACGGAACCACAGTATAAATTACTATTTCGAAATTTACATATACTGTAGCGGGTTATCATAATTATAACTTATTGATTTCAGGTTTTCCAAGTTCTAATGTAGAAAAATTACATATACGATAATTTGTTGTAATTTCTTTAAACGTATGTCTATGTTGAAATATTACTAATAAAAACCAATAGTTCAATATAAAAACCAAGTTTAAGAAAAATTGATGGATCCTCTAATCGTGATTACCTTAATTGTTTCAACAAGCTGGTCCACTCCACTTTCACCAGGAAAGAGGGGCCGAAATTCCCAAGGAAATTCTCACTTTAGTACATGATCACTAATTCGCATCCGTCGTCCTAATTTGACATTTAGTAATGTGTCAGGGCAATACATGTGACGAAAAATGTCACGTGATATGACAAAATCAAACTTGTTCGTTTCCTATCTTCTTATTATATTATTTTTTGAAGAGTTTTTTCTTCTTATTTATTTGGATGGAACCGTCAGTAAGACGAACGAATCCCGCTAATTAATCTAAGATTCTAAATTTGTAGTTGTGTTTTATCACAAAATACTGTGGAGAAATGAAAAAAAGGTCAAAAAATTGAGGACGGTTTTTGTATTTTACCCTTTAATTTTAAACCAATTCTTATGCTCTGCCTCAAAATTTATTATTATCAAGATCGGCCGGAAATCTCTTTGAATAATATTTTGTTGGAACCAAATGCTACATAATGTTATTTTCATCATTTTATTTATCTTGCACGATGACATGAAATTTGTTTTGATCATGGATAAATGGGTTTAAGGAGTGCACACGTAAGTGACGAGGAATTTCAGATGATAAAATAATCTGATTTATTCCACTAGGACGAGTGCCTCAATTTTCATCCCAAAGTAGAGCCTTAGCAAGAAAACACATTTATGTTCATTCTTCAATTATTTTTCATTGCTGACTCTCAAACAATCACGTTTGATAGACACAAATATTTCTATGTCGATAGGCTTAATAGGAGACGTGTTGTTTAAGATGAATACTAACTATGAAATTGGATTTGAATTTTTGATAAACAATGGCTTAGGCCTTGATTCTCAGTGCTATCTAATAAAAAACTTTAGGAACTCGTCAATTTCAAATTTCTAAATTAGTACTTGTCCAAGTTGTGTTACCAACTTTCAGAGGCGTTGTCCTTGTGATTGTCGACTGAATTTTATGTGTTATGTCAAATAGAGGGTTAAAAATTCGAATGATTATTGAACTTAGCTTCATACCATCTGTCACTTATTCAGAAAAATTAACTCCATGGCTAACAACTTTGTAAACGTGCAGTTAGTTGTTGTCCCGTCATCAAAATCACCTCTATATAAAAACCAAATTTACACACTCAAAGTAACATTGCTCTCTATTTTTGTTATCTTATAAGCTCCCAGTGCCCGAAAACTCTTGTGGTTCACATATTCCACACGTCTCAAATCCAAATACATCTATACTCGTGACTAACTTGACAATCGAATGTACGTGGCCAAGCACCTAACTTCTAAAGAAGGTCACGTGCTACTAACGATTTGTTCAAGTGTACAGGAAGTAAACTACGTGGATGTGAATAGAATCGAGATCTAATAACCATGTCATCCATGCAAATACTGAGGTCAACAAGACATTTAATAATTTAATAAATAATTTAATAAATAGAATAATTTCGATATTTTAAAATATTCCTGTCTCAAAAGTCAGAAATAAATGGTTAATATGGCACATGCACCACTTGTGGACTGGCTGGCGCCAGCCAAGACATCCCATTGGCGTAGAAAACACCTTCCCAAATTTCCCATTAATAATATAAGCATAACACAAGCAAGCATGTGGGACACCCATCGCCGACACTCCCATTTTCTTTATTTTTTTTACCGTTTATTTCAGGCCATAATTATTAAGGAAAGCTTATTAGACTATTCAATTAATTTAGTACGTTCTTAAAATATTGCAAGACAACCATAATCCATGACAAAGATATTTATAAAGAAAATTTTCAAGCTAAGTTTAAGTTTAGTTTGCTAAAATTTCGAAAATTTATACAAGTTGTAAAGCATTGAATAGCAAAATTTTAAACAGACATCTAGATTATAATCTGCTAGAAAACTAAGTCAAACTCTAACTTGATTTGCTTGGACGAAAGAAAGATATGAATGCCTACCAACAAATTGAATTAAAATTTTCACTCAACTCCTTTTTTCGGCTACTATTACTTACTCAACTCCCACTTGTCTATTTACAGCAGCAATCTTCATACTACTATATATAAATATGCCATTCCTCCTCAAAATCCTCCTAACAAATATCTTCCACACCCTTTAAACCACTCCACCCAAGTCGCAAAAATCCCATTTCCACTCTTCTCAGAAAGAGAAAATACATAAATTCTTCTTTTTAGCCTTTCAAATCTTGAAAATGCTGCTAAAATTGCTGGTTTTGTTTGTGGTTTTTACCATTGGTGGAGCAGAAGATCCCTACAGGTTCTTTACATGGAATGTTACATATGGTGATATCTACCCACTTGGAGTTCGACAACAGGTTCGACTATACAGATACACGCTTTGATATTATTAGTTGAACGAAAAGGTCCTCGAATTGAGATTTGAAGTTGTATCTTAAAAGGAATCAACACTCTTTTTTCAGATGATGGCTTTTTAAAATATCAATAATTTTCATTTGTTTTGTAGGGTATTTTGATAAATGGGCAATTCCCAGGACCTGACATTTACTCTGTCACCAATGACAATATCGTTATCAATGTGTTCAACAGTTTAGATGAGCCTTTTCTCATCTCCTGGTAAATGATATACAGTTTTTCCTTTTTCTGTCCTTGAGCATACTCAAACTACTGTCATTTTTTTTGCATTTGTATAGGGATATTTCTGTCTTTCAATAAATTCTATCTCATGCAGGTTACAATCAACAAACTAAATATTATTTTCGATAAATTCAATGCAATCAACAATACACACTATACGCTAGGGTACATTTTCTATTAGAATCAAGAGACTCATGTGAATGTAATCTTCATTAAAGCTAGGGTACATTTCACATGGGATCCTTGACCATTCAAAAGAAAACGGCAGGAAATATAGATATTTTTTAATTCCCTCTAGAACCAATCTCATCCCATCTCTATACCGCTGCTCAAATTCTCTATGATGAATTTTAATGCTGTACCTCCAAAGTCCCAAAGGATACGAGGAGGTGGGACATGACATCCTTCTTAGGTTGGTTCACCCTAAGTTTAAATCGACTAAAAAAAATTAGAAATTTATAAACTGCATGATCCATTCAGAATTATTATCATAATTAATTCCTTGCTTTTATGATTATTTTGATTTGTCTAATTATACTTATTCCAAAAGCATCCATTTAATAGTGAAAAAACAACATGTGTGGTCAGTGGTCACATCACAATTTGCCAGGTTCCCAATGTATAATCTGTTTCCAGCTATGTAAATCAATTTTAGTTATTTGTGCCGTTTGCAAACATTATCTCCAAAATATATATATATATATATATATATATAGTGATGACAATGAATCGAGTCGAGTCGACTCGGTTCGTCGTCCTACGAGCTCGACTCGTGCTCGAGTTCGTGAGCAACGAGCCGAGTCGAGCTCGACTAGTGAAAAAAAAATTGAGCTCGACTCGACCCATGAGCTCGTGGGTCGGAACGAGCCGAGCTCCTACTCGGTTCGTGAGCTCGGCCCACGAGCTCGTCTATTTTTTTATTTTTTATTTTTAAATAATATATAAGGCACATTTTCTAAATTTTTTTTTTTTTTTAAAAATTTGACGAGCCACGAGTTGAGCCGGCTCGTGGCTCGTCAAATCGAGCCCATGAGCAGCTCGTCTACTTGATGAGTCGAGTCTCTGAAATTTTCTAAGCTCGGCTCGTGGCTCGGGCTCATTTTTTACGAGCCCGAACGACTCGTAGCTCGTTTTAGACGAATCGAGCTCACGAACCCACGAGCTACTTGGCTCGATTGCCACCACTATATATATATATATATATATATATATATAAACTGCAAATTTGTCTCATGATTATGATATTACTATAAGTTTTTTAATCATTTATTTTTTATCATTCTGTTGGGATACAAGAAGTGGATCTGTCTGCTTAGCAATCCACTGCCTAAGTTTAACTAACTTATTTTGATATTAGCTTAAATTTGATTAATGAATTTATAAACCAAGTTGGTTTTATGATCAATCGAGAAAATATGTTTAGTTGTCTAAGTCAATTTTCTAATGTAATGTCCCAATTAATTACTTAAAAAAGCTCGGCTCAGCTCAGTTCAATTTGTGGGCTCTCCTCTTAAAAGCTTCATTTAGTTTGAATTCAACTCAACTTCCTGTAAAACCAATTTTTGCTTATTCTTGTTGGTTTTGTATGTATGATAGAAAAATTTATGATAGTATTATCGAAAATAAAGGAAGCTAAAATTTCGTTTATTATACTTATTAATTTTGTCGAATACTGCAGACCTTAATGTATAATTCATCATCTAATCTTGTGTTGTGGGAAAATGAAAATATAGGAATGGGATCCAAAACAGGAGGAACTCATATGAAGATGGAGTATATGGGACAACATGCCCAATTCCTCCAGGGAAGAATTTCACATACATGCTTCAAATGAAGGATCAAATTGGGAGCTTCTTTTATTTCCCATCACTTGGATTCCACAAGGCCGCTGGTGGTTTTGGGGGCATCAGAATACTCAGCAGGCCTAGAATTCCAGTTCCTTTTCCTGATCCTGCTGATGACTATACTATCCTCATTGGAGACTGGTACCAGGCTAATCACACGGTACGTAAACACATGATCTTCTTATTTAATTGACATGTGTCCCCACTGAACTTTAGTCCTGGCTCGACTCTAGAATTTTTTGGGTTCTGTGGTGGTAGCGGAGAGATATGTTTTATTATTCTCGGATGCATATATATATGATGTATTTTAGAGTTTCATAGTTTTATTTCGGAGTAGCCGCTAAAAGATATTGCTTGTATTCATCTCTGATATAGTGGATTTTCTCTGTTGTGCCCGTGACTTTTTTCCGTCTTGGATTTTCATGTAAATCTATGTGTTCTTATTCTTATTTTTCTATTGCCTATTTTCGCTTTTATGTAACAAAGTTAGTTGTATACTTTGTGGGAGATTTTCTCACTTGAAAGACAATATTTTTCGCTTTGCACTGATGCCCAATTTGATCTTCTTACATACAGGACCTGAGGGCAATTCTTGATGGGGGCAAGAAATTGCCTTTTCCCGACGGAGTTCTTATTAATGGTCGGGGTCTAAATGGTGCCTTTTTCACTGTCGAACAAGGTAAGACATCTTTGCATGATATATTCATGTGACAAATCGTTTCATGTTTTCCATTTCTGGGCAACCTAGGTGTGTGTCTATTAGCTTCCTGAACTGATCATTCTTGTTTCAATGTCATATAAACTAGTCGAATGCAATGTCAAATGGTTGTCCTTTTTGAACCTTTAATCCACCATCTCCCCGCGTAATGAAAGATCCAATTCGAATTTCTATATGACAGGAAAAACTTATCGGCTTAGGATATCAAACGTTGGACTACAAAATTCGCTCAACTTCCGGATTCAAGGACACAAGATGACAGTGGTCGAAGTTGAAGGAACACACACGGTCCAAACTACCTACTCGTCCCTTGATGTTCATGTTGGCCAATCCTACTCTGTTCTTGTAACAGCAGATCAGTCTCCTCAGGACTACTACATTGTTGTATCCACTCGTTTCACCACACCCATCCTAACTACCACGGGCGTTCTTCATTATGCTAATTCAAATAGTCCCGTCTCTGGACCGCCACCTGGTGGACCGACCATTGAGATCGATTGGTCTTTAAACCAGGCTCGCTCCATCAGGTACGTTCGCCTTTCTTTGTGCACTATGATCTGCACAAGTTGTGACTTTATGATTAACAAATAAAAACTTGACAATCTAAATTTGTATTTGTTTCAGGACTAATCTAACGGCAAGTGGACCGAGACCAAACCCACAAGGCTCGTACCACTACGGTATGATCAACACAACGAGAACTATCAGGCTCTCAAGTTCTGCAGGTCAGGTCAATGGCAAGCAGAGATACGCAGTGAACAGTGTTTCTTTTGTACAGGCTGACACTCCTTTAAAACTTGCTGACTACTTCAAAATTGATGGAGTTTTTCGCGTTGGGAGCATATCTGACGCTCCGACTGGTGGAGGAATATACCTTGACACGTCGGTCATGCAGGCTGACTACAGGTCTTTCATCGAAATTGTTTTCGAAAACAATGAGGACATCATTCAGAGCTATCACCTCAATGGCTACTCTTTTTTCGTAGTAGGGTAAGCACTAAACTTCTAAAAAAATTAATTTGGCTGAGATACTCATATAAAGACATTCTTGAGTCGATGAACTTTCTTTTCAAATTTTCGGTACGTGTAACGCCTTATAATCATAATTTGATCCAACATCAGAATGGATGGAGGGCAATGGACTCCGGTTAGTAGGGATCAATACAATCTTCGCGATGCAGTCTCTCGATGCACTACTCAAGTAAGCTCAAACAGCCTGAGTCCTCAAAAACATGATTAGACAAAATGATTCCATTAGCTAAGTTTAAACCAGAAGACCTAAAATTTCCCCTATTTGCTGCTAATTGCAGGTATATCCCAATTCATGGACCGCCATTTATGTGGCACTTGACAATGTGGGAATGTGGAACTTGAGGTCGGAGTTTTGGGTTCGACAATACCTCGGACAACAATTTTACTTGAGAGTTTACACGACGTCTACTTCATTCCGGGATGAATATCCCATCCCGAAGAATGCACTTGTTTGTGGTAGGGCTAGTGGCCGTAGGACACGTCCCCTTTAAGTTGGCAAACAAAGAGATGCCGCCGGCTAAAGAACAAATACTTCCCCAGCTCGAGGAAATTAAGATTATGCTTCTTCTAGCTCGGCTATCGAGAGAGAGAAAGATTTAAGAGTTTTTTCTTCCTTGATAACTTCATTCGAATATGTCATTAACTTATTGACCTTAGCTCAATGTCCCATTCTTTCAAATTCCCACAAATATTGTCATGTTTGATGCTGTTTTTAGTTTATATACAATTATAGTAATTGAAGTTTTTCTATTTCGATGCAGTCTTTAATTGATAGAAATGCTTTGTGAATGTTTGATATGCAACATTGAGTATGCAATTGACAAGATTTTAATATTTTTTCTTCTTTAATACTGTCAAGTACTGTCCAATCTACATTAATAAATGTACATAAAATGATCCATTCCAAGTGTAGCTGAAAAGAAATATAATTGAGGCACTACTGTTTAAGCTAAGACATCAAAAAATAAGCATCTCATCATTTACTAGATAATTGTTAATGATTCCAGAGCGGGGTAATGCTCCCACATCCTCCGAGGAATTTATGAGACAACTCCAAAAGAAGAATAGTCCATGAAGTACCTTGGACGACCACAAGGAAATAAGTCCTCGTATGCTATCAAATTTAGGAAGAGCGCCTCAGTGTCAACTGTAGCATTAAAAGTAGGGATTTTCATCACCCGTTAATGAATCTAATGTCCCAAAACATACTCTATCGCTTTCAAACACGACTCCTGCCTTTTGCAGCTTTAAGGTGTAGGATTTATATTGTCGGCTAATTCAACTTCTTCATCTTCAACAGGTTTATATGAACACCAATTCCTATACACCACACCAAGAAGATGGTCAGCATTCTTCGTTGAAAGTTCAGAGATTTCTCCTGAATCATCGGACCAATAGGGCGCTTCACTAAAAAAAACCCCGGGGATTAGAAAACTATTATTTTTTTATTATTATTTTTTTATTTTTTATTTTTTTAAAGTATAATTGGTTTTACAGAAATCTCAACTAAACTAATTGCATGCATATTGTTTTGATGAAGTGAATTGAATTAGTAATTTAGTACGTGTTTCTAATTGAATATGGAACTCTCTTCCTACGATATTAGAATTTATGAAGTTACAAAGAACAAATTGATTAGACTATGAGAAAAAAAAAAATTATAATAATAATGATGATGATGATGAAAAAAAAATACATCTGATTTTAATCTAAGTCAAAGTCAAACAATTAATATTAACCACATATTTCTTAGGTCCCACAACTTTTTAACCACACGTTTCAAAAATTTCTATCACAATTTACTAAAAATCTGATTTTAATTCTCACGAAATACCCTCCATATGATATCCAAGAAGTAAGAATCAAGAAAATAAGATCACTTCCCACAAAATATTTAAAAAAAAAACACGTGGGTTCAAAATTTATGAGTAATGAATTGACCGTAAACTGAAAATTGCCAAAAAAAAGATAAAAAAGTAAATACGTCGTTGAATTTATGAACAAGTATGGTCTGAAATACGAAAAACTGAAGGAGAAGATATATTGAAGCCTAAAAAATATAAAATATTTTCTCTTTCAGAATAAAAAATTGCCAAAATCGGAGATTATTGATTCAAAAATTCCTCAAGTCGCTCGCTCACTGTAGTCAAGATAGAATTATCAAATATTAATTTGACGGGAGTAAGGGATGAAGAATAATAAATTTAGATATTTAAGTCAAAGTCAACAATTCATTTTAACTATATATTTAATTTAATGTTTGATATACAGTATTGAGTTTGAAATTGACGAGATTTTAACATTTCTTCTTCTTTAATACTATCAAGTACTGTTTCAATTTACGTTACTAAAAATACATACAATGATCCATTCCAACCATAGATGAAAAGGAATATAATTGAGGCACAACTGTTTCCACTAAGACATCGAAAAATAAGCAGAAATTTTAGATGTTTGTGTCAATAAATAACAAGATAATATCTAAAAGAAAAGAGCATTGAAGCTACGCTTTAAGTTTTCCATCCATCTGCACCGCCTACAACCATAATATATATTCACTTTGTGAAACACGTCAGCATAGCTGAAATCAGAATACACATAGACGTATCTTCCTATCCGGTTGAACATTTGGTGAACCATCTCATCATCACCTAGATAATTCCTAATGATTCCACAGCGGCGCAATGCTCCCACATCCTCCGAGGAATTTATGAGACAACACCAAAAGAATGAATAGTCCATGAAGTACCTTGGACGATCACTAGGAAATAAGTCCTCGTATGCTATCAAATTTAGGAAGAGTGTCTCAGTGTCAACTGTAACATCAAAAGTCGGGATTTTCATCACCCCGTTAACGAACCTAATGTCCCAAAACATACTCTCTATATCGCTTTCAAACACGACTCCTGCCTTTTGCAGCTCTAAGGTAGGATTTATATTGTCGCCTAGTTCAACTTCTTCATCTTCAACAGGTTTATATGAACACCAATTCTCATACACCACACCAAGAAGATGGTCAGCATCCTTTGTTGAAAATTCTGAGAATTTTCCTGAATCATCGGACCAATGGGGTGCTTCACAAAAAAAACCCTGGATTAGAAAACCAATATTATCGTCTGGATTTGGAGACTTTGTCATGTTGAACAAATGATCAAGGATAAAGAAAGGAATTTGATTATCTAACAACAATAAATCATGATATAACTGGCAGCGAAGCCCTTGGCGTTGTAAAATGATATCATTTTCGTCGTCATCACGCATGTAAAATTTACGAAGTAACTCAAGAATGAAAACCCCATCAAGAAGCAGAATTTCGACAAACTCATCTTGGTTAAACTTGAGAGGTTCGGCATAAGAATTGCGCGCTTTTTCTTCCATAGATCTTACTGTCGCGACATACTTATCCACAGTGGATTCATTTCTACGCTTAAGAAGAAGCTTTAGGTACATGTATTTGTGTTGCTGCATCTTGCATAATTGATCTTTACCATGGTGAAAAGGACCTATGGAAAGCATCCTAGGATCATAAACATTCTGATTCGTTTTGCGTTTATAATCATCGATTCTGGAGATTGAATGCTTCGAGAATGTACAAGGCAAGCCAACGAGTATATTATCAATGTGAATAGCGACCGGATCTCTTGTCTCGTCCATTTTAATTTTCTGCTTCCTACACCAAAGATCTTTCGTCGAGGTGAAACTGCATTTAACATCACATGAATCGTGATTATAATAAAAAGATACTTTTTATCAACACGAATCACAAGTACTTACAACTTATTCTATCGATTTATAAACACTTCCGAAATACACTTAAGAGATATGTTTATTTTTGTACTGGTAAAAAGATCACCCACTTTTTTTTCTCGTACGATATTCACACTAGTTGGCAGCACTTATATCAATAAATTAATTTATTTTTGTAATTTTTCCCAAAAGAAAATCATAGACTGGATTTGTATAACTACGCATGCTGTCTAACACCAGCAAATTGTTTTGAAAGTATAATTGGTTTTACAGAAATTTCAACTTTTTGCATGCATATTAAGATTATTATGATGAAGTGAGTTGAATTAGCACATTTAATTGAGTTTGACTTAGGCCCCATTTGATTCTTATTCTTTATAAAATGAGAATGAAAAATATAGCCGTTATGAGCCTCACACAAGAATTGTAAAGTCAAAAATGGTGGATGTGATGGATAACGTTCATATTTTTTCATTTTTATGGATGAATAATGGGAAACAAACGGGACCTTAATATGAAACTCTTTTTCCTACGATATTATAATTTATTAAGTTAGATTGAACAACTTGATCTGACTATGACTCGAAAAAACAATAACGATGAAAAAAAAAAGTGTGTCATACGATATCCAAGAAGTAAGAATCAAGAAAAGAAGAAAACATCCATCAAATATATATATATATATATATATATATATATATATATATATATATATATATATATATATTTAAAAAAAAAAAAAAGAGTGAAAAAGTAAATACCTTGTTGAATTTATGAACAACTGTAGTCTGAAATACGAAAAAACTGGAGGAGAAGATATATCCAAGCCTGAAAGAATATTTTTTCTTTTAGTATAAAACATTGCGAAAATCGAAGAGATTATTGATTCAAAAATTCCTTAAGTCACTCACCGTAGTCGAGTTAGAATTATCAAAATATTAATGGAAGAATTTTGAGGATCTGTTCTTGTGGCGATTAAGAGACGAAGGTTATATATTTATAGGTAACAAAGAAAATTGAATCTAAGTCTACTCCCTCAAGATATAGTGTCCAAATAAAACTGTTACACTTAAAATTATGATGATGAGTCAATACAAGGATACCTAAGGAAATCGTATTCCACTAAAACTATGACAATATGATGTTTCAAAATTGAGTTAGTTGGCAACAAAGGGAACATACAATAGACTCGGACTCAATCTCTACATAGAATGGATGGGACCCACATTCATTAAAATAGAAAATAAATTTAGATCTTTAAACCAATTTGTAATCTAATTGACATTAAATAAAATTCAATAATTTATTTTGATCATGTGATCCACAATTTTTCAACCACATAATTTTTCAACTTTTATTAAAATTTACTAAAAATTTGATTTTAATCCTAATAAAAAAGGACTTAATATAGCGTTACTTTTGGATTAAATCAAAAACATATTTGTTGTAATGACGTAAAGGAGTTCATATTCAAGTGCAAATCCATTTCTTTATGTGTTATAGATATATAGTCTATGTTTGGAAGAGATTAAAATTTAGATTTTAATCTAAATCTAAATTAATAATTAATTTTAACCACATATTTTATGAGATCCATACTTTTTAAGCATACTAGAAGTAAGCACGTGTATTGCACGTCTTATATATCGAACAATGATTCGTAATATTTTTTTTAAGTAATAATAATTTTTTTTTTTTTTTTTTTAAAAGTAATTGATGTAATTGATATTGTTAAAGGATAAGACATTGAACTTAGTAAATGATTCAACCTCTCGTTTGTGTGTCATACCCCAATGACCTATACATCTAGAATTCATTGTCACTACAAAATCTCATCTTACCGATGACTCCAATTTAACAGTCAATCTCTATCCCTGTACTCCATGAGATCTCCATCAATTTTCAAGTAATTAAAAAAATTTATCGATCAATACACTATCTACACTATAGATACAGTGGTCATTTTGAAGATTATTTCTTCACTAAATTATAACTATTTTTTTTTTATAAGAAATTTCTAAGTTAAACACTAACTACATTATTAATTGTATATATAATTTTATTATATTTATAAATTTTATATATTAATATTAATTGACTTAATAGTCTGTCATTTCATGTTAATTATATATGTAGTATTATTATAATTTTGATTTTGATTTTATATAAGTTTTTATTAATCATATACTGATAATTAGTAATAATAGTGTTTAGTGAAAATTAATTGACTTAATATTAAAATAAATAATTTTAATTTTAATAATAATTGAATTTAGTTGAAATAAATTTAATTTTAAGGGTACTATTGACCATAAACATAAAAATGTAAGGATAAAATTGAAAATTAAAAATATAAGAATAAATGAGGGCATATTAGACATATAGTTAAATATGTAAGAGTAAATTTGATAATCAAAAGTTTCTTCTCAATCCACACTTTTAATATATTGTAGATGTAGATTGTAGATATTTTATCAACTTTATCAAAATCTGCCACGTCCCAACTTTTTAAATATTATTTAGGCAACTACAGTTGAAAAAAATTTGGCAATTTTTTTTATTTTTATTCAACCCTATTTGCTTAATTAATACTTAAAAAGTTGGGGCGTGACAAGTGTAGTGTCAGAGCTTAGGTTTTCGTGTAATTCTATAGACTAACATGCATGTAACGACCGTCGAGTGTCATCAGGTAATTTTTGGATTTCGTTTGAAGTTTAATGCTTTGTTAACTTACATTCCGGTTGTGCTTGTTGTCCTAGTTTAGAAGGGAAGTTCAATCTAAACGAAGTAACGTCAATTCAAAATTAAAAATATGAACGAAATAGAAACCAAAGTAATGAGGTTTATGCCTCGGAATTACATACCAAAAACATTTATTTAATTTGAAATGAATATTTATGGGTCACGTGTCGGCACCTACACCAACATTGGTTAAAATCTTTTCTATTTTATGGGTATACGTTTAAGCAACTAGTCATGAAGCATAAAGAGTGATTTAGTAGAAAAAGCTTATTATTGCTTCATAAGGCCTCTTATAAGATCAAGTGAAGAGTAGAAAAAGAGAAATTTTTACATTTAAGATTCAAGATTTTTGGAATAGTCGAGCTACTTGCTTATTTAAGTTGAAAGAAGCTTTTATTGCTTAATAAGGCCTCGTATAAGATCAACAGAAGAGTAGAAAAGGAGAAATTTTTACATTTAAGATTTTGGAATAGTCGAGCTATTTACTTATTTAAGTTGAAAGAAGCTTATTATTGCTTAATAAGGCCTCGTATAGGATCAACAGAAGAGTAGAAAAAGAGAAATTTTTACATTTAAGATTTAAGATTTTGGAATAGTCGAGCTACTTGCTTATTTAAGTTGAAGGAAGCTTATTATTGCTTAATAAGGCCTCGTTTAAGATCAAGAGAAGAGTAGAAAAAGAGAAATTTTTACATTTAAGATTTTGGAATAGTCGAGCTACTTGCTTATTTAAGTTGAAAGAAGCTTATTATTGCTTAATAAAGCCTCGTATAAGATCAAGAGAAGAGTAGAAAAGGAAAAAATTTAGATTTAAGATTTTGGAATAGTCGAACTACTTGCTTATCTAAGTTGAAAGAAAAGAATTTTTCTTGCAAGATTTGATGTGACATTTAATTTATTTGAAAATCTCTATTTATAGGCATTTTCTTAAGCATGGACTTGAAGTAAAATTTCAGGAATTGGAATTCTAATTTAAAACTTATCCATGACATGATCATCATAATCAAGTAGGTGGTGTCGCTAGTAGAATAATTTTCATGGCGATTTAGAAAGGTCTTGAAATGACTCATTTCGGCTGAACTAGGTATATAGGTATTAAACGTGACAATAATTCATGCAATTTAACATTTGAAAAGTCAATTTTTTTTTTTTTAATGTTTTTGTCTCAATTTTTGAGATCATTATTGGATATCAAACGAAATTAAAATATTGCATTCTTAATATTATTTCGAAGTGCCCACGACCTAATTTTCTACGTCGTAGACGGATATCAAAATCTACTAAAAATATAATTTTAATAACTATCAAACATGGACATAATATTATTTTTATTTGGATCTCTAGATGTTAAAAAAAAAAAAAGTGTTTAATAACTTGCCACCAAGAGTTGATTGGTGGTGTATTGCACTGAATTGATCCTTAAACTAGCTCAAGTGATTACAATAGTTTAACACGATAACTATGTCGCAGTTGAATTGAATTTTTAAAATATTATAAGCAGCTTATGCAACTCACAAATTTTTAATTTTTATCAAAATTTACTAGAAATTTGATTTTAATCTTCATCAAATAGGGACAAAATCACTATAAATTTAAACTTTTTTACTTTTTCTTACACTGTCATGACTCTCTCTTTCTCTCTCATGTCTTTTATCAAAACCTTAACTCTTCTAATTTTTTAAAATTTGTCTAAAGTTTCTCTACAAATTATAACATTTATTACAAATCTTCACTTTCTAATCATATTTTGAACCTAAATTTACATTTTTCTCATATCAAATTCTGCATATTGAACGAGTTTGAAATGATTATGTTCAATTTGACTTATATTAAATAAATTATGTTTATTTGATTGAATATTAGGAATGAATATTGGTTATATATTTTTCTATTTTATTATTTGAATTGATTGTTTGTATGAAATACACTATAAATTCTTTAAATGTAAATATGCATTTTATAGTGATGAGCAAAATATTAATAAAATGATTGTTCGAAATCAAATGGATAAAAATGATGAACAAAATATTAATGAAGAAATGTTTTTGAAACGTAAATCTGTGTTTTCTTGAGTCAAGTACGAATCATTCAAAAATCAAGAACAAAGTATTCAACATGTACCAGATTTGATTATGTCCGTCCCTAATTTGAAGCATTTAGGGTATAAGGTGTGTGATTTGGATGAACATTTCCATGGATGAGTCCATGGATTCGCCCAACCTAAATAACATCCCGATCCACGATTTCAATAGTTTGGAAGATATCTTGAGAAAAAGTTTTAAGATTGTCTTGTATGTACACTCGAGCTGAAAGTTACGCGTATTTTTAGAAATCCTTCTTATTTCTTCTCTTTTTCAATTGATTTGTGATTTTTCTCATCTAACTGCTTTGCATCACATGTAGCTTAGTCAGATGATCCCAAAATTGTGTATACTGTCGATCTTACTTTTTCTTCGTTGGCTTTCATCCTATCTGGAAATTGGATGGGATGCACGTATATTTTCACAAGTGAATTTTAGCTGGTGGAGTGGTTGCCTTTTCTTGTTTAGTTGTTTCCACGAAGTTGTCCATTTTTTTTTTTGTGTACGTATCCCAAAGTTAAAATTTGTTAAAATTTTTGAAAACGACCTGCCGGCATTTTCGCTGTTAAAAATATAATTAAAAATAAGAAAAAAAATTCTATTCGAAATTCGCTACGACAAGTAGGAGCCATGTCCACCACCATTATCATCGTTGACTGGTCGGAACTTACGCCGGTACTCCTCCAGACTATTGCGGGAAACCTCCGTAGACAAGCCGATTACATCCGATTCCGAGCCGTCTGCTCAAGCTGGCGCGCCGCTGCTCCCCTAACTCCCCGCCATCTTCCACGCGAATTCCCCTGGCTCATGCTCCGGCCGACCCGATCCGCGCTTTTCCCTCATCGGCGTGCCTTCCTGAATGTTCTTAGTAACAAGCTACACCTTCTCACGCTGCCAGAAGCCTCCCCAAGACGCCGCCGCGTCGGCTCCTCACACGGCTGGCTCATCCTTATCGACGAATCTCCTTCTATTTTCCTCATTAACCCTATGACACGCGCCCGAGTTAATCTCCCATCGCCTTCAACTTTTCCAAATGTCTTAAATTTCGATTTCTATAGCGTAGGCCGTGAATACACGCTCCGGTCTCCAGGCGCGGAGGTCTATACTTGTGATCTAAGGAAAATGCGCGACTCTTTTATTAAAAAGGTCATTCTCTCTCACAACCCTTACAATGACTCGAATTTCACTGCCTTCGCGATTCTTAATTGCTACGGAGATCTCGCATATTGTGAGAAGGGGGGAAATTCCTGGAAATTCATTGACGAAGCGCGATCATATTGTGAGGATGTAATTTATTTTGATGACTCATTTTATGCTGTGAATAAGTTTGGGTCAATTGCCATTTGTGACGTTAAGGATGCAGATTTTCCTAAGGTTTCATTTATCAAAATGCAGCAGCCAATTGGCGGGGATATGCAGTATTTGGTGGATGCAATGGGAGAATTATTGTTGATCACGCGGTACTTAGAGCTTGAGACTGATCCCGAGCGTTTGGAAAATCAATTTGACAATGTGTACAAGACAGTGAAGTTCTGCGTGTGGAGGTTGGATTTGAGTGGGCCGAAGTGGGAGAGTATCGAGACTTTGGGAGATAGAGTGTTGTTTTTGGGGGAGAATTCATCATTGGCGATATTGGCGACTGATTATCCAGGTTGTAAAGGTAACAGGATTTACTTTGCGGATGATTATTCCGAGGCAAATTATGATGGAAATCACGGGATCAGTGGGGATCATGATGTCGGGTTTTACAATTTGGAGGACGGGAGTATTGAACCATTGCCCTTTTCTCGTCGAATTTCACACTGGCCAATTTGGATTACTCCAAATCCATGTTAATCATGTGAGTTCTGTTGTTGACTTGTATATCTCATTGAACTTATTTGGGTGTGGAATGTATGTTCTGTTTGAATTAAATAGGTAATTCAAGTGCTAAGCAGCCATAACAAAAATTTTCTGTGACAAATTCAACTGGTATTTGGCTCTTGTAAGTTTTAGGCTTTTAACCACAACCAACATTGACAAAAAACCAAAGCTGTGGTATTTCATCCCTAGGAAGAAAATATATGAGTGATTCTGCGAAACATGAGTACAGGCAGTAAATTTTTTCAAGCTTGAGAAAAGTGATGAGATAGGCCTGAATGTTTGAAGTAGGTGATTGAGCCAAAAAATGTGAGAATTTTTTTTAAGGAAGAAAACACAGAGATGGACCTAAAGTGTAACAAAGGCGACGAAGCGTTTTGAATAGGATGAGAGTAATTTGGAATATCAACCAAAGTGAGGGCATCCTACCTAAACTATTAAATCATATTCAAAAGGCTGGGTGTCAATTTGACTGGCCCGGGCTCCTCTTGACTTTCCCACACTTGAGGGGACCAGTCTATCCTCTAAATGAAATAAAGAAGTCCTTCTAAATAAAGGGTATTTAAAACATTTTAAATGGAAAACAAGTCTTTTTAGGCAAACAAAATAAAAGAAATGCCTTTTTTTTTTCTTTTTTTTTTTTTTTTTTTTAACTCTGTCTACCTTGAGATGGCCTTTTAAAATAAATCCCCTTCCGAGAGTATTTTGGAGCCAAGCTGAACAATCACATAATATGGGTAATGCTGTTTTTAAAATTTTAGGTGAAAGCTAGATTAAGAAATTGATCGATTATCAGAGTGGAATTCCACTATAGCATGTATTTATTTACTTCTTATTAGTCCATGACACTATCGCTTCCATGATGTAAATAGAATTCATTGCCATCTTATAATTATTTTGCTTTACCTCCATATCTATTTGGAAAAGGAGAGAAAAAATGTCGAGTTTGATTTACTTGAGTCCATAGATAGAATATGTAGATAAGATCATTAATGATGTCTATATTTTCAATATGGTATAATTATTAATAGTAGATAATTATGACGTTTTATCTCCTTCTGTAGAAAATAAATCTGGCATAATTTGTGAGAAACAATTTTGATTTCTTCGCACTGATGAAAAACAAAGAAATTATGGAGCCATTAATTGAAATTGTGCACATGTCAAGCTTTGGTGGGAAAAATGTACTTGCGTACATGTGAGGAGGCCTGTTAAAGTCAAGATGTAAATTATATACATGTGGCCCCCTCTTAACAGCTTAAGGTTTTAGATAAGGTGATTCAACACTTAAGTTTCATTTTGACACATCGCATCAAACCCCTCATTTTCCCTAAATAAAGTATTCTTGGAGACTATAGTTATCTCAGCGGAATGTTAAAAAATGCACAAGATTCTCATGCTCTTTGGTTTCACCAGAAAGTTACTTCCATATCAAGTTTTTTCTCTTCTTTTTTTCCTTTGTGGGTACAACGTTATAGTTTTCAGTTGTTTCACCAAAATGGTATTGATCATTGTGTTCTTGTTGCAACTCCAACTGATTGTTCAGTAAAGAATACTATATCTAATGGATTTCTAGATATAAATTGACTTTCTGCAACCTTTTAAATATAATGGTAGGTATATTTTATAGATATATAAAGCTATATAATTGGTTCATTTATTTTTTATTTTAATTGTATCTACTTTTCTGCTTGCTTCCGTTTCTGCATTATGCTTTGCCCGTCCATTGGGACATAATTAGCTTGAGTATTCTGTGTTTATGTTCAATGTCTTGTATGTGTTTGCGGAATCACGATACTAAACACTAGCTACACTTTGACGGTAGCTGCCTAGTTATCACTATCAATGTGGTTGAACTTTTATGTTTGCCATCAGGAAGGTTTTATAGCCACCAAAGCACCAGGGTAGGCAATACTTCTTCCCTCTATTCTTAGTGATATTATCTTTTTCGAGTTCTGTTAGGTTCATTTTTTGAGAAGAATGTTTGGAAAGTTAAAATGGAGGGGACTGTATTTCATTTCTTTCTTTTAATCTCTGTGTCAAACATATTTCATTTTTAGAAGAAAATATATGGAACTTTGTCCCAGATCTTAACCTTGAGATTTTCTTTGACATCCACTGAAATTAACTGATTCTGGAGTTTTGATGGCTTTATTGAATGTGTAATGCCTGATTCTTGGATAATTGGTCATGGTTTAAATCTGGAAATGATTGGTATCTAAAGATTAAAGAAAAAAATGATTATCCGCATGAGCAGATCATAAAGTATTAGGCAATTCGGGGACAAGTGACAATAATGCAATTTTCATGGTTTGTAATGTGTATTATTTCATGACAGAACTGATAAAATATCATTACGAAGATACTATCCTTCTTCAAGACTAATTTGAGACAGGCATCTAGGCTTTCTTTTCCTTTCTCTTGTAAGTTCTTCTTCTTTTTACATTATTCACACACCATATTTACAATCCAGAGGTTCAAAAAAAAACAGTACATTGCCATCCCAATTGAGACAACACATGGCTCAAGAACCCAAGTCAGCCCATTGAAGACAACCACTATCACACTATACTTTAAGAAATACGCCTCATGGAGTAGGTGAATACTGTAGTGTCAAGATTAGGGGCTCTTGGGTGATCGCTCTCCAATCCATAGTCCATGGCTCGATGGTACTCGAGCTCCTCGTCATGTTCGTACACAAATTCTGGAATCTCAATTTCTTTCTTCCTTATGTTATTCCACAGATATTCCAACCTGTTAATGTACCTCAGCTTCCAATAAAACCTGTTAAAGCTGAATCCCAGCATCAGTAATGTACACCCTACACCCTTAATTTAATAAATAAACCATATTGAGCCTGTTTTTGGGTAAACTTATTAGTTACTTATAATTTTCAGTCAAAGTCAAACTTTAATTTTAACCATACATTCACAACTACTATCCATTTATTATTCACACATTTTGTGAGACCTTCCAATCCACTACTCCTTATAAGTAACTAATAATTTTACCCAAACACAGGCTGAATCTCAATGTTTTAAAATCTCTTTGAATCTTGTGCAGGGAAAAGTAGTTTTCTATTAGGCATTTTCTTTTAAAGGGATGCGTTTCAACTTTCTATACTGACTTCTGGATAATCTAATAGCCTTTTGAATCTTTTGCAATTAAAGCCTTTTTTTTTTTTAAAATTATTGATGGAACAGAAATTCTGAGATGGAATATTTCCGTTGAAAAATAGATTAGAAAATTAATTTTTTTGAAAGTACCGATTTCATTTCCATTTTGAGACTATTTCATTGAAAGCCCTTCAGGACCGACAGCAATTCTGACTGAAATCGAGACAATATTTCAGTCAGAAAATTTCTGGAGGTATCAACAGATTATTTTATAGTGGATGATGCTTCATTGCGAGTGACATAAAAGAGTGTTTAATTGTCAGTTACCATCCTGGGAAGAGGAGACGTCCAAAGGTGGCGAGGAAGAGTAGGGACTGAAAGCCAGGATGCAGGAAATAAACTGCCTTCAAATTTTCTCTGATATTGATTGGAATGGCCTTGTAGATTGATCTTAAACCTGATATTCCAGGTAAGTTCTCACTTCTGTCTACCCCTGTGTGTACATACACCACTAAGAATGGCCTCTCACTTAAGCTTGGAAACATTTCATCTTCCAAGTATTTCTTCAGTGCCTCCACATTCACAATCCTCGCTAGATATAAATAGCAATGAACAAAGGAAAATATTATTAATATGAAGAGACCATCAATAACCTGTTCGTGGAGAAAGAAATTGAGTGGAAAGTGGTGAAAATTGTTTGTGTTGATAGCATAGTGATAGTTTAGGAATAACTATTAAGGACTGTGATTCTGTTTTTATGTTTCTTTTGGAAAGAACCTCTATATTGATTCTAGATTACAATACTTAGAGATGGATAGTATGGTAAGAAAGAAATAGTTTACCATCGAATTCATAAATTTATCTCGTTTCATTTAAGACACAAAATTGTGGCCTCATCACACCCAATGCTAACCTTTTAGCACCAGAATAAGCGTGAATTACCAGGGAAAAGGTTTCCTATGATGCGAAGTATGGCATGTCCTTGTTTATCTCTGCCTTGAATCTTGAAAATTTCAAGTTTTTGAACGAGTTCTTCTTGTTGAGATTGAGAGAGAATTGAAGACTCTGTACTAAAAATCATGGTGAAATGAGATTTTAGAGAAGATTTTCAGTTTTCTTTATTTAAAGGAGAGTTTGTGGGGGATGAATGATGATGATGTTAAACGAGTTATGTAGATACTGTTTGAGGGAGCGTTGGGAGATGAAAGTCATTTATAATGAGGTTGTTTCCTAGTACTGATCCTTACATAAATGTGTGTTGTTTGTATGTGTCTCAGTGTGTGTGCGCACGCAGGTTGTGAGGTGGTTAGCCATTTTTGGCCTCGATAGCTTGAAGGGTAAGCCTCGGAGAGCATATTCCGAGCATCTTCCTTTTATTTTCGAAGTAGAGATAAACCGAGTTAGCTAGCTGCTGTAACTGCTACGTGTATGGGTTCTTTTGGCCTTATTTGGCAGAAGATCTAGGCCCTCCATCGACTGAATGTTGTCGAGGATGTTGTGAGTATAGTATACTCGAGACAAGTTGACATGGTTGTCAAGATTGACGAGGACAGTAAATTTTAACCCCCCCCCCCCCCCCCCCCCCCCCCCCCCCCTTTTTTTTTTTTTAATAATCTTTGCACAAGTCATTACAACTTGTTATTTTGCTCGATTAACATTATGTGAAGCGCTTTTGGTTTAATGATGATTTTCTTTTTGAATATTAATAATTTTATCTCCTTTTATTCTACCACTAAAACCCATTTGCTTAGAGGAGGCCTATGAGAGAGAGAGTACACTTTCAAAAGAGATCCATATATTGTGGATATTTTTCATTTTCTATCTCTAAATGAATTTTGTAACTAATTTAAAAAACATGAAGGTGTATATTGACTGACCATTCTATATTTCTGCATAGCATCAGCAATATTGTATGTTTTGTATATTTAAGATATATAAAATTCACATAGTTACTTATGATAATCTTGTGCATTCAAAATGAGTAATATTATTCATCTAGAGTCTTTGTCACATTATCCAATGAACTTTGAATGTATTTTTAGACATCGGACAATGTGACATTGATTACACTATTATATAGATCGATTATTATCTCAACTCTAGATGAATAGTTGTAACGATCCGAGCCTTTATGTCTAAGTCATGGTCCTTAAAATAAAAAAATGAACTGCAAAAGGGATAGAAGTTTGGGTAGGCGTCTGTATTCGTCTCTGAACCCAACCCTAACCTTTTCAAACAAAATGCTTACTCAAGAGAAAAGTTAATTTCCCTCTTAAGTTGGATGTAGTAATCAATCAACTTTGCATCTATTAGAAATATGCCTTTTTTTTTTTTTTTTTTTAGAGAAATAAAAATAAACTATTGTAAATAAAGTAATAATAATGAATGAAAGCTATACCCCAGCAATTCTAGTTGTAATCTATAAATATACCTTAGTTCTCTATAAAAGATACATGCAAGTTTATTGATTTATCTATTTTCTTCTCTTTTTCTCTACTTTATAAGTTTATAATAATTATTAGCACGAAGAAGCTGACCCAAAATAGAGAAAATACGAGATAAATAGTATAGAAATTTGTAAAATTTGGATAGCTTGCTCATTTTTTTATCTAACATCTCAGTACTTAGTGGTCCGATTGCCATGAAATTTAGATAGTAAGTTTATAACTCATTGTTCTTCTAGTACAACATTTAATATCAAGATCTAAAGATTCATGAGAAATTTCTATGTGAACAGTAGTATGACTGGGCTACTAAGATATATAGACGTCTTGAAGATTTCTATATTTATCAAACCTGATAAGTTCTCCAATTTAATTGCTCCCTTCCTGTTCAAACTAAGCTCATTATTTAGATAGTTTTTTATCATGTTATATATCAAATATTCATATAATAATGTTTCAAGTAATATATCTATTAGTATTTTTCTTTTTTGAAAAATAACTTCTTGTGTTCCTGAAAAAGCAAAAAATTATATCTATTAATATTCTAGAAGAATACTTGGAAAATACCTTGTTGTTTTCCCCAAAAAACAAAAAAATATATCTGTCAATATCTAGAAGAATATTGCGTTGCTCACAAAGAAGAACAATATTATATTAATAGGGTGATATTACATATGTTGACTACCGAAGTCCGATGTCAAATATTATGCTCTTAGTATTAATGACTTCCAGTTGGCAGTTCGGTTATCAACCCCAGCTCGGTTGTCTCTAGCAGCCTTGTCAGAAGGCCGCCGTCATTTTAGGGGACATAATGATTACATTACTTTCACCACTTGTCCAATCAAGTTAAGTACACTTGGAGGGGAGGGCGGCAGCACCGCCCTCCTCGACCAATCAACCACTTTTGTTGCTAACTTCCACGCAAAGGTGATAATTGACTGGCAAAACAGAATTATTAGGATTTGATGGGAACCGACCTCATTAGCCAATCACAACCAAGGACGACGGCACGTAATTCTGAGCTCGGCCTGATGTATGAAATGATTGATTTGACGTCTGCCTTACCATTTGTATCAAAACCCACCTATAAAAGGAAATGTCCTTTTTACTAAAAAGGGGTGAACAAAAAGATAAGAAAAGATCATCTATACTTAAAGAGTCACGGCTCATTTTTCTTAAAGTTGTCTCAAATCAAGTGTTTATCTTTTTTTTACGTCAACAGTTTGGTGCTAGAAGGAGGGCGCTGCGACTTGTGAAAAGAATCTTTTTCCCACACTCAAACAGAAAATATATACCAATGAGCCACAATTCCTCATCGGAGAGTGAATCCCACACTCGCCCCAACGAAACCACCACTCCTCATACTTTCCAAGGAAGGCAGGACCGATCTAACATGGAAAGCCCTCAAATAGTTGCTATGAGGGAAGCTATCGAAAGGCTGAATAACCCAGTCAGCAGGTTGAAAAGAAATCAAGCTCCCCTCTCCTCATAGCGAACCGAGGTGGGATCCCCATCAAGAAGAAAAGCAGGAAGACCTCCCACCAGAAGGTCCCTTCATTTTTCTAAAGGAGAGTCTTCCAGAAGTCACACCGACGAAGTAAGGAGTCCGCTACCTAGAAAAGAGGGCACCACTAAAAGAACTAGCAGTGTGTTTAGTAGACTGGGTTCCCAACAGTCTTTAACTCCTCGGGAGAAGCTTACAAGGCCCGACCTAAAACGTCCGTTGGAGCAAGAAGAACCTGAAATAAGTGTCTTAAAGAAACGCATTACCGACCTGGAAGCAAAGGGCAAGGGGTTGTCCGAAGATTATTTCACCAAACGTCACTTCCCTTTTTCGGAGGACATACTGGCTGGACCCCTGCCTGAGAAGCTCAAAATACCACAGCTTACCCTGCCTAAGGGGAAAGGAGATCCCCTTAGCCACCTGGACAAGTATACCTCATGAATGGAATTACAAGGCGCTGGCGATGCCATCATGTGCCGAGCTTTCCCACTAACTTTGGGAGATAAGGCCAAAGATGGTTCAGAAGGCTGCATCAAAGATCCGTAAAAAACTGGAGCGACCTGCCAACAACTTTTCTTGCTCAATTCATGGGCTCCAAAGCTAGGACGAGAAGGCCAGTCAGCATTAAGTAAGGGAAAAGCGAGTCGCTGAAAGGTTACCTCGGAAGGTTTAACAAGCAATCAATGGAAGTCGAGAAGATCTCCGATGATGCCGTCCTTATAGCAGTCCTTTCCGGATTGAGACCTAGAATACGATTCTGGTGGTCTGTACATGAGGACGGACCCCGCACATATCATGAGTTTTTGAACCGGACTGAAAAACATATCAGCGCGGAGGATGCCATGTCGGATCAGGAGAACGCTGGGGCAACCCACACCCCAAGGATCATAATAAGGAAAGAAAATCAGACAGGAAAATTTCAAATGAACTAAAAAGAGATCGGAGTGCGAGTGACCGATCTAAAAATCAGTCGCGCCGGTTTCATGACTATCACCCACTAACAACCACCCTGGAAGAAGTTTTCATGCAATCTGGAGATAGGGAGGAATTTCGTAAACCGGTGTTCCCAAAGAAAGGACAGTTGGGGCGAGAAAAGTATTACCGATATCACAGGTCGGCGGGACATAACACGGACGATTGTCGAGACCTAAAAGAAGAAACTGAATCTCTAATTCGGAGAGGTCGCCTCAAAGAATTTGTAGCTAAACCTACAGAGGCGAACCCAACGCCTCCTCCACCACCTCAGCCACAAGTACAAGGAAACCGAGCTCAACCCGCAATGCCGGAACGCGATTCCTCCTAGAGCGGAAATTAGAATGATGGTTGGTGGAAATCAGTATTTGGAAGGATCAAGGAGAGAAAGACGTAGGCAAGCTAGAGATGCACGAATATGGCCGAACTACGATATCAGAAATGCAGTAACTAATTCTGAGTGCTTCGGATTCTCTGAAGGAGATTCTCAAGGAGTCCTGCAAGATCAAAGTGATGCCTTGGTCATCACTATGCCCATTGCCGGAGTCCAAGTACATCGAACTCTGGTGGATAATGGGAGTTCGGTGAATATCCTGTATACCCAAACTCTGAGACAGCTTGAAATCTCAGAGCGCTACCTCTAGCCGTACCACAAAAGGCTGCAAGGATTTTCTGGAGACCCCATCGAAGCCAAAGACCAGATCGTCCTTATCGTGGAACTAGGCAAGGTTCCCTGCCAAAGGAGAATCCTAGCTGACTTCGTGGTCGTTGACTTGCCATCCAATTACAACGCGATACTGGGCAGACCTATACTACATGAACTCAAAGCTGCCACTTCGATCTATCATTACTGTATGAAGTTCCCCATGCCTTATGGTGTTGGAAGGATACTTGGAAACCAACCTGAGGCCAGAGCTTGCAACGTCGACTTGTTCCAGTCCGAGGTCAGCATGATGGGAGGAAAGCAGGATATTTCAAGAAGGGAGCCCAAATTAAAAAGACCTATAGTTGCCGACCTATCTGAGATCGGCATTAATGCGAGGCACCGCAAACGACCCCAGGATGACTTGTTATCCTTCAACGACACCGAAGTAGACCCGAATCCCTATCCTGGCGTCTTGGTAATCTCTTTACCTGTGGCCGGAATCAATATACCAAAAGTATTGGTCGATACCGGGAGTGCGATCAATTTGCTCTTCACCAATACCCTAAGGTGGATGAGAATTCCCTTCCATTTTCTTCAACCATATCCCAATATGGTGCAAGGGTTGAGCGGGGCGCTAGTTAAGGCAAGAGGATCCATCAAACTCTCCGTCGAAGCTGGGGAAACCCCACGACATTGGAGAACTAACGCCGAGTTCGTAATCCTAGATTCCATTTTACCCTACGACGCTGTGATGGGGCAACCTTTGCTGTTCAACCTCCGAGCTGTGGTGTCTTTGTTCCACTACTCAATCAAGTTCCCGACACCTCATGGAATAGGAGAAATCAAAGGAAATAGGGAACTCGCTGAAATGTGTCAAAGGACAGGTCGATCTCAAGCAAATAAAAACAAACAACCTCCTCCGACCATGTGTATGATGCTCGACCTCGGTCCCTTGGATCCCCGTACGAAGACCAAAGGGGGGGAACCGGTGGAAGAACTGGAACTCATATCAGTTTGCGAAAAAGATCCCACCAAGGAACTCAAGATAGGGAAAGAGCTACGACCTTTGATACGAGCTCAGATGATGTCCTTCCTTCGACATAATTTGGACATTTTCGCATGGAGCCACGAGGATTTGGAAGGAATTGATCCAAAAATCGTAGGAGGCTTTAAATATTGATCGGGAAGCTCGGCCGAAACAACAAAGGCGTCGACCTCTGAACCCGGATAGATATGAGGCTTTAAACGTAGAAATACGAAAGTTGCTCCGCAACAAGTGTATTCGGGAGGCTCATTATCCTAAATGGGTTGCTAACTCCGTTCTTGTTAAAAAGAGCAATGGAGATTGGCGAGTGTGCATTGATTTCACCGACCTCAATAAGGCCTGTCCAAAAGATAGTTTTCCCTTGCCCAGAATAGACCAAATAGTGGATGCTACTACTGGACATGGTTTCTTAGCTTCATGGACGCGTACTCAGGGTATAACCCATGTATGAGCCGGACTAAGAACACACTTCTTTCATCACCGACTGTGGTCTGTACTATTACCAAATGATGCCTTTTGGTCTCAAAAATGCCAGAGCAACGTATCAACGTTTGGTGAATTCCATGTTTGCCCAACAAATCGGGAAAACGATGGAAGTTTACGTTGATGACATGCTCGTGAAGAGCATGAGGATGGAGGACCACCAGCAGCACCTCGCCGAAATGTTTGAAATTCTGAGGAAGTACAAGATGAGGCTGAATCCAAAAAAATGTGCTTTTGGTGTAAGCTCGGGTAAATTTCTGGGTTACATCGTTAATCAACGGGGAATCGAAGCCAACCCCGAAAAGATAAGAGCTATCCTTGACATGAAAGCACCAAGAAAACCTAAGGAAGTTCAGAGTCTAACTGGGAGGGTAGCTGCCCTCAGCCGCTTTGTATCAAAGTTGACAGATAGGTGTAAACCCTTCTTTGACATGCTGCGAGGCGGGAAAAAATTTGACTGGACTCCTGAATGCTAAAACGCCTTTGACGAGCTAAAAAAGCAATTGGCCCAGCCACCAGTTCTATCCAAACTGAGGACCGGAGAAACCTTACAACTTTACCTCGCCGTGTCGGAACATGCCATAAGCTCGGTCCTGACAACCGAAGAAGATGGGATACAACATCCGGTCTATTACACCAGCAAAGCCCTTCATGAGGCGGAGTTAAGGTACTCGCCGTTGGAAAAATTGGCATACGCGGTTGTCACAGCTGCTAGAAAATTAAGACCTTACTTCCTGGAGCATACCGTCGAAATCCTGACCAATTCTCCATTAAGGCAAACCTTGCAGAAACCCGACACTTCAGGACGAATGGTTAAGTGGGCAGTCGAATTAGGACAATTTGACATCAAGTACAGACCTCGCATATCCATCAAGGGGCAGGCGCTCGCCGATTTCATAGCTGAGTTCAGTGAGGAACCAGTGGAAAAAATTGAATAAGGACTTCTTTGGGAGCTTTACGTCGATGGGTCATCTACAGAAACAAGGTCTGGAGCTGGTGTGGTGTTGATCAGCCCGAATCGCCAGTTGTATTGTGAAGCCTTGCCTTTCGATTTCAACACTTCCAACAACGAGGCCGAATATGAAGCCTTGATAGCCGGAGTGAGAATGGCCCAATAGATGAAGGTCATGAACCTAATGATTTACAGCGATTCCCAGCTGGTGGTTAATCAAATCAACGACGTCTACCGAGCTAAGGAGGAAAGGATGAACAGTTATCTTAAGGTGGCAAGGCAGGAATTCGAAGGTTTTCATACCATCCGGGTAAATCAAATACCAAGATCGCAGAACGGACATGCAGATGTTCTAGCTCGGTTGGCCACCAGCGAAGGAATCGCGGAATTTGATAGCATCCCCGTTGGAAGGATTTCGTGGCCTGTGATAGAAAAGAAAGAAGTAGAGTTCATGAGGATAGATCCTAAGCCTGCCTGACTTGATGAAATCAACCTCTACTTAAAAATCGGGATCTGCCCTGACGATCCTGCTGAAGCAAGGAGGCTGCGAATTAGATCGGCAAGATATACTCTATTGAATGACAACCTTTACAAGAGAGGATATCGACTCCCCTGCTAAGGTGTCTAAACGAAGAGGAAGCTCTTTATGCCCTCCAAGAAATTCATAAAGGGATGTGTGGAAACCATTCCAGCGGGCAATCCTTGGCTCACAAAATCACACGTCAAGGATATTTTTGGCCCACCATGAGGAAAGACGCCCTCCAATTTGTGAGAAAATGTGACAAATGCTAAAGCTCCCTTCACCAAAGCTCCTCCGCAAGAGCTTAACTTCATAATTGCGCCTGGCCCTTTGCGAAATGAGGGGTCGATCTGATTGGCCCAATGCCCACGGGACGAGGTGGGGCTAAGTATGCCATAGTAGCCGTTGATTACTTCACTAAATGGGCTGAAGCTGAGTAGCTTGTGAAGATTACCGAACAAAGAACAACCGACTTCCTATGGAAGTCCATCATATGCAGATTTGGAATACCTTATTCCATCGTCACTGACAATGGAAGACAATTCGATAATACCCGTCTTATTAATTTCTGTGAAGAGCTCGGCATCAAGAAACACTTCTCCACGCCTAACCATCCTCAGGCCAATGGTCAGGTTGAAGCAATAAACAAGATCATAAAGCGTACACTAAAAGCTAAACTGGACGTCCTCAAAGGAAGATGGGTGGACGAACTCCCCAGCATCTTGTGGTCTTATCAAACTACCACCAGAACAAGTACGGGAGAAACGCCATTTTCTCTAACTTTTGGCGTAGAGGCAATAATCCCTCTGGAAATGGGAATAGCTTCGTTCCGAACTGCTACTTACGATCCAGCCGGAAATGAAGAGGCCCTAAGAGGAGAATTGGATCTTTTAGAAGAAAGAAGGGATGATGCAGCACTCAGGAATGCAGTCTATATGCAAAGGAACGCACGCTATTACAATAAAAAAATGCGAAAAAGAGAATTTGAGGTTGGATCTTTGGTATTGCGAAAATTTTTCACTGCTACGAGGGAGATTGCTTCAAGAAGTCTTGGTCCTAACTGGGAAGGACATTACACTGTAGCAAAGATACTACCGAAAGGCGCTTACGAACTAAAAGATATGGAAGAAAATCTTTTGCCACATCCCTGGAACGCAGAACATCTCCGTCAATACTATCAGTAATGAAAAAGGAAGGATGGGAACAGTTGTAACGGAGTGTCTTTATCAATGAAAAATGAAATGTGTGTCTCTTTGTTCTTACATGATTTGTTCAAGGAAATAACTTAGCTTCACTTCCACAAGTGAGCCGAACTAAGGTTGCATGTGCTGCAACACTTAGATAAACTTCCTATCACGGAAATAACTTAGCTTCACTTCCACAAGTGAGCCAAACTAAGGTTGCATGTGCTGCAACACTTAGATAAATTTTCTATCAAGGAAATAACTTAGCTTCACTTCCACAAGTGAGTCGAACTAAGGTTGCATGTGCTGCAACACTTAGATAAATTTCCTTTCAAGGAAACATATTGGTCTCATTTTGCCCAGGTGAGCCGAACTAAGGTTCTTGTGAACATTTTATGATTAAAAGGACTTGAACGAAACAAATAGACGTTTGATTGACAAACTTTTATAAAAACAAAAGCGAAGATCATATTGAAGTAAAGGTTTGGAGTTCATTACAAAAATTGTTGTGGTTTATACAACGTAATAAAAGCAAAAATAAATCTAGCCTAACTAAGGGGCTTGAGAAGGAGAAGCTTTTGTCCCAGCCTCATCGTCCCCATGGGAAAGTTGAACTCTGGCCTCAGCAGATAAGTGCTCCAGTTCTTTCCTCTGCTCCTCCAGGGCTTCTTCAAGGAATGCCACATCAAAATCCGGCCGTTCCTTGCTGATGTACTTCACGATCTCCTCCAAAGCCACCACATATGCATCCTGGGAAACAACAGCAAATTCACTCGATGCCACAGGTCCACAGCATTCACCGCCCTTGCCTCAGCCTCTTCCACTTTCTTCTTAGCAAGAGATTGTTCCTCTGCCGCCTTAGCTCGCTCCATGTCCAGCTGAGCTTGGAGGTCATCAGCCCGCTTATTCTCTTCCGCAGCCTTTTTAATCGCTCTCTCTCCCCAAGCCTGCAGGGCGGCATTATCATCAAGAAGTCGCAGCTCCGAGCCTGACTTCGCCTCTAGCTCCACCCCCATCTTATTCAGCTTATCCTCGTAGCTAAGCTTCTCTGCAGCAAAGGCAGCCCTCTCATGCTCCATTTTATCAAAAAGGGTCATGGCCTGATCCCTTGTCTCCAGTAGCTTGTCCAGCTCAGCCTTCACCTACAACCACAAAGGATTTGTATTAGGTCATGATTTATTTAAGTACTACGAAGAGCTCAAAGTCTAAAAGTCAGAAAAATATACCTTCTCCGCCACAGACATCATGTACAGGACCGACCTGTGGCTATACAGCTGAGCAGCTACTATCTGCTCCCCCACTGGCATTTCGGTAGCAAAGTTCTGCTCCTTTTCGCTCCAACTCCGAGTGAGTAAGTTGGCGGAGTCTGAGGGGAGGTGGCAGAGCTGTAGTGGCCTCTCTGGCCGGAGACGGAGCTCAGAGATAGTCCAAGAAAATCTCTGGATGATGCCCTATGAGAGCCTCCAAGTTCGGCTTTTGGAGTTCTGGACACCTTTCTTGTGTCTTTGAAGAGCCAGCCTCCATGGCGTGCAGCGGTGTCCGAACTGGGGAAGTCCTCACTGGGGTGACTTCAGGCGAGATCAGCTCGACGATTTTCACCAAAGTTGGTGCCACGCTACGGGGTGTTCCAGTACCCCTTTTCTTCAGAAGTGGAGCCACTTCCTCCACCTCGACCTCATCCACTGGAGGTCTGGCCACCGTCACAGCTGGGGGGTCTTTCCTTTTTCCCTTTCTGGCTGCAGCTTCCTTCGTGGCTTTCAGGCTCAACATCTCTTCGCGAGGATCTAAAAAAAAAAACACAAAACACATAAGAATAAAGATTAAAGGCATGCGATAATTTATCGAAAGTGGACGAGCTCAGTAAAAATACTTACTAAGCGCAGTAGGGTGGGAAGATGAAGTTCCAGCAGCCTGCCCTTCAGGATGAATGCGAAGTAAATCGGTCTGGAAAAGGTTCTCCTCCGAGATCAAGAACTTGCACGATCTTTGTCTTTTGTTCAGGCCCCTGATTGCATCAGCACGTCTTTGGTCGGCGGTGCTCAAAGTACCGACCTTCTGATCTTCAAAGAACAAAAGCTATTAGAATTTTCATCATGTTAGTTCGGCTAAGGGCAAGAAGTTACTAAACTTACGTAAGGGATGGTACAAGGCTGGGACGACATCCTCCCTATCTTCCTCAGCAGGGTGGAACTGCCACTCTCCCAGAACAAAGAAGAACTCCTCCTTCCACCTTTTTATTGAAGAAGGGGTATCTAAAACTAAGGATCCCCCCGTTCTCGGCCTGACACTGGTATACCACCAGCCCGAGCTCTTCCCATCCTCTTTGAAAGTAAAGAGGGAGTTGAACTGCTCCACTCCCAGCTCGGGATAACCCATTCTATTCCATAAAATCAAGGTGGCGATCAATGTTCGCCACCCGTTAGGGCATAGCTGGGTGGGAGCTATACCCCAATAGGACAAAAACCTACGGATTATCCTAGGAAATGGCAACCTAAGTCCGGCGTTAAGGATGGCCGAATTAAGGGCAATACATCCCTGGGGTGGGGTGTTAGCTCGGTCGGAAGGTTCTGGGACCATTAACTCTATCGACCGAGGTATGCTATACTTACCCCTCCAGTTCGCCAGCATATCTCCCGTAACTACCGACCTATACGAGCTCGCCCCCCACTCGCCGAACTCATCTGCCCCACTAATTTCATGAGAACCTACACCCTCAGCCCTAGAACCCTCGTTATCAGAGCTCATTTCCATAGACCGACCTACTTCTACCGGGTTAATAACTGACAACGGAATTGGAGAAAAAATCTCCTGATAATCAGAAGAAGACGAGGAGGGGGAGGAACAACTGACTCTTATTGCTGGTTACCCCAGGATAAAACCCTGGATTCGTCCGAACTCATAAAAGAAAGAAAGAAAGAAAGAAAGGAACAAAAATACGCGTGTTCTTGAGAAACGGAATACCTGAATGGACGACCTTACTCAGCTAGGGCTGGAAGAACTAAGGGTGGATTCGCTACCGTGCTCGAGAGGATAAACTTTCGAAGAAAAGTGGTGAAAATGACAGGAAATGGTATGTAAAAAGGAAGGAATGCAAAAGGTCTCCATCTCGACCGTTAGATCTGCGAAAAGAAGGGCCCAGATTTATTGACTCAAAACTACGTCGTTTTAAGGTGACCATCAGCATTCAGCCAGTGCGTGACAGCTCACAGCCACGTGTCACCTGATCCTTCGTCTTCAGCATTTAAGCAATTAATGTTCTAGAAAGACGTGCCTGACTTATTAAGATCAGTCCGTATACAAACGGACGGATTGACCTGGGGGGTAATTGTTCACTACCGAAGTCCGAGGTCAAATATTATGCTCTTAGTATTAATGACATCCAGTTGGCAGTTCGGTTATCAACCCCAGCTCGGTTGTCTCTAGCAGCCTTGTCAGAAGGCCGCCGTCATTTTAGGGGACATAATGATTACATTATTTTCACCACCTGTCCAATCAAGTCAAGTACATTTGGAGGGGAGGGCGGCAGCACCGCCCTCCTCGACCAATCAACCACTTTTGTTGCTAACTTCCACGCAAATGTGATAATTGACTGGCAAAATAGAATTATTAGGATTTGATGGGAACCGACCTCATTAGCCAATCACAACCAAGGACGACGGCACGCAATTCTGAGCTCGACCTGATGTATGAAATGATTGATTTGACGTCTGCCTTACCATTTGTATCAAAACCCACCTATAAAAGGAAATGTCCTTTTTACTAAAAAGGGGTGAACAAAAAGATAAGAAAAGATCATCTATACTTAAAGAGTCACAGCTCCTTTTTCTTAAAGTTGTCTCAAATCAAGTGTTTACCTTTTTTTGACGTCAACAACATATACATCAGAATGCCCATAACGGTGTCTACCCCCCTCATATGGAGGTGGACCCACTTCGAATAAAATATAATTTATCCGAAGTGAGTCTCTTATCATGTGAGGGGGTGAATGCCGTTATAGGCACCGCATTAGGTACAAGTAGTATATTTCATATTAATATTATGACATGATATTACTTGTCTCGTGAGATCATGAAATTATAAATTTCAATAATCTTTGATAAAATAATAAGCTGTTGTTCCTGAATAAGCTTTATGAATCAATATTTTCAAAAAACATTTATTGTGCTTTCTGCATAGCAAGAGTCTTGAAAAATAATATGTGATTTTACCTTGAAGAGAGATTACCTAAATATGAACGCTATGAATAAATATTTATACCTGAAGGAAAGTATACAATAATTTTTGTGTTATCAATTATGCACTAATATTTGACATGTTATATTATATAATTTATATTGGTTTTGCATGACATTGTCTTTGACCAAAATTTATAGACATTATGTTAAATTTATATTACAGAAGAAGTTAATGATCATCCACTATGTTGTATTATTTAGTCCTTCACGAATTATGATAAATGTGACAAAAGAGAACATTAGTTCACTAATCTATTATGGGTACATGTCGTATTCTAATGATTATATCAAGTTTATCATGACTTCTTGGATGATATATGAATAAATGATTGAAGCTAACATCAACATAATACCAAAGTCTACAATATATTAAGTGGCATAGGGAAACAAATTTTGCTAACAATTATTATACACTAAATAAAAAAGAAACAACACGTGTGTCTTAATTGGTACACTATACTAATATTAATATAATTAAAACATATCCTATATTGAACCAAAAGTTCAATTTGATTTTTATTATTGACATGATCTAACCATCTTGAATTAACAATGATTCGAAAAATTATTAAAAATTCAAATAGGCATTCAATGAATAGCCAAAAGATTCTTCAATTAAATGAATTCATATATGTTGCTCGTGTTTCTTTATTGAAAATTGGTCATCAACCACGATTAGCTAAAGTTAGGACTAAATCCTTATAATCTTAAAAAAATAATTAGGGTGATATATGGGGTCCGTCATCCTCCATATTGATCGTCTAGATATAATTTATATCTAATAAATAAATTTATTAGATTTTTGTACTTTGTATGATGTTCAAAATCTAAACTATGCGAGATTCCTTGCTTAAATATCAAATTATAAGCGAAAATTTTAGATTATACTATAAAGATAGTATGTCTTGTCATTGCCAGTGCGTCTACATTTCAAGCTTAATAAATGTTAATTGAGATGACTATATATATAGTTTAACACGACTGATTATTAAACATCTATAATTACTTTCACACTTGGAAATAACATACCTATTGCATCCTTATATTATCTAGATTCACAAAAAGACAATTTGAACCAAAAGTTTGGAAGCATGTAGATGTGTTAACTAATCAAAAAGATAAATAGTATCTTACTTGTCAATTTTAAATTCTCCAACTCGAATTGACATTCTGAGAGGATAATTCTTTAACATCATATTTGATAAATCTATGACATGTCTAAAGCGTAATGATATTTGATTCAAAGATAAAAAAATCTTTGAAAGAAAAAGGGAAAAAAATAAGGAAGATGGTCACATTTAGGTGGCAAAATGTATAAACATAATTAATATAAAACCCTAAAGAGGTTCAAGTACTTGTTGAAAATGAAGGTAGGTATCTCAATAAATTATGTCATTAGAAATTGAATCGAAAAGAAAAAATTGTCGATAACACTTTTATACATGATCAATCACTTCATATTATGAATAGTGAGAATATCAAAATAAATTCATCGAAATATATCAATCGATCAATTGAATAAATCATTGACCAAATAAAATGACACAATCCTAATAAAATCAAACTTATTAGAGAAACTTGAAATTTCTATATCTACAATCTGAAAAACTAAGTGTGTATACATATGCAAAAAGAAAATGAGAAAAATAAAATTGTAATATGCAATACACGACTATTAATATAATAAATTTTGCAAAGATCTGTATATATAGATAAATTATCTTGTGGTGAATGTAATCACAAATCTATATCTTGTTAAGATGACAATACATAAAATGTGATATGCATATAAATAAATGTGGTTATAGTCAACATATCTGGTATGATTATTAATATTATCCCTGAAAGATTAATATTTTTGAAGCATAAAATTCAGGTAATATTATCGTGAGGGGAAGTAAATACGTATTGCACTCTTTTTTTTTTTTTTATAGAGCTTTGTCCATTTTGTTGACCTATGGTAGACTTCTTGTTTTGATTATCCCAAACAATTGCGTTTATCTCTAATAAATTGTATTCAAGTGTTTATAGCGATCATTGAAATATCAATAAAATTGAAGACACAAAGATCAAGATCACGAGATTTGGAAATTGACGCTCAACATGGAAACAAGCTTGGCAAACAAATGGACGTAAAGATAAACGTCAAGAGCTCACATAGAAATAGTCAAATGTCAAATATCGTGACATTAAACGTAGATTCCTTGAATGTGTGTAAATGTAAAATACTTCAATCTTTGACAATGGATCATTAAAAGTTCAAGGCAAATGTTTATGCACAAGAAAAAACTATTTTCAAATATAAAAATAATTGCGTAAAAATTATTTTATAAGGCAAGTATTTTCACTTGATGAGTAATTTTTTACTAAATCACTTACATTGAAAATGTTAAATGAGAAAACTCTTCAAAAAAGCCTACCCTGATCAAATTATAATGAGGGAAATCGTCAGGGGCCATTTCCGTCCATCTAGATGTCCAGATGACCAACAGTCAATATTTTGACCATTGAAAACTCAAACAGCTAGTATCAACCCGTCGTCCGGATGGACAGAGTTTTGTGCCCGTTTGAGTGCTATAAATACCTCTTTCATTCTTCATTTGCAACAACTTTCTTTGAGCATTAAAGTGAAGCTTTTATTGATCTCAACTACTTTATTTTCAATCTTTAAGAAGATCACAAATATTTATTTCTTGAAAAAAATTTTGAGTGATCAAAATTGTGAAAATCATTTATCTCACTAAAAGTTTTTCAAACTAACACTTGAGCTATACTCATTGTCATCTATTAAAGTGTTTGCCTACTTTCTCTCATTGTACTTAACTTTGAAGATATCATTTATTGAGAGGAAAAGTTTCAAATTGTAAACTCAAACTTGTGAGTCGTGTTGAGGTCCCGAAAAGCTCAACGTTGTAAAAGAATCGGTTCTCATTGGTTGTAAGTCACCGAAAGCTTTGTAAATGGTTGGATTGCACCATAAGTCAATCAACATAGTGAAAAGGCATGGCTCGTGCCGAAGAGCTTGGTAATGGGAGACGTAGATCATTGCATTGGATCGAACCTCCACAATTATGTCGTTTGCACTCTCTATCCCTTCTACTTAACATTTCACTTTGTGCAAATTACGTTGTTCTATTTGCTTGCATATTTTTGCATAGTGGTCCTATATTGCTTAGTTATTCATTATATTAAAACTTGGATTATTTACGAAAAAGTTTTAAAAATCAATTCACCCACCTCTTAGTTAGCCATTCTTGGGCTTTTACATTTGAATTTTTCCTGACAAAGTTTTTAACGAGACAAATTTTATGGCTTATTCAAAGAAATAATATACATTTTTTCCTTGATTAATTGGAATTTTTTTAAGTAAGATTTTAGCCAGGCATATTCATTGTATAATGAATGTCTATAATGTATAAGGCATTCACCCTCAATATAAGTTTATGATTTTACTCTAGTATAATATAAATTGTAAACGAGACTCCCTAGGAGAAATTTTTTGTTTTCCAATTGATCATCATGCTCGCTAAAGTTCAACAAAGATTGATAAATATCTTGTATGAAGATGATATTATTTGACGTTGTAACAAGACATGGAACATACTTTACCAGAATTGAGATATTGAAGGCAGGGGTTGACAAGACGACCCTTTTTTATCTTGCGAAAAGGCTAACACTGTATTTTTACCAGTTACCAAATGTACAATATGCTAGATGGCCTTAGAGAGAGATGTGACATTTGTAATCATAAAGTTGATGTCCAGTATATCACAAAAAAAAAAAATAATAACAATTTCATTTCTAACCCTACTTAACTATAGTTGTTACTTGCATTCGTGCGAAATTCGCAAGCGTACGAGATCGTTGACAAGTAATAGATTTAATGAGTTGAAGTATCGTCCCGCAGAGAATAAATTTCAATTCAAGTTTATTAGTTATGTATGAAATTTGAATTATGTAAAACAAAATAGAGATTTCGATTTGATTTTTCCTAAATTAATCTACGAAAGTAATAAAAGTTTAGATCTTGTTAAATTATGGATGATTGTATTGGATTTCGAATCTGCCTATTACTGTCTATTTCAATTCTTGATTTGTAATCTAGTTCCGTTCATGCGTTCTTGACAATCGACAAAGTTAATGCATTTAACTTTCTTTTCCAAGGCAAATTAATTATATCCTAACCACTACTCGAATCTATTCCTAGCCCGAACTCGAATGGTTAGAACGTATTAAATTTTAGATTATCTATATGATTGCACAAGTGATAAATGTTATTCCTAACATCTATTGCACATATATTAATTTTGTCACGTTCTAAATTTATTGTGAGTCTCCCAATACTACAACAAGCTACTAATTATCTAGTTGATGGCCAATCAATTAAATAATACAATGGGTATGCAAAATTAACCAAGAAACACAAGAAATACTAAACTACTAATCTTGAATTATAAATAAATAACAAATAGAGTTCATATTCGTCCAGTAAAAAAGAGAATCTTGCATAGCATATTAATATATAAATTACAAGAAGAATAATAAAAAAATCACCCGGATCATGAAAGAATACAAAAGATGATAATCTTCAAGTCCAAGGTTGAATTCTTCAAAATCTTGATGTAATTGACCTTCAATTCTTGCTAGGGTTTGATATTCTCTCCCAAAAGTGATGAATTGGTATCTTGTTCTTGATGAATTTGATGATATTATTGTGTATGAAGAGGCAAGAGAGGGTCTCCCAGATGGCTGCTCATGTATTGTATTTTTATGATGAAATTAGGTTAAAATTCACATACAAATTGCCTTCTGAAAGAGTTTTAATCAAATAACAAAAGTTGCCTTTGCGTGTGCATGATTTTATCTCTGCATAAATTTTCTGTATTTTAGTCATAATTTTCTCTTCCTATATCCAATTGAAGTGATTCAAAATGTATTGAAAAGCTAACTCAAAAGGAATACAATTCGCCAAGAGATAAAATATTTCCAATTCGAATGTTTACCATTCCAAACATGGGTCTCAAACTCTAGTTGAAAATCTAGAATATCATTTTGCAGTTGGAATTTGATTTGTAAAGATCCTTTGATTATATGTAATTCCTTTTTTACTTATTATTGTATCCAATTAACCCTAAGAATCTCCAATTATCAATTCGCAGTCCGTCACAAGTTTTGAGCATTTACACTTTAGTACCCGAACTTTGGATTTGCTTCGTTTTATCCCTTTTTCATTCATTCTTACAATTTTTCGTCCAAACTTGATTTTTTCCTAATAAAAACAATAAATAACAAATTAGGTACTAACTCTTTCGAAGAATAACAAAATATCACCATTTAGGACATCGAATAAGTGTAGAAACTATACTTATCAACTTGAACAAGGATGGATAAAATCATCGATCAATTGACCTTCTCGAGCAACTTTTCAAGGACAATATATTATTGTATAAAATTCATGTTGTAATATTCGACAAAGTTCTATGCTACTCTCAACATCCTATAATCCTCTTACTTTACTTGGCTGAGCACCAAGGATCTAATTGCTTTACATTTCTTAGAAGATCTATCAACATACAAAATAGAATGCACCAAGAACGATTCAAATAATTGACTCCAACTTTATTAAGGTTGAGTTATTATTATTATTATTATTATTATTATTATTATTATACAAGACCAATTTATGTCAAAACTGAGAATTTTACAAAGATTATGTAAGTTAAAGCACACAAAAAGCTACAAAATTGCCATTGGTCCATCGTGGTTTACAATATACTCGGCTCTTAAAAACGCTTACAATGATAGTCATAAAAAATATGTCAGATGAAATTATTATTTTTGGTGCAATTTTCTTGAGATTTCAGCATGTTACGCAAGATTAGATATGGTAGAACCTCGATAAGCTTGTGATCAGGGGCGAATCCAGACAACTGAGTTAGCACGGATGACCGTTGACCGTCGGCCGCAATTAAATATTAAGAGTCCGTTTGATGCACATTTTTGTAAAAAAAAAAAATTTTTGAATTGATTTGATGGAGAATGTATTGTTAAAAATAAGGAAAAAAAATTTGAATTTGAGTGTAATATTATTTTATTGAATAATGTGTGGTTGAAAAGAAAAGAGAAAAAATTTATTTAAAAAAAATGAAAATCAAACAAGGTCTAAAATTTAAATATAACAATTGTTTTGTTCAAACTGAACATACATAATATGTTGTTACAAACTAGAGTTTTTGGATAATGATTGTCAAACAGGACTGAATAAATTTTTTAAACTTTATGTAAATAATTTTAAATTTCTTAAAATAGAATTTAATTTTTTTATTATTGTATACACAAGAACAATATCATAATTCATCACTACATTCAAAACATTCTATATTGATAAGATTAATTATAGGACATACACAAATTTTACTTCTCGACTGCATATTACTTCTCCACTATCTAATATTTTACATATACTTGCAAGTTTATACGATGTGATTATATCAATTTTATGTTCTTGTGTGATCCCGCTTTTTTGCAATTGATTTTTTGTGAACGAAAATGGAACCTTCTATTAATTAAATAAGTTTTGTTGAAAAACTCATTATGACACTATGGCCAGTTTTTCTACAAATCCATCCACCATTAATCGATTAAACTCTCAAATCAATTGATCAGAGAAAAAGAATCAAGAAGAGGGACAAAGCACAGGTAAAAATCTTTCTACTAGCATTAAAATCGGTAAAAATTGAGCATATATTATTATGTTACATTAAGTGTCAAAGATCAATGAGTACCATGATGGTCAAGCTTTTAGTATGTTTAAGGAAGGCTTGCAAGTTCGAATCCCCTTCCTTACTTTATTTTTGGTAAAAATTGTTAAAATACAAAAATTACACAATAAATTGCTATTGAAGAGTTTCAAACTAAAGACCTCCAATTTAATTGTGGAAGCTCTAACCAACGGAGCTATCAAAGACATTTGTAAAATAAAATGAATTATCAAATATATAATCTAAATATTTTATCTATTGTCAGAAAAAAAAACTTCCTGGTGAATTCAGCACGCGCAGCCATTGGTCCTCACCGGTGCTGAATTCGTCCATGCTTGTAATTAACCTCTAGTAAGAATAAATCCATAAGAGTTATCTTCTTCTCATAGACAATGTCAAGATAAATACTTTCTGTGTCATGCAGTTACCAATCTTGCTTTAGGTGTATAGCATACTCGACCAAGTTAGATGATATAGAAGACGTGTATTTCACGTTAAATTTTATGGTTACATAGATAATGAATCAAAAACAAATTTAAACTATAAAACGACCAAAATTTTGACAGTAGGGAGACCCTCTGAAGATTTTGAATTTTTTCTAAAAAACAATTATTAGTAGAAGTATAAACCACCAACATGGATCAATCCTAGAGGGCCTAGCAGTTGAAAATTTACTTAATCATGTATAACAAAGTTTAAACAATTTTAATTCCCACTAAGAATCCATTTTATATTTATATAGAAATTGTGATAAGAATTATGTCTTTAGTTAATTTTGTAACGTTCTTTGACAATCTTGAAACTCGTACAATCACGATTTGCACACTACAACTATCCAATTATTCAACCTCTAATGGTGATCTACACAAGCGAACAAGAATGAAAATATTAGGGTTTCTAAGCCCAATTTGGTGACTTTCAATGCATTGATTGATGCATGTGGAAAAGGAGGTGCTGATTTCAAGAGGGCTTCAATGATTTTTGATGAAATGTTGAGCAATGGGGTGCAACCAGATAGGATTACTTACAATTCGCTTCTGGTGGTTTGCAGTGGTGCAGGGCTGTGGGAGACTGCGAGGAGTTTATTTCGTGAAATGTTGTATAGGGAGATTGATCAAGATATTTATACATATAATACACTTTTGGATGCGGCTTCTTCTGCTGGCAATATAATGAATGTATGTTATGATTTTTCAAACCTTGATATCTTATTAATAAAAATTAAAATGGACATAGAAGGTCTATTAAACTTGATCCGACCTAATGTTGAATTAATCTAATTAATCAAACTTGGTCCATAAATTATTAACTTAGGTACATTAATAAACAAATTAATTAATCAGTACTATCATTCTTCTAATTCTCCTGATTGTGTGTGATCCATTAGGTTCATGATCACGATGACTAACTACGTGAATTATTATTTTAATCTAGAATTAAAACAATCTTTTAGTTTATCAATAATTCACCTAAGTTAATCAATTCTTATTCATCGTCTCAATTTGACATCTAGCAATGTGTCAGGGCAACGCATCTGACAAAAAATGTCACGTGGTATGATAAAATCAAACTTGCTCGTTTATCATGAAACTATAGTCCATTCGTCAATATGATCTGATTAATTACAATATATGAAATTATGTCAATCAATCTCAATTATCAACCATATCTTTTGTTGACACCAAAAAATGTGTTAACAGATGTCGGTGCCCCACTCGCGTACACGTGGACAAACTCCGGCATGTTTTGACCGGGGATTCGGTCGAAGGGTTATGGCGGCGATGGACGTGGAAAATGTTCCTGGACACAAGACAAAAGCGTTTGGGCGCCGATGAAGATGAATAATGATAGCAAACAAACAAACGATCACAAATAATTCCACTAAGGTAGAAATAATGCAAACTCAAGTAATTTCATATCAAGTGAATGGGAAAATCGAATATGATATTGAGCATATAAAGTTTGCATGTATATTTGTCATTCCCTTGCAATGTTACAAGAGCTGTTATTTATAGCTTTCAGGCTGTTAGATTAGATCCATGTGACTCCATCTAATTAACCCAAGTCTCACATCACTTTGTCAACACATTAATTACAATGACAACTTACATTTGATAAGGGGTCAGTCACCCTACGTTCCTAGGCTGGCAAGTTTGACACTTATCAATATAAATGTTACATTAATCATTTCTACAGATATTAATCAAATCTGCTTAAAAGACAATGAGCACTTCGCCTACCATAAGTTAAGAGGTTCGACTCGGAGTGGAGGCACCTCGACTTGAGGGCCTAATGGAGATAGAGCCTCGACAGGGATGCAACTCTTGTCTTCTCTTCATTTTGACTTGGTTGACTGTCAAATGTCTGCACGTAGAGCCTCCACGTAGCTTTCCTTCATAAATTTATATACGAGAAGTAACAATAATTCCCCAAGTCGATGTATGGTCATTTATGTAATCCATGGACTTTCATGTTATATTGGAAAATTTTGTAGGGGCCTTTATTCATAGCAATAATCCTCCCAAGTCTAATTTGTAAATATTATATAGAAATTAGAGTTTGTAAATAGAATTTGTTAAAGTGCTTTGGGTAATTTTATTTTTTGAAGCTAGAATAGGGCGGATGTCCAATTGTTCAAGGTTGTCATTATGCGAACTTGGTTATGTCGAAGTAGTGTATGCCGAGGCAAATGTGGTGTAATTTACCAATTTGGGTGAAGTTGTGGGTAACCAGGTCGACGAAGCCTACCAGTTCAACATTGATGAGGAATAGATGTCATTAATAATTATGTTGAAATGATTAGCTCTCTTCTGCACTTTCTAGAAAAAAAATGGCTGATGCGGTTCGAGTTTTCATACACGCAACTGTTGTTGCATTTAATGCATAATGATAGCTGTTGTGGGCATGCAAGCCATTGTTTGGACACATTGGAGTGCGTGAAAGATGTTCTAATCCGGGTTGTTGAAGGTGAAACGGTAGAGGTGGTGAATGGCTCAGAATTAATTTGTAATGAACGGCCAGATTATCCGGATCAACATCCAATGGCCGGGATTAAGGACTTCTGCCTATAAAAGGCAACATTTTAGGGCAAAATCACTTTTGCCTTCTTGCGTGCATTTGCATTTCAAACTCTCAAGCATTTTCCTTTGTTCTCTTATTTCTTTCAAATCTCACCATGTTTTTGTGACTTTCCGACTAACTTCCGTCGGTGTTTTTTCTTTCATCCTCGTAAGTACAATTTTTTTTTTTTGGTGATTGGCAAAGTAACGACCTCACCTCACCTCTTTTGAGAGAGACGTAGATATTAGTGAAATTGTTTCTGAACTAGGGGTGCGTTCGGTGAGAAGACTTAGGGGACTGCCAAAATTCAATCCATAATATCCACCTCTCACTTAGTGAATCTTAGGGAAAAATACTACATCCCTTATAATATAGAGCTCATAGCCCCTGGCTCTGATGAGTGTGCATGTTTTTAGAGCCCATAATATATTGCCATTAGTGAGTATCTTCTAAAGGCAGGGCTTCGGCTGCCTTCACATCCATTCTTTAGGACTGTCCTTAGATTGTATGGGCTGACTTTTATCCCCAACGCTTGGGCCCAGTTAGTAGGATCTTATTTTTTGTGGATAGAAACGTCCATAGGTGAAGACATGCCTCTTTACGTCTTTCAAATCCTCATCCAACCTAGGTCCTTATGGAAAGGAGACTCCAAAGGTTGGTACACCATTTTTCTATGGGGGTCACATTCCCCCTTTGTCATAGGACTTCCCTCCTCCATCAAAGTGTAGAAGGAGACGTGGTTCTGGGTGAGGGGAAAGTAACACGTGTACGAGGGCGACATCGTCTCCCATGTGACAGTTCCTACCTCGTACTCCAATGCTAGTGAGTGTTGTGTACTTTTTGATGATTTGTAGAGAAGCCGGTGTAACACTGGATCTGACCTTGATGTTTCTTTTGTAAAACCTGTTGATCGCTTCGAGCTAAGCTAGAGTTTATCCAGCATATCTACCAACGTTACGCTTCGTTGAGAGAATTTGAGTGATTAATCAGTTTTCTTCGATTTTTTGAAGAATTTAACTTGATGGCTCGTAGAGGTATTTCTGTTGTTCTTGGAAAGTGATTGTTTTGACGTTGTTTATTTATTTTTCGTTGACCTGAGTACCTTGTGTCTTTTGTAGAAAATTTTGAAAACGGGAGACACCCTATCCTCGACATGTCTACCATTTATGCAGCCATCTCCACAGCAAGGAGGAAAGGGTTGAAGTCCTCATTTGTTGGTTTTAGACAGGTGATGGACCAAATTGAGAGGGTCAACAAAGAGGCTTCTATCCAAGAGGGTGCTAGGAGACCTCTATTAGCAGACAAAGGGAAAAATAAAGTGGAGCAGGTCCCCAAGAAGATACACCACTTTTCTGCAATCGGAAAGGGTGGGTTTGCTGCCTGCCCACCATCGCCTAGCTCCAAAGTCCCAACTGGGGAGAAATTGATGGCAACATCCATTGTTGGAGCAAGGATGGCCCAAAAGAGGCCAATTGTTGTGGAGCTCCTCGGTTGCGAGTCGTCGAGAAAGGGTGAGGACATCAAGTGTTTCCCAACGGAGCAACGAGATGGCCTCAGAAGTACTGTCGATGCTGCCTCCAGAGGTCCAAATTGCTACATCCACTTTCCATAAATTTTGGACAAACCGTTGGCAAAATTTTGTGGAGACTAGCGATTGGGTGGACATCTTCACCACCATGGTGAATCAGGCGACACGGTCGTTTGGGGTTTCAATAGAGGGGGAGGCCCTCTTTAAAACCTCAAGAATAAAAATAAGGAGTTTGCAAATAAATTTAAGGTCAAAGTGGAGGCTATAACGAAACAGCACTTTGAAGAGTTAGTTAAGTTCGCCTCTACCTTGGCAGAAATTGTAAATTTGAATAAGAAAGTTCATTTGTTCCAAAGTGAAGTGGCTTCCATGACGAGGCGGGTGGAGATTTCTGACTCCATCAAAGACTTGTTGCTGAGGCCTTGGAGGTGGCAAATAAGGAAAATGTTGTTCTAAAAGAGTAGGTGGGGGAGCTAAACTCAAGGATTTTCGATTTGAATGGGTATTTGGAGAAGGCTAGGAGAAACTTCAATCTGCAAGTAGTAAGATTGAGAAGCAATACATTGCCAAATTCTACCTCACGAAGGCATATTAGTGCTTTGGACTCTACTGGAAGAGGTATACCTACACTATGTGGCGAAGTGGATTGAAGTGAACTACCAAACTTTCAACACTTCAGTCTTAAGGATAGAGTTTCTAGAGGAGGAGGAGGAGCCTCAAACTCCACCTGAGGGTAGTCACGTAATTGAGATTGAAACGAAGCTGATGAGGAGGCAACTGAAGTTGAAATCCCTGAAATGGTGCCAAGCGCTATAGTTCCTTTTCTACCTTTCCCTCCCATACCTGCTTAGATAAGGCAACTTTGTAATTATTTTATTTTTATAATTTGGCCCAGAAGCGCAACTTGTAATTTTGATTAATCATTAATGGAGATTCATTTGTCTTTACATCTATGATTTTATTTACTGCATTTCCATGTATCTGTACTTCATTTTTTGAACTCTGTTCGTTTTTCTTACTTGCATTTCTTACAAACGTTGGCAGTTCGTCTGCCTTTCTTCATTCAATTTAGCATAAGGTTGAGTGGTTCACCCATGCCAAGTCCCTTTAACTTAGTAGTTGCCTGAGGCATGTGATATTTACTTTGCGACTTTGTGGTCCAACTCTTTTTAATTTTGTAGATTTTAATAAAGACAAAGTTTTCATTTCCAACATACCATATATAAGACATGCATTTACAACTTTCACTGATAGTATTTTCATAGATGTTCTGCATTCCATGGATGAGGTTGTACCTTTCTATCCATGCCCTTAATTATGTAGGTCTCTTGTCGAACTTCCTACTTTATGCGATAAGGACCCTCCCAGTTAGGACCTAGGGTTCCTGTTCTTGGTTCCTTAGTGAATAGAAAAACCTTTCGTGGTATAAGGTCGTTTAGGCGAGATAACTTTCTTTTAACTTTTGAATTGTAATACCTAGTCATTTTTCTTTGATAAACGGCTAACTTGGCTTGAGATTCATCCCTCCTTTTGTCAAGGAAGTCCAACTCATACCTCCCCAATTCGTCATTTGATATTTCATTAAAGTGTAAACAACGAGGAGATGTAAACCTACTTCGATTGGACTCATTGCCTCTGCCTCATAAATCATAGAGAAATAGGTTTGGCATGTAGCAGTTCGACTTGTTGTTCGGATAGCCCATAAAACCTAATGTAGCTCGTCTACCCAAGCTCCTTTAGATGCATCTAGCTTCCTCTTCATAATGTACTTAATTGTCTTATTAACAATTTCAACTTGTCCATTAGCCTGCGGGTGGTGTAAAAAGAAAAATGTTTCTTGATACCCAATTCTTTGCACAGATTTCTAATCTTCTTATTGTCGAACTGATGTCCATTATTTGAGACAATTGAGTGGAGAATGCCAAAACTGTACATGATGTTTCTCCACAAAATATTTGAGATGTTCGCTTTATTTATTTTGGCCAATGGTTCGACTTTAACCTACTTAGTGAAGTAATCGATTAAAACAATAGTGAAACAGGCACTACCTCGTCCTTTCGGCATAGGCCTAATGAGATCAATTTTCCATTTGGCAAATGGTCATGGGCTAGAGAAAACACTAAGCTCTTGCGAAGTTGTCTTTGAACCGTTGAGAAACGTTAACACTTATCACACTTTTGGCGAACTGCTGGGCATCCTTTTTCGAAGTCGGCTAGTAGTATATTTACCTTAGCACTTTCTGTGCTAGTGTCCATCCTCTGGAGTGATTCTTACATATCCCTTCATGTATCTCTCAAAGCACATAGGTAGCTTCTTCCCCACCTATACAATGGAGCAAAGGCATGGAGAAGCCTAGTTTATATAGCACATCATCTTGGAGGATGAAGTGTGCGGCTCGTCTTTTGAGTTTCAGTGCCTCCTCTTTGTCAGAGGACAATGTGTTATTTTTTTGGGAATGCAATAATTGGTCCCATCCATGAGGGGATATTTCTACCCATATCATCTCCTCGCCTTTAAAAATGGAAGGCCTCGGGAGGTGCTCTCTAGGGACCATAGTAAGTAATTCAGAATTCCCAGTGCTTGCCAATTTTGAAAGGGCGTCAGCATGAGAGTTTTCAGAATGAGGGATTTGTCTTAACTCGAACCTTTCAAAAGTGGGGATAAACTCCATGACCATCTTAAAATACGTAGCCATGCCATTTTCCTTGGCTGAAAAGTTGTCGTTAACCTAGCTAACAACTAACTGGGAGTTGCTGTTAATGAGTATCCTTTTGACCTGCATCTCTCTGACCAATCGAAGGCCGGCTAGAAGGGCTTCATATTTAGCCGTGTTATTTGTTTCCTTGAACCAAAATCTACAGCACAATTTAGTTTGTGCCCTCCTGGGTAAACTAATACTACACCTGCCCCAGATCCGGTGTTTTTCGATGAACCATAGAGCCTCGACAGGGAGGTAACTCTTGTCTTCTTTTCATTTTGATTTGATTGACTGCCAGATGTTTGCACGTAGAACATCCACGTGGCTTTCCTTAAGAAATTTATATACGGGGAGTAACATCCTTCATTTTACTCTTAAATCAATATAAATCGAAAACTCTTTTATGTCTTATGAGTACATCTTGGCCAAAAGATTTGTTATTAACTTCACTGGATGAATCATCTATTGATCATTCACAACCTTCAAATGATTATTGACATATCCTAAAGATGCCGTATTGTGACTTTTGGCAGAGCAACATCATACATCACCAAAGCATGACTATCTTCATAGACACTATGATGATCTCAAGTCAAATGAACGTTAGAAATAATCATTGACACTCAAATAGTTATCCACTTCGAATATCTCTTGCGGGTTTCCAATGTTCTCATAACAAAACATCCACGCATTCATTTAAATGTCACTATATTTTAGTTTGTGAGATCAGCTGCTTACTTCATAAGCGATAAATGTCACACGTGATGGTCTATCTGTAATAACATATTCTTATCTCGTTATTACTTATGACCACTAATAATTTTAGATTCAATCGTGTATAATTTGTTTTTCATTATCACAACTCCTTGTGATTAACAAGTTACTAAGATTTGAATCTACGGACTCTATTAATATAATTTATTAAAATATTAAATAATTAAATAATAGATATTTCCATAAATAAAATGCATTGATCATATTATAATCGAAATCGATTGAACCTAGGGTATAACACTTACATTAGCCTTGTCGGCATGAAATTTCTACTATCGGGAAAAATCACTTGTAACCATGTAATCAAAAAGAATTCAAAAAATACCATACATAAATTTTATATATAAAATTAAACTAAAATTACTTATATATAATGTACTCTTCAATCTTGTCCAATACAAGGTGCCACACGTACAATTGAAGTAGTTATTCAGTGCAAGCACTCCTTATTCTGTATCCTCGATGCAAAAACCAAACACAATAAGCCTTTGAAAAAGTATGCTCAAGGCGCAAGAAAACTAATCTAACCGACTTTAATCATGTTTACTCTCCATCGAGTACATCTTTTACAGTGGCATCAAACTGGATGGGTTTTGGGAGACAAACTGGTTCACAAAAATACGTATAGAGACAATGTAAGGCACGTATTTAAGAAGCCTAAGAATGGATGGGTTTTGGGAGTCACAAGTACTCCCAAAATTTTGAGCGTAGAACGTGGTACTGAATTTGACTTATGACTTTTCATTTTTCTTAAAAGAAAGTATTTCTGAAGTAAAAAAGAATGATAAGTAATAATGGTATTATGAGTTAATTAGAAATTTAGAGTAATGGGTGTAATTTTCACTTTTCGTTTTATCAGGATGCAAAACATGTGCCAGGTTTGACACTGATTTTCCCATCCAATACGCTACGCCCCACTTCAACCCAGAATCGACAGAAGCATGAAGAAGGACCCCTAGCATTTGTAGTCACCCCCAGTTGTCCCTTATTCTAATTGGATCAAGATGGAAAATTTTATATATAACCACTGACTTCAAAACTAAAATGAAAAAGAAAAAAAAGATTCATCTAATCGAATTCAAGATAAATTTTACAGCACTGATGAATAAGAGTATTATCATATAAAAAAAAACCGAAGTTTAAACATTTCGCTGTATTGTCCATAATGCGTACTAAATATATCTTGAAGGCAATTTCTTCTATACATTACAAACCTTTTTGCTCAAGCCTTTCTGTTTAGACCGTGAAAGAAACGGTGTTTTTTCCCTCTAGAATGCCGTTTAGAAGCCCTCGAAACAACATAGGGAATAAAATGCACCTGAAAGATAACAAAAAAATAAAAAATAAATAAGAAAAATTACTCACCCGAATATGAAACCTGATCTTCATAAAAATGTTAATGGAAAAAAAAAATTGCTGGAAGGGAAAGAATAAGATGAAAGAGTAGCGACGTTGTAATCCTAACAGTTTTAGTGACGGCTGAGGTATGACAGTAAAGTCGAAGAAGTAGAGAAGAAGCGGTCCAACAAATTCGTTAAAATCTCTATTCCCGTGGAATCGCCAAAAAGTTGGTCACCATTACACTTAAATTCTAGGCTAAATTGCAGCCGCCATCCTCACTTTTTTTCTTTTATTTATTTTTCTTATATGAATTAAGGGAAGATTCGTCTTTTCAGTCATATTAAAGATTATTTTGATGGAAACCATGAGTAGAGACTAAATGCCAAAGGGCAAAAACTGGAAGGTTCAGAGTTGCAATGTCAAGAAACAAAACATGGAGATATAGAGCAAAAGGGATAAAGATTAGAGACGAAGTGTAATTTAGCAGAAATTCTAGCTTTTCCGTTGAAGACCATGGTTTTACGTCTTCACTCTATCAAACATGGAGTTGAACAACAAAGACACAGAGAAAGTATTACCAGTGATTCACAAAAAAATTACTCAAGAGAACACCACTGCAGGACGGTGTTAATTTGAATGTAACTTTTAACAGCAGAGTCATCCATTGTGCAACCCACATTAATAAAAGAGTAATGCTATTTATTTGTACATCAGTTGTACAAATAACATTAATTTTAATAAAAATGGTGACGGTAGAAATTATTGGCAGGTAAAAACAGACTATATTCCTGTCAGGATAAAACTTTTGAAAGCTTAGAACTGAAATACCTGAGAATTATTCCGAATGCCATAAGTCTGAAGTGCAGAGTTGTCGTCAAGTAGCTTTACGTTGTGATACGAAAGGCAAAAATTAGCCCATACATGCTTCCTGCAAACCATAAGAGTGTTAATAACCATGTATGTGGATTTCGTAGTTCCCAACAAATAATTACAACAAACAAATCCTTAAGTAGGAGTCGGCTAGATGAGTCATTTTTCTCCACTCCGTTCGGTTCATTGCTAGACCTACTCGAAGATTCAAACCAATGAGCTCTTTAGCAACTTCAATATGTAATGTTAGTTTTGTTTTATCCTTCCCTCGTCTCGCTTGTTCTACCGAGATCCCACCATTTTTATAAACATAAACCTCTTTAAATCTATGCCCAGAACATAATAATGTTACAAGGAGAGGCCTACTATCAAAGTTGACTGGGGGCAGAAAAGGAATAGAAGCAAAGATAAACGACAATTCAAATTAAGTGAAGGAAACAGCACAGTTTCAAATTAACTGCAGGGGAAGAATATCACAAACTCACCTGCAGTTTCTGTTATCTATTTCTGTTATTTTTCCTCATCAAAAAGGGACTGAACAGGGTAGGAAAAGGAGGGAAAATTTGTCATTTTATCCCTATTCTTTCTCTGCAGCTTCTGACCTCCTTCCCCATCTTAATTCTCCTTCAATTTCTGTAATCCCTCATGTTATTAATCAGAATTTCAGCTGGGTAGTATAATATCAGTTGTTTCCAGTTCAGTTTTGATTACAAAATAGCTCAACCATCGCAAAAAAACTAGCCAAGTCATCCTTCCTTTTAAGTTAGGATCAGAAGTCTTATCAGTTTTAACCAGCATTCAATAACCAATAGAGTTTCAAGAATTCTTTCAAAATGACTGAAGTATACAAGTTTTCATAAAACCACAATATTACGGCTTTTTATTGGATCCCAAATATGAACGAGGAAACAATGAGGATGATTTCTGAAAAGTTTTCCGGGGAAATCGACATATACTGTGACATACCAAGAAATTTGGCGATGGCCCATCCTTGTTTCCTCCATATCAGTCACCTTTTTCTTGATTGCTAATTTCAAATCCTTCACAGTTGCAGAATTCATCACCGCCACATCTTCAAATCAAAAACGACGAAGAAATGGAATTAAAATCAACATGAACATTATTTACATACATACTCCTAAACTGTTTGTGAAAATGCCTAGCTGAGAAAAACCCTAGTACCTACAGAGGTGCCATCCATTTTCACGACGCAGATGCGCATGGCGCTGCCGAGTTCCAAGTTGATTAGAGTGTCCACGTCAGACAGCGTAGGGTTCTTCGTTACATCGGAAAGTATGGGATCATTGAGGAGCGCCGCCATTGTGGACTGTAACTTAGCTTTCTTGACTAAGTTGGTGTTGTACTCTGGACCGGTGTTCGCTGCGGATGCGGCTTCCGCCGTCGTACCACTGGCAGATGCATCCATGTTTTGCAAGCCAGTGATACTGCCTGATTTTTTATTGTTTATTTTTGTCTAAGATAATTAATTTGTTAATATGAGAATGGCGAATTTTGTGCTTTAGCAAAAACAAATGGTATATGTTAACTTTTTATTTATTTTTCAATGGATTTATATTTTAGTTTTAAAAATGTATTATAGTATAAATATTTTAAAAAATCTTAGAGTGCATTTAATTGCGAGTATAAAATTTGTATGAAAAATAAATAAATTAGGCAATTCAACTTATTTTTATGGAAATTATTAATTAAATATATTTGATTGATTTAGTTTTTAACTTTGAAAATATTATACTTGTCTATTTTTTATTGATGGGTAGATGAAAAAGAAAGGGGATGCACGACAGAGAAAATGAGAGTGAATTACCTAAAAATAAAAATAATATCTTCCTAAAGAAAATTTTTACTTTGTTTTTGAGAAAAATATGATCATGGGACAAAAAGTTGGAAAATATTTTTCATGAAAAAAATTGTCAATCAAACACTCTATAAGTAATAATTTGATAGTTATAATCTCACCAAAGTTTTTGTTACTTACACCACATTTTAATTATAATAACGTGCTTCAAATTTTGTGCATTGTTTTTTATAGAGGTTAATAAGTGTTATTTTACACTTATTCGAGCCATCAAAGGTAGACATTTGAGGGTTCTTATGTGTGTATATACTTTTAATTTGGATTTTTTTTTTTTTTTTATGATTGATTTAGGAGAAAACTAGACTTGGCAAGTTTGGATGAAATTGAATCGAAGTGATAAAAAAATAATAATAAAAAAAAAAAATTGGGATCAAAATGATCAAGTCTTGAAGTTGAGGAGCCTTCAATTGAAATTACATTGGACTTGGAATGAACTAGAGATTGAAGGGAAATATATGTAAATAGGGACTATTAAATTGAGTACACGATGCTATCACATAGCGTTTGTAGAAATTTAAAAGTTGCTTGTTTCCTAATTTGACTTAAATTCTACTTCGAAAATATATTTGGACTCGATGTTTAGATTGATTTTTTACTCTTATATATACTTTACATTATTCTATAGTTAGGGACATACAATTCTAGAGAGAGAAACACATAGAACATCAATGTTAAATAGCAAAAAGTTAGAATTTGCAAGATTTTGGGATTAAGCAAGATTCTTGATGAAAGATCTAACTATCTTTCTCGTCAAGTTTTCAAAATTTGGTGATGAACTCTGCTGGGTTTTTTTTCTTTTCATTTTTTTTTTTTTTTTTTGGGTTCATTTCATTTGTGATAGTAACTAAATCATTAGTTAGGGACAAACATTGTAATCTATGTATGACCCTTTATTTTAATTTTTAAGATTCGAGTAGTTTAATTATTATGAGTTGATTTCATGTGCATTTTTAATACTTTGAATTATTAGATAATTAATTTAACGATTTGTGTGTTGTAACAATAACTTGATTTGTGTAATAAATTATCAATTGTAAGTATGAGTCAAATAAAATAAATATGATAATAGAGTTACAAGAGCTGGCAAAAGAGAGTTGAGATAAATGCTATCATAAAGTTGTGTGGCCTCCCCTTCGTGCTAGTACTTTCGATACTGCACGACTCCAAGATAAAACCCTTATAGCTCGCAGTGGATTCTTATACTATAGGCACGACCGTAGTTAGAGAAAGAACAAGGCCTTATCAACTGCCAAAATTTAAAAGAGAAGATAATATGAAATGACTAGAGAATAAGTTACAAATAAAATAATGTGATTAAATTTTTGTAATGAATCTGAAAATTAAAATTAAAAATTAAAAAATGAAAAAATGAAAACTGAAATTTTAATTATTAATTTGAAAGTTTTTAAAACTTATTCTCAACAATCCTCCACAAGTTTTAAAACCTTCAAAATATATATATATATATATATATATATATATATATATATATATATATATATATATTTTTTCTTTTCTTTTTTTTATTTTTTTTTTTTTTTTTTTTTTTTTTATAGTGACAATATTTTATTGTGTAATAGATGTAGGAGTCTTTTGGATTTGAACCTCACTTAGTGATAACAATTTTCATTTGAGGAATCAATAATGGACTCAACCTTGAATTAGGTTCCTTTGACCAAATTTCAATTGTTTCACACACAATATTGATTTAGGCTCAATTCATAGTGGGTAGAGCTGTTAATGGTCATGCGTTCTTATCTTGATTCTAGTAAGAGTCTCTAAGGAATAGCTCATTCTCATAGTCACGACCTCATGACAACTCTTACATTTGTGAGTTCTCAAAGGGTGTGTGTGACCCGCACCTCACGAGAATTCCCGTATCGGTACTCATTTAGGGTTAAACCTTTTCTAAGGGTTAAACCCTTTCTAAGGGTAATTAGCAAAAATAGTCCATAACGTTTACACCCATTGCTAAAATGGTTTCTATCGTTTTAAATTTGGCATTTGTACCATTATTTCAAACGTATATTTCGAAATTGGTCATTCCATCCACTTTCGTTAAATCAGCCGTTAAAAAAATTTAAAGGAATTTGCCAATAATATTGGGTACTTAGTAGAAATGGTCCCTAACGTTTACACTCATTGCTAAAATGGATAACCACTTGTTTGAATCTAATTAAATTTCATTCCATTACATTTCATTTTTCTCTTTACTATTTTCAACCACACAATTTTTCATAAAATAATATTATACATAAATCGAAAACTTTTTCTTCTTTTCCAACCATTCATTTTTCAAAAAAACGCTATTCCACCTCTTTTCATTTACAAAAAAGGGGGCCAAACGGGGGTTGAATTAGTCAACTTCCCATATTTTTCTCCTCTTAAAATTTTTGGTAAATATAATTCTTATGATTTGATGTAATTTACAAGTTTAGACACCAACTCAAAACGTTGTCGGCAAATATCATCCTTAACTCTTTAACCATTTAGCACAAATAATTATTGATGAGTTATGTAGTATAAGTTCTCAATATTAACATACTATAATAGATACAAAATATCATAATAAATGGAAAAAAATTGCTACACAAGAGATAATTACATTGTTAACCAACAAAACATTGTTAACTATAATGCTTTTTTGAAAAATGAATGGTTGAAAAAGAAAAAGAAGGAAAAGTTTTCGATTTACGTATAATATTATTTTATGAAAAATTGTGTGGTTGACAATAATAGAGAGAAAAATGAAATGTAATGGAATGAAAATTAGTTAGATTCAAACAAGTGGTTACCCATTTTGGCAATAAGTGTAAACGTTAGGGACCATTTATACTAATTACCCAATATTATTGGCAAATTTCATTAAATTTTTAACGGTTGATTTAACGGAAGTGGATGGAAGGATCAATTCCGCAACAAACGTTTGAAATAAGGGTACAAATGTCAAATTTAAAACGATATGGACCATTTTAGCAATGAGTATAAACGTTAAGGACAATTTCTGCTAATTACCCCTTCCTAACATCACAATCATAGCACTATCACCATATGGATGAGCACAAATAATATAATGCTATTACAAGTCACGCAGTGTAGATTGATCCTACACATTGAACCTTCTTCATGGGATCTCCAATCACAAATGTTGGGTTACTCTCGAAGGTGACTCTCTTACGAGTTTAAGCCCATTCCCCTCGATGATTCATTAACACCCTGTTTCGGTAAAGTTGTCTGATAAATTCTTTTCAGATCTCACTAAGTTGAGAGAAATCACATGTCTCTTAAGTAAGGTCTTAACTGACTTAAGTATTGCTTGAATATGTCTATCCATCTTCTTATTTGAATGAGATTGATTTACAAGCTCTATTACTATTTTACAGTCACAATGTATTGAATAACAGGAATTGACTTACTTATTAATGGTATATCTAATAATAAATCTCTAAGCCACTCAGGATTACTACATGTTGTATCCAATGCTATTAACTCCGACTTTAAAGTACTCCTAGAGATAATCATTTGTCTCTTTGAACCCCAAGATATGGTCGCATCATCTAGCATGAACACATATCCAATAGTAGATTTAATATCTACACTATTCGTTATCCAGTTTTCATCGTTATATCTTATAATAACATTTGAAAAACTTATATAGTTTATAGAATAATTTGATGTATCTTGAAAATATTTAAGCACTCTCCCTAGAGCGTTCCAATGTTCTTTACTTGGATTGTTAGTATATCTACTAAGTCTCTCAATAGCAAAGGCTATATAAGATCTTGTCCTATTTGATATGTACAATAAAGATCCAATAACTTGAGAATACTCAAATTGAGAAACTAGTTTACCTAAATTCTTCTTCAAGTGCATATTTGAATCATATGGAGTAGAAACTAGTTTATTGTCATAATGCCCAAACTTTTCTAACATCTTTTTAATACCGTTAGATTGATTTAGTGAAATTCCTTCAGATGTCTTCATTAACTTTATTCCCAAAATTGTATGAGCTTTTCTCAAATCTTTTATTTTAAATTATTTGACAAATAAATCTTCAGATCATTAACAAATCTTAAATTTGTCCCAAATATTAATGTCATCTACATATAAATAAAGAATCACATGCTCGTTGTTATTTTCTTTACAACATACACACTTGTCATGTGTATTAATTTTAAATCCATAATTTAGTATGACTCTATTGAACTTCTCATGTCACTGTTTAGGAGCTTGCTTTAGTCTTTATAATGACTTCATTAATTTACATACTCTATGTTCTTGTCCTTTGACTTTAAATCCTTTTGGTTGTTCTATATATAATTTCTTCATTCAAATCACCATTAAAAAATGCAGTTTTAACGTCCATTTGATGAATGATCGATTTATGAATACTAATTAATGCTAACAATGTCCCAATAGTAGTTATTCTAGCAACATGAGAATATGTATCAAAATAATCAACTCATTCTTTTTGAGTGAATCCTTTAGCTACTAACCTAGTTTTATATTTGAGTTTTGCTACATGGCCAGGGGATTTGGTGATCGATTGGTGACCGATCCCTCACATGGGGTGGAGCCCATACATTATTATATTCATGTGGGCCCCACCCCATGTGAGTGGTCGGTCACCAATCGATCACCAAATCCCTGGCCATTTAGAATAATTCTTTATATTTATCTATACTTCCATCAGGTTTCAACTTCTTTTTAATGTACCCACTTATATCCTGTTGCCTTACTACCTTGAGGTAAATCACATAAAACCCAAGTATTATTTTGTATAATTGACTCGTACTCATCATTGATTGCTTCTTTCCAATAAGGTGCATCAGTAGAGATCATAGCATCTGTATATATTTCAGGTTCACCTTCGACTAGATATATAAAGAATTCTTCTCCAAATGATTTCTCTATCCTAGTCTTTTTACTCTTCCTAAATTCATGTTCAACTTGACCTTCTAAATATGAACTAGATGGAGTACTATTCAAAAAACAAATCTTAGAAGTCGACGGTTTGCTTAAAATTGTAGTCTTAAATGAGAAAACATCTTCAAAATAAGTAGCATCTATATCTTCAATGATAGCATTATTTTTAATGTCACGTACTTCGAAATTTACAGTCAGGAAACTATTTACGCTACTATTTTGAACATATCCTATGAAAACAACATCCGTAGTAGTGATGGCAAAAAACCCCGCCCCGACCCAACGAAAAAAAAAATTAAAATAGAATTTTGATGAATGATTAGTTTTAAAATATTGTTGAATGTATTTACAATTTTATAACATGTTTCTAATCCATCAATTATATTATATAATTTTCAATTTAAAATTTTACCTAACTAACAATTGTTTTATATAATTTATAAATCTGGTCATCCAATCTTTTTATTATAATTAAATTATATAATCAAAGCAAGTTTATAATTATATAATATCTTGATAAAAAAAACAAAAAAAATTTACAATATATGAAATGACCTTTAAGTTTTTTGTTAAGGGTTAAACTTTGAATAATAGCATAACTCGAAATTTTAAATTTGTATTTTATTCTCTAATAATAACATAACTTGAAAATTTGAAAATGTAAAAAAAATAATAAATAAATTAAACAGGGCAGCAAATGGGGCAAACTCGGTCAATGTTAACTAGACATTATTACTCTTTTTTTAACTTTATATATATATAGTTACATAGACCCGATTAGCAGTTGAAAAATATATATATATTCCAACCATCCTAATACTTAACCACCCCAAACAAAAATACTACATTGTCCCCAATGTAAGAGAAAAAATAATCAAAGTAAATGAGTAAGGATCAGAAACTCCCCCGGGGATGTAGATAGATAGAAGGATCAAGCTGACCCGACTAGAAGAAGTCATAACAACTGCCACTTTTCCTTGTTGCTAGGCTTTAATTTACCATTTCAAGAATTTAAAATAAATATTTGTAATAGCATATAAGGTTTAAATATTTGCAATCAATTCATACCAAGAAAATTCTAATCTTCAAACTTTTAGAAAGACTATCACTACAAGAATGTGCGCTATCACCAACGAAAATTTCCATTGGTGAATCCCAGATTTTCGTTGGTAAATGGGTTTTCTAACGGAAAAATGTCATTGGTAAAATCCGTTGGTAAAACCTTCGTCAGTAATTTACCAACGGCCAGAGGGTTCGTTGGAAATATACCAACGGAATAGCGATAGCACTGTATTTCGTTGCTGATTACCAACGGCCATAAAATATGTTATTTGTAACGGCATTACCATTGCATTGGTCCGTTGGTAAATTATCAATGACAAATGTCTATTAGTAAGTTCATTGGACATCACTAAGGCCTTTATCCATAGAAGGTCCGTTGGAGATCACCAACACCTTTTTTCTATAGATTGTTCGTTGGTGATTACAAACGGTTTTTTTCAATAATAGTTTTTTGCAAGGTCTTTTTTACATTGCCAATTCCGTTGGTAAGTACGGCTATATCAATATTGTTTTAATGATTTTAAAAGATAAAACGTAATGTATATTATAAAAAAAACTCCAAGTCAATTTCATTAATTGACATAATTGGACGATACAAAAGTTTCAATATCACTAAATACTTCAAAAGTTCCAATATCACCTAATACTTTCATATAACATTTTTACCCGAACAAACAAACAAAAAGATATTAAACAAAAGATTGTTCGATTTGCAATGTAATGCACTAGTTCTCACGACGCCATATGACAAAATAAACTTTGGGAGGACCACATCTTTTATTGAGCAAAAGATGTTAAACAAAAGATCATCATGGTACCTCACATTATACCTTGGAAGGACCACATCTTTCATTGAGCATGCTAATCATCATTTTCTCAAATGCAATACGCTTTGCTTCTTCTTCACGCCTGCCCGCTTCCATTTGCTTCTCAAACTCTAGTCGTCTTCGTTCCTTTTCCACCCTTACTTCTTCAACTTGTCTTTACATTTCTTCATTTTCCCTTGTCAACTCTTCAATCTTTTCACAAGCGTTCTGAAGTTGTTCTTTCAAAGGATTGTCTTCATTATCTTGGGTCATTGACTGGGTAGGTTTAGAACTAAAAGAGGCACACGAAGTAGACAATGTAGTTCCAAGACCATACAAGCGGCCTCCTTTACTTGGTCCTTGAGTAGCTTCACACCATAGTTCTACATCAATTGGAGGCTGTGATGACAATTCAGGACCATGCTTTGCTTCCATCAATTGCTTATATTTTTCCTAGTAAAGAAAAAAGTTTATAATCCAACTGAATAATTAGAACTAATGGTGAAAACATGTGAAAATCAAACAAAAATTGGGAAAAGAAAAAAGTCAATGCTTCCACACCGTGTAGTAAAGAAGGCAGAAGTTAGACCATTATAACCAAAAATTAAACAAACTAGATTTATGCAAAATGCTTAATCTTCACTATAATCTGTTGACACAAACTTTTAGTTACTATACCATTTTTTTCCTAATCCCCACATTAACAACTGAATATTGCAGTAAAAAATATTTAATCTTCACTATTAGTATAACACATCGTCTACTTCCCCAACAAAGAGAAACTTATTAAATACTTTCACATTTTGTCTAGAGTCTTTCTGTCATTGGAAAATTAATTGTTTCTTTTGATTCATGTATAAGTTAATTCTCTGTATCATCTATGTATATCTTGTATTAAGAAGTTGAATGCAACATCGAAAAGAGAGGAATAAATATAAGAAAAGAATTTCCAGTCTCTTCCTTCACCAGAGAAGTAAACTTCCTTATTTCTGCACTAGTTCTCTGCTTATAACAGAGAAGCAACATCAGGGGCAACCCTGACTATAGGCGGCTATCATAATATTAATGCTTTATATATCAATGGTCCCCACGGAAGGCCTGGTAAACATATACAGCTATAGAAGTTCTATAATAGAACAAATGACACCAGTGTTTGCAACTGTATTAGAACAACAAAATAGAGGTTAAATAATCTTACATATACTCCTTGCGACTTGTTATCAACGAAATCTCCTAGCCCATTGTTTCTCATGTGTGTACGTTTATATAAGTCTGAAACATCTGGCGACTTTCCAGTTTTCTCATGCTGTAATATGGAAAGAAATTGGAAGAATGATTAAAGTAAAACAAAATGGTCAATAATGAATAAAGGAACTAGGATCAGAGAAATATTTGACTTCGACCAAGCCAACTACTTCTATAAAGTTTGGTCTTACATACCATCCTCTTTGTGTGCAAGGCAAATGGTATTGAACTTCCTGTATGCTTAGATATAGATCTTGACTTCGCACTACATCGATTTGTCTTACCATTTTCTGATTTCTTTAACCATTTTTCATTGTTCCAATATGTGTCAATGAGCTCATTCCAATGCTCTGGTTTCATCCAATGTGGCCCATGTCCCTTCAAATCGATTATAGTTCGATTCTCTTTAGGTATACCACATTTTCTTTTTGCCTCTTCTCGAGCTTCATTAAACATGCTCCTGATATTTACTTTTGATGACTCTTCCCAAATCTTTTTCACCTCCGGTGTCCTTTCATTTGGCCAACTGTATTTGTCCTAATACAAATAACAGTCAATATATTAGTTAACACACAAACCGAAGGATGCAACACAAAATGAATACCTAAAGATACAAATTAAGCGGACAGCAAGTTACCTGAAATTTTTTAAACAACAGGTCTTTAGTTAGTTGTGGCACTTTTACGAAAAAAGCATAATGGGCCACCAAGATATACCTTCATATTATCAGTAATATCACGTGGTGCGGAGGGAGTCACAAACCTACATATTTAAGACAAAAATATTCACTTATTACACTTAGAGAAAAAGACTCAAATAATGAATTGCAAAGAAAAATCTCAAAATGAAATAATAACTTAATTACTGTGGACTAACACCAGCAATTTGCTGTTTACTTTTTAGTGAACATTTGACATGTAGGTAACAACAACCTTCTTTAACTCTAAAAAGCTCATCAATAGACTAAAAAGCTCATCAATAGACAAACCTTAAACCCAGACAACAGCCTTATGAAGCACAACAGAAATTACTATCTAATCTCAACAATAAGTTTGTCAAATGTTTAAGCCATAAATGAGTCTATTTTACACATTTTTACACAACAAATGATATTCTCATTAAAAGAATATAGGTGTCAAATAGGCGTGTTTCTTAGATTTTCATTTTATTATAATGTTAAACACTATGCATATCATGATGTCTGATATTCATCTATTTCAAAATTACGATTTTTTTTAGGTATTTATGTGAAATCCACTTGATGATATACATATCAATATAACTACAAAATCTGTTAACATTCAACACAATCCAGTAGACCTCGTTCAATGACCAAAAAAATGAGGTAAAGATGAAACAATAAATACCAACAAAATGGGAAAAAATGTTGCTTATATACCTTCCTCCTTCTATTTCTAAGATGATACGACCATTCTCATCTACTTGGACATAGGTGCCTTAGTTGGGACTAGAGCTGGGCAAAAATCCGACCAACCCGATTAACCCGACCAACCCAAACCAAACCGATCGGTTTGGGTCGATTTTTTAAGTTCAATTCGGTTGGGTTGGGTTGGGTTGAAAAATTGAATTTAAGGTTGGGCTGGGTTGGGTCTTGGGTTATGAATTAAAACCCAACCCGACCCAACCCAACTCGATGAATTAAAAAAATTAATATCTTAGATGAAAAAATAAATTAAATAGACATAATAGTAAAGATAAGATAATGACTTATAATATATAAATGTCAATTTTCTTCATAAAGACCGATTCACATGAACACTACTTAAAATGCAATGTCATTGGACGCTAAAGTAAAAATTAAAGACATGATAATGAAGTGATTGAATTTCAAAAAATTATAAAAAAGAAAATGCTTCTTAAATTTTAAACTTATTTATATATTATTTTTAGAAAGAATTTCTTATATGTGTGTTTAAAAAGCGTAGATTTTCAAGTAATTTTAAATTCTAAAAAATTATCCAAATTTAACAAATAAATCAAATCTAGTTTTAATTGGGCCGAAGCCCAAACCGATCAACCTAACCCAACCCAAATCGATCAAAATCGGTTTGGGTTGGGTTGGGTTTAAATCAATAATTGGGTTTGATTGGGTTGATTTTTTTATCAAACCGACCAAGTTGGGTTAGGTTTGGGTTGGAAAAAAATCGACCCAACCCAACCCAACCCATGTCCATTGGGACCTATATTGCTTCAGTAGATCCATTGTTCTCTTCCTTTGCAGAACGTGAATGCTCAGATCCAGATTGTTCCCACAGAGGAAAATATTCTTCTTCATCTTGCAATCTACTAATTCTTGGCATTGAGTGCCATCTTACTGTAGGCATATTGTATGTAACAAAGTTGGGTTCGGTATGGATGCGAAAAAAATCAGAAATTAAAGGGAAGTGGTGAAATTTGGGAAAAATATGGATATTAACAGTTTAACATATATAAAACCGTAATATGAGGGAAGTGGTGAAATTTGTAGAGGGAATTTAGTGAAAATTTGGGAGGGAACTTGGGAAGAAAGAAGGGCACGAGAATGAGTTCTTAAAAAACACAAAAAGAAAAAAATTAAAATACGGTAAGTTCACTAAATTTGTCCATTTACGGTAAGTTCGCTAAATCTGCTCAAATACGATATACGTTGTTGAAATACGGTAAGTTCACTAAATCTGTCCATATACGGTAAGTTCTGCTCATTTTGACTATCCAATGGAATTTACTACATATTAAATCTGTCAATTTAATTTTATGCCCTTGACATTATGGTTGTAAATTTCACGTAAAATGGTTCAAATGGTTGAGGGTAGTTGTGTAAATTTTCAATTACAAAGTGAGGGTAAAATAGTCTTAAATGTTAACTCATTTTATAATTTTAAATCTACACGGTAAAGCGTTTTCGGTGTCACGGAGACAGCATCTCCGTGACACGCCAGGGAGAAATTCAATCCCAATTTACTGATTGCCATAAAAAGAAGAAAATAACTTAAATTGAAGTAAAAACAGCGAATTTTGACATCCAAATCGACTCGCACCAGTGAACATTGGTGGCTACGACGTGTGTACCGAAAAAAGCTTTTTGAATTGGGGTCATGAGCGCGATTTAATCGTAGTCAAAGTTATGGTTGAAGTAGACCATTAGATGGCTATCTTACCTTCTTGATTAATCAAGACTTACGAAATCAAAGTTCGGACCAATAGGAGAAGAGAAAACTGTTGAATTTCGAACTTATCATATATTGATATCACTTATCGTATATGGGACACATACACTGAAATACGGTAAGAACCTGAACTTACCGTATATGCCTTTAATACAATGAAATTCGGTAAGAACCTGAACTTACCGTATATTGACAGTCCGCTTACCATATATTGACAAATTACCACGAAATACGGTATGAACCAAAAAATACATAAATTATCTTCAATTAAAAATAATTAAATAAGAACAATTATCCTTTAATGATTTACATTAAATTAAAGAAAATACGAAATTATAGAATAAACGAAATCTTGCGTAAAAAGAAAAAAATAACTTAAATCGACGATTTGAAAAGGGAAATATCGAATTTTGGCCCCGAAAATGACTCACACTCAACGAAACTTGGCCACCACAATGTGCGCGACGAAAAGACCTTTTCGAATTGGGGTCATGAGCGCGATTCTGAAAATCGTAGCCAAAGTTATGGCCGAAATACTAAGAAAATACCAAAACTGCACAAAAAGATGATTTTGGGGACTGAAGTGCAGAAGTGCCAAAAGTTTAAGGACCTAGGATTGCAATTTTTTAGGATGAAATTGATAGAGAAATCAAATTATGAGGACTAAAAAGTACAAGATGAAAGTTGAAGGACTTGACGAGCAATTATCCTAAGGACTTAACTGCAATAAATGAAAGAAACTTTTGCTCCGTGTGCAAGGAGCAAAAAGCTCCATGCACACGGAGCAAAAGCTCCAAAGCTCCGTGTGCATGGAGCTTTTGCTCCTTTCATTTATTACAGTTAAGTTCTTGGGGTAATTGTTCGTCAAGTCCTTCAACTTTCATCTTGTACTTTTTAGTCCTCATAATTTAACTTTTCTATCAATTTCATCCTAAAAAATTGCAATCCTAGGTCCTTAAACTTTTGGCACTTCTGCACTTCAGTCCCCAAAATAATCTTTTTGTGCACTTTTGGTCATTTCTTAGTATTTTGGCCATAACTTTGGCTACGATTTTCAAAATCGTGCTTATGACCCTAATTCGGAAAGGTCTTTTCGTCACGCACGTTGTGGTCGCCAAGTTTCATTGATTGCGAGTCATTTTCGGAGCCAAATTTCGATATTTTCCTTTTCAAATCGTCGTTCTGAGTTATTTTTTTCTTTTCAAATCGTCGAATATTCCTTTCACTTACTTACCCGATTTTAACTGAAGTAGCTTACCGAATTTCGTTCACACTTACTGTATTTCATTAAAGTGACTGAAATACGATATTTTGGCTTAAATATCCGATAAGTCACAAAAGCATGAAACTGATTGTAAATAATTTATACAATTAAAATTATAAATTACAATCTTTTAATATTTTACAATTTTGCCTATGCTTTGTGCAGGTAACTTACCGGTTAGCTTAAATCATTTTTCTAGGTTTTTGATTGATTTCGAATAAAAAGTCTGAGAGGTTTATCGAATTGCAATCCCTGTTAAAATTATTTGGCGATTGTATTATTTGTGTGAATTTCGTAGTCTGTGATCATGATGTCTATCATGGTTGCAAAATTTTCCTTAAAACTAACTCCACAAAATTATTTGAGTTAAGTTTATAGATACCGTATTATTTTCCTTAAAACTAACTCCACAAAATAAGCACTGCTGGGATTTAATAATGACTACCTTAATCTTTTATTGATCGAGAATTCAATGGAAGCACACAATTCGCCAGCAAGAGAAAGAAAATCTGACTTATTTCGAACTTACCGGATTTATGGCACTTACCGTATTTGAGGTTATGACAATGAAATCCGGTATGCACATAAACTTACCGTATATTGGCTTCCACCTTGAACTTACTTTGATTTAGCTTTTACTTACCGGATTTGCCTTTAATAAAATCAAATCTGGTATGAACCTCTTATCGTATTTGGGCACATACACTAAAATCCGGTTTGTGCACTAAATCTGGTATTGAAGCTGAAAAAACACTAGAAATGAACATTCACAGAAAATCCGGTGAGAACCTCTTACCGTATTTGGGCACATACATTGAAATCCGGTATGTGCACTAAATCCGGTATTGAGTAATGAAAAACACCAGAAACGAAACCAGCAGCTAAGACATTCACAGAAAACTGAAAAACAACCAAGATTAAAACATGATTTCTTATACCAAAAATCATCAAAATGATTTGCTAGATTTACAAAGAGTTTAACCCTCTTATCTCATCTCACTTTCTAGTCATTGTTAGAGAACTGATACATAAGTCAATACTTATTACAATGCTTTCATCTAAATTTCAGAGTCCACAGTGAACATGCTTCAGCCCCAACTGTTGCTGAGACTGGAATTAACATATACCCAACAACTAAGACATTCACAAAAAATTGAAGCCATACAGAAGATGTCAGCAAAAGAATGTCAAATCAGCATCTTCAGAATAGTGAATGTTCAAGGTTCTAAAATTTTTTACAAGAATAAAAAATGGAAAACCATAGATGCACAAAAGAACTTTACCTCGCTTTTCTCTTTTTGTTGCACATCGTATAAGCTTTCAACCAGAACAAGGGGATTTTTGAGCACATTTCTAGGTAAAAGCAAAAAGGAAAAAAAAATTATAAAATGTTAGAAATGCTCAAAAATGCAAATGTGAATAACTTACTTACACATTTCTTCCTCACTTCCACTAGATATAAAATCATGATCATTGCCTCCTTTATCATCCTGTGCATATTCCTCTTCAGTATTAGGCGTCTAAGAATCTTTATTTAAGACAGTGGCATCCTCTTTGTCAACTTCTTCAGGCTGAACATCATTTCAGACTAGAATCAGGTGATCAAGGTCCAAATTTAAGCAAACTGGTTGCTTATTGGACACAACTTGATCTTCTTGGAATGCAAGTTCTACCCACACATTACACTCTTCATTCCCTGTTTTTATTCCTTGTATATTTGTGATATTTCTTGCTTTTGTTTTCACAACAGCCCACCAGTCAAGTGTATCTCTAGCCTTCGTAGGAAATCCCGTGTAATATACTTGCTGAGCTTGATGAGCTAGTATGAAGACATCATTTGTAACTAACTTCTTTTTACGATTTACTTCAATAAGGCCAAATCTTCGATGCACATTAACTCCACCATCATTGTCAAACCAATCACATTTAAATAAGGTTACTTTATTTACAGCATCTCCCAAATACTCTAGTTCCAATATTTCATTTACCACACCATAGTAATCACGTTCATAGTCATCATGGCAACTTCCCAAAACACACACCACTATTCACTGTTGTTTTGTGATGACCATAATCTAAGGTGTGAAACTTAAATCCATTTACAAAGTACCCATTTTATCTTCGTACTCTACGAGATGGACCTAAAGCTATTGCCTTTACACGAGGATCAACAATGTGATTATCATCCAAAACCTAAAAATATCAATTTAATTGACTTAGGGCCTCAATTAACGAATAATATATCAAGGACTTATAATGTTTTAAGAAATTCACTTACATATTCTCTCAACCACAGGCAAAAATGCTCTTCATGTAACCGATCAAGTTCTGCATCAGACACGTGAGGATTCTCCACTCTCAAAAGTTGGTCGAACTCCCTACACGAAATTAAACAACTAGTGTAATAATACATGAGATACAACTTTATGCAAACATGAGTTTTGGAACTTAGTTACCTCACAAAAGGAGTAACCTCATCACAATTCAGGAAGACATATATTGAAGCTGCATTATACTCTTCCTCAGTTAATGACCTGTGATTAGAACGTTGGGTGCCAAGTGGACGTCTAGGTTGTGCAAAAATTGACAGTCATTCTTGGGGGTCAATTAAACCTCCATCATCATTTCTTGACACACGATGTAATCTAGTTTCTATGCTTTGGTCAAAATATAATAAGCAAAAAGTTGATGTTTCCTCTACCAAGTATGCCTCCATAATAGATGCCTCAACATGAGCACGATTTTTCACTTTCAGTTTAAGGTGGTGTAAAAACCTATACAATTTTTATAGACATAATCAAAATTTATTCTATATAGAAAATAAGATAAAAATGCACAAGGATACCTCTCAAAGGGGTACATCCATCGATACTGCACAGGACCTCCAACCTTAGCTTCGTATGGTAAGTGAATTGGAAGATGCTCCATCGAATCAAAGAATGAAGGAGGGAAAAACTTCTCAAGCTTGCACATGGTTACAAAAATATTCTGTTCAAGCTGCTCCATGTCACTCGACTTCAAGATCGTAGAGCATATATCTCTAAAGAAAAGGCTAATTTCAGTTAAAGCTTCCCAAATTGGTTTTGGCAATACATCCTTAAATGCAATTGGTAGCAACCTCTGCATAAAAATATGACAATCATGGCTCTTCAAAGGGTAGAACTGACAATCATCCTTAACACACCGTACAATGTTTGATGCATAACCATCTGGCATTCTCAAATTCCTAATCCAATTGCACACTTCTTGTTTTTGGTCTTTAGCTAAGCAATAAGAAGCCTTTGGCATATACGCTTTCCCTCTAGAATCTTCAGTTACATGGAGCTCAAAACGTTTGCAATAAAGTTCTAAATCCTTCCTAGCCTTGAAATTATCTTTCGTTTTGCCCTTTACATCCATGATGGTGTTGAATATGTTGTCAAAAAAAAAAATTTCTCAATGTGCATCACATCTAAATTGTGCTGTATAAGATTAGTATGCCAATAAGGTAACTCCCAAAATATGCTTTTCTTCACCCAATTATGGCTATTTCAAAAACCTTCTATTTCTTTTCTCTGTGAAGATTTGCCATTTGCAATGATTGGAAAGCTTTCAACAATGCTTCGCAATTGATCACTAGTTGGCCTTTCTATTGCTACATCATTTTCAACTCTTTTTTTATAAAACTTGTCTTGCTGTCTTCTGAAGACATGATTGCATGGTAAGAAGCGCCTATGACAATCAAAATAAGATGTTTTCCCTCCATTTTGAAGTCTAAAGGCTTTACTTTGACTCATGCAATATGTTAGGCCATGTGTGCTCCAACCAGATAACATTCCATATCCCGGAAAATCACTAATAGTCCACATTAAAGCAACCTTCATTTGGAAATTCTACTTTGTGTGTACATCATATGTCTCAACACCTTCATTCCACAACAATTAGCTCATCTATCAGAGGGCACAAATAAACACCTATGTCCTTTCCTGGACTCTTTGTTCCCGGGATAACCATGCTCAAAAACATATTATCCTGTCGCATACACATCAAAGGGGGGAGATTGTACACGGTAATGATAACTGGCCAACATGAATATTGCGTTTTCATGCCGAAAGGGTTGAAGCCATCAGTACATAATCCAATACGAACATTTCGTGGTTCAAGGCCAAATTCAGGATAAGTTCTGTCGAAATGCTTGAATGCTTTGCTATGTACAGGATGTGACATTTCTCCACTTGTCACTGAATTTAAAGAATGACATATCATATGTTGTGCAATAAGCCTTGACATATACAACCTTTGAAGCCTAGGGGTAAGAGGCAAATATCGTAGTACCCTCTGCGGCACCTTATGGCCAGATCGAGACACCTTCTCTTTGTATTGTGGGCTATGACATTCTGGACATTAGGTCAAGTTCTCAGTTTCTTTGTAGTACAAGATGTAATCCTTGACACACGCATGTATCTTTACAACATCAAGACTGAGACTGAATAACCATCGTTTTGTTTTGTAGAAGGTAGGTTCAAGTTGGTTACCTTCTGGCAAGATTCCTTTTATTATGGATAGCATCCGATCATAACAACTTACAGACATGTTTGATTCAGACTTCAAATTTAAGAGTCGTGCCATTGTCAAGAGTTTGGTTTGCTTACTACAACCAAGCCAGATAGGTTTGTCAGCTTCTGCTAACAGATTAAAGAAGCCTAAAGCATGATGGTTTGGAGTGTGTTGTTCTGGAGTGCGTTGATCTTGATGAGTAAGATTAAGGTATACTTCATGACCCATTGCATCTATTACCATCTCCTCAAAACTACAATATGTTGTACCTTGCTGAGTTGAAGACTGACCAACATCAGACCTACTAACAGTGAATGGTTCTCCATGTGCATACCATTGTGTATAATCCTTTGTAAATCCATTTCTGTAAAGATGTAATTTTATTGTCTCTCCATCCATAAACTTAATGTTACGACATTTGGCCCATGGGCACCTGATTTTATTTCCTACTTCTGGTTGTGAAAAGGCAAATTGAATGAACTCATCAACTCCTGCAACAAAACTGTCTGGAAGAAATCCATTACGATCACGATAATGCAACATCTAACTACGATCGGTCTCCATATAAATTCCTTTACGAGTCCCTGGTACATTTTAATAATAATGTGAATTGCCTATTATTTGTACTTTTAACTGAACTGGATCTAAAGAGCCTTGAGAAAACAAATTATGATTGGAGGACCCCAATATATTTATTATGGATGCTTAGATAGTTTCCTTTATGGTCAAATGATTTTTTAACCTCAAACATAATGTAGGCTGAGCTTCATTTATGTTCCCTTTTGGTTTTCTTTTTGTTTTATCTTTCTCTATATCCTTATTAGATTTATTTTTTGTTATCCAGCCATTTATTTCCTTTCCTATTCTTTTCTGATTAGGTGGAGACAATTTTATAACCTCAACAAAAGGTCACTTCATCCATTTCAATCTCATTAATTATTGGAGAAACTTATGACATAATTCCTATGTAGACAATTTTTTTGCACATTTTTCTGCCATGTATCAAAGAAAGAAGCGTGATTTTTTATTTCTATGAAAGGAATATGAATTTATAATAACAGAATTTGACAATAAACGAAATATTGTTCTGAAAATAAAGAGTTAGATTTGTACATAATGCATACCTGTGAAGTATGGAGATCTGGGTATCTATTATAAAAGATATAGTGATTCTTGGCCTGTTACTGGATGAAGCACTCAATTCAATAGGTATGGAGAACTGGGCTACCTATGAAGTATGAAGATCTGGGTATCTATTATAGAAGAAAGTTACATTGATCTGGCTGGTAGAAAGGATTTCGATTACCAGCGATGTAGATTGAGAAGTGATGGAGCGGTGGATTGAGAAAGTGTTGGATTTAATGATTCTAAGGGAATAACGGATTTAGGAGTTACCGGATTTAATCCCCACTTATCGTATTTTAGTTTGTAACTTACCGGATTTCAAATGCACTTACCGTATTTGGCTAATACACTTACTGGATATAGAAGGCACTTACCGTATATAGGTTTAGTTATCTAATATACAGTATTTGCTGTAAAAATTCGGTAAGCACATAAAACCTTAAGAAACGAGAGAGATGAAGTTGAGGAAGAAGAGAGCAGCAGCTCCAGCCTTTTTCATACATATAAATAGACTTACAAAGTATTAAAGAAATACAAATAAGATCTTCCAACCATACCTACTACACGACATTACAAAGTTGATAGATTTAAATCATACTACTACTACCAACTTACACCTTAAATTCAGGAAATGATAATTACCAAAAGATACAAAATATTAACAGTAAAAATGTCATGCTACATTCAACAGAAAGTATGAGATCTGGGTTTTAAGAAGTTGTAATAAATTTATTTTCGAATTTGGGTTTTTTTTCTAACGACTTTACTAACGGACCAACAATTTACCAATGGAATCCTTAACGGACTGAAGGGAGTCACTGATTCCATTGGTAATTTATAATTTATTAATTTATTTTTTAGAAAGACGTAAGAGGGCTGCTGATAAAATCGTTACTAATATTAATTTTTATTTTAGAATTATTTTTATTCATTTCACCAACGGCTTACCAACAAAAAATCACCGACGACTTATAAGGTTTATAATATCGTTGGTAATTCTTTCCTTTTTTATATATAAATAAATAATAAGGGAAATCCGTTAGAAATCCGTTGTAAATCCGTCAGTATCACCGATGGAAAATGGGACGTTGGTAAATTTTCGTTAGTGATAACGCACATTCTTGTAGTGTATCTAACAAAGCTTCATCCATGCAAAAATCATATAGCTAGGAAAAGATAAGTCTTTCAAAATGGTTTGGAAATTGAAATCTAGGTATAACTTTAAGAATGCACATCACATCAATTTAAGCTCAATGTAATGCTAGAATGTTAACGATGAGCATAGGTAAAATGAACTCAATAAGTAAACATGTCTAAGTTACTAATGCAAATCTTAGGATACTACCTAAAATGTGTTAAAAATGATTTAAATACACGAGTTTCGAAATTAATGCAATCCCTAAAACTACGTGTAATGCAATAGTTAATTAAAATAGTGAAAATTGATTGAAAAATGGATTGTCACCCATTAAGCACTTAATTTAAAGTCAAGAGCTCGACTTTTTGGGTGATATACTTATGGTGGTTTAAATCAAAATGTTTCACCCTTACACTCCTTGCAATTTCCAGCCTTGGATCCTTTTTTAGCTCTCCAAACTATGAATTCTCATTTCTCGTCTCTACCAATAATTCCTTCAAATTTTGATTTTCTCTTCTGATAGTTTTGTTGAATTGATAGTTCATCTTCATCAAGACACTTACACTCGTCGAGATCTGATGGAAACTTGGATGTATTATGTAATTTAAAAACTTCTCCATATCAATCAAAGTTTGACCTATTGCCAAGAATGGTCGCCTTAGGATTATTGGAATATCATTATCTTCTTCTATGTCTAGAACAATGAAATCTGCCAAAAATATCAATTTGTCAGCTTTTATGAGTATATTATCAACTTTGCCTCTTGGATATTTGATGTTTTTATCGGCTAGCTGCAATAACATCGTTGTCTCTTTTCTTCTCATAATCACAATTTTCTATATACAGATAAACGCATTAAATTAATACTTGCGCCTGTATCTCATAAAGCATTGAAAGAACCAACTTTTCCAATTGAAATAGGTAAAGTGAAACTCCCAGGATCCTTGAGTTTTGGAGGCAGTTTATTTTGTAGTCTTGCATTGCTATCTTCTGTCAGTGCTACAATTTTAAATTTCGAAAGTTTTCTCCTTTTTGATATCATGTCCTTCAAAAATCTTCCATACCTTGGAATCACATTATCACGTTTATGAACGGGATATTGATGTGGAGTTTCTTTAGCGCATCTAGAAATTTCTCAAAGTGTTGGTCTAACTTGTGTTTCTTCAACCTTTGTGGTAATGTGATGGGAGTTACATATTCTTTGAAAGTATCTGTTGCCTCAGCTTGTGGATCATCTGAATTCTCTTGAAAAAAATTATTGATTAAATGCTCAGACTTATCCACTTGCTCATCATGTGTTCTATACACTTTTATTCATAATTGTAATTGGTCTTTTGACTACAAAATCAGGCAACTATACTCCACTTCTTGTTGTGATTGCTTTCACAAGTGGGTCCTCAATTATTTCACTCTTTAAAAGACTTATGGCCATTACTTACGATTTGGGATTAGTCTCAGTATTGCTTGGTAGGGTGCTTGATATAGTAAGTGTCATCTGTCCAATTTGAGTTTCTAGGTTATTAATTGTAGCACTTTGAATTCGATAGGTTGTTTAAGTTTTCTAATGAATTGTCTGAATTCTCTAGAAAATATTTCTCGATTGGTTGTTCAGATTTATCCACTTGCTCCTCATCTGTTGTATGCACTTTATTCATAATTGTAACTGGTCGTTTGATTGTAAAATCAGGCAACTGTACTCAACTTCTTGTTGTGATTGCTTTTGCATGTGGATCCTCAATTATTTCATTCTTTAAAAGACTCATGGCCATTACTCACTATTTGGGATTAGTCTCAGTATTGCTTGGTAGGGTGCTTGATATAGTAAGTATCATTTGTCCCATTTCAGTTTCCAGGTTATTAATTGTAGCACTCTGAATTTGACATGTTGTTTCAGTTTTTCTAATGAATTGATTGTTTGCCTCCATGTAGTGCTCCGGCTTTTCCATAAATTTTCCAAACATTTATTCTAGCAGATTCTCTTTTCAGGCTACTGATACTGATAACCATGTGGTGCAATAGAATTTTGATTACTCGAAGAAAAATTCGGATGCTTCCTCCAACCAGGGTTGTATGTATCAGAATGTGGGTTATTTTGTTGGAGTTAACCTACTTGTACATATTTAACATGTTCAATATTTTGTGCAAGAATTGGACAATCTGTTGTAATATGATTTGTCCCACATTCTTCATAACTTAGCCGCTTGACCTGTACTATATTGGCTAACTGTGATATGCTCTCAACTTTATGAACCAAATAATCGATTTTTGCAGATAACATTGTATAAGTGTCCACCTCATATACTCCCGCTGCCTTTTTTATGAACAACCCGCTCAGAAGCCCACATGGTTGTGGTAGTAGCCACTCTCTCAAAAAGCTCCAAGACTTCATCAATTGTCTTTGTGGATAAGGAGCCATTGGATGATGAGTGAACCATGATTTATAAGATGGAAGTAAACATGTATAAAAATATTGGACCCGGAGCCATTTACTAATGTTGTGATAAGGACACTTTCGAAACATGTTCTTGAATTTGTTCCAAGTTTCATCAAATGATTCAATTTCTCTCTGCTGAAATATGGATATGTCATGTTTCAATTTTAATATCTTTGCTGGTGGGAGAAAAAATTAGTGCACAATTTTTTAGCCAAGTTATTTCAAGTAGTGATACTCACAATAGGCTATGAGTCTAACCATTCAAGCACTCTATCCCATAGAGTATGTAAAAATAATGTCAATCTCATAGCATCATCTGAAACCCTTTGATATTTAAAGTGTTGACACATCTCCGAAAATCTAGAGACGCGTGTGTGGATTTTCATCGGCCCTGCCATAGAATTGATGTTCATTCTAAAATAAATGGATGACATTGGTCTTCAGTTGAAAGTTTAGTTGTCCAAAGGGAAGAAACACGATGATAAATTGGCTCTAAATAATTTGTGGAGTCATGATGTCGCCAACTAGCACGTTCCCTTCATCGACCAATGTCTCTTCTTTCACTTGAATAATCATATTATTTTGTGCATTGTCCATCTCTTGTTGTTGTGCTTTTCTTACTTGTCGTTGTCGACGGTGAAAATTACGTTTAATTTCTAGATCAGTTGGTATCAGTTCACTGTCTCTCGAATTTCGCATAAAATGTCTGAAAGAGATAAGATAGAAACACTGAAATAAATTGATAGAGTGGAAAAAATAAAATAAAATAAAATAAAAAAGTTCGAATTAGTGCTACATTAAATGAAATTGAACTCAAATACAATCATTGACAATGACGCCAAAAACATGTTGACGTATTTCTATTTCGATAAAAAATACTGCAAGTGTAAAATTCATTAACAAGTAGTAAAATGGATTTTTGAATCCAAATATTGTTTCCATAGAGATTGTACTAGTTCAAATTCGAATTAACTTAGCGTTAACCGAAAAAAATTGAAATACATGATTTTTACTATAAATTAAATAATTTAATTATAAATGCAAAACCTAACTTAACTAAAATAAACAAAAAATTATAAATAAATGCAAGTTTTATAAAAATATGATGATGAAAAGCGTACTAGGATCATGAATCAATCCCCTTTAACCCAAAATTTATAAACTTGACAACACGATTCAATTATGAATATCAATATTCATAATTTGTTTAACAATCTCTTTCGAGTAGAATTAAAACTATTTTTACATGTGACTTAACTATATTTTTACGAAGGATGCGAACATATAAAAATTTATTAATGGATTTGTGAAATACTTAAAGATCACATAAAGTATAGCGGTATATTTCTATCACCTATCGAATTTTACGACAATTAACACTACGACTATGTTTTATTGCCCAACAATTCCATGGAAAATGGAAACCAAATTCCATTTTCACCAAAATGTCTTATTTGATAGCCAAAAAGTTCTTGGGAATTGAATTTCTCACTTTTGCTCACACGGTTATATTTTCTTGGTTTTTGGTGAATATCAATTCCCGTCTATGGTAGGTTTTCATTTTTCATTTTTTTTTTTGGCAATTGGAACAAATTTTAAACCCAATGGTAAATAAATTATATATATATATATATATATATATATATATATATATATATATATATATTACTTTTTGACAATCCAAACAAATTTTAATACAGATTGTAAAAAAAATTTATCCCAAGAAATAACAATTTGCATGAAAAATAAAGTCAAATGAATTAGGTGAAAAATTATACCAATTAAACACCATTAATTACATTTATCTCTAAAACAAATTTCAGACAATTCAATTCCGTGCAATTCATTTTCTTTCCACCAAATTTCATCATTGCAATCAAACGGACTCTATGTCTAACTTATTTTCCATATCTCGAGGGTAAAACAAACCACAAAAATCATACAACTATTGCGCATATAATTGTAGAGAAAATTAAATCTATATCAATCATTTAGTAATTGAAAATGTGTTTTAAACGTCAAAATAAATAAAATTAAGATTTAAAGGTTTGTAATACAAGGTTGATCACAAATCCTAGCACAAAATAATTTAGCCTAGCATAATGTCGAAATTAAACAAATAAAAGTGAAAAGACATCACAAAATTTGATGGAACGTGATTTAATTCTCAAATTTCTTGCACAATTATTGATGAATTATTGTACAAATAATTTGAAATTAATTTTCCTTCTTGCTGGTGCGTCCATCGTCTGCCATCTTTTTCTTTATTGTTCCGGCTACTTTTTGCATGTGTATATATCATCAATTCTCCTCCTCCATGCAGCCGTCGAGTTGTGTCTATGTATTTAAAAAAAAATTTGTGAAAATATATATGTCGTCACAACCACAATTAAATTTTCCTCTTTCCAGCTGCCGTTTTCTGTGTATGTATGATACTCGGCCCCTTTTTTCTGTGTCCTTTACAAGTGGGGCTTGCTACTGTGCCAGAGGGGCTGATCGCCCCTCAGACCGAAAACCCAGGCGGTCCCACGCCCTATTGTGGGGTTTTTGTCAGGGGGCGGTCAGCCCCTCTATAAAAACAGCAAAATTCTTTACAAGTATATATATATATATATCCTTAATCTAATCAACATGAAGCCCTTTTTCTTCATTTTATCCCAAATACAAGTCCAAAATTGAGGGCCATTTAATATATAAATTTCTTGAAGCCCTCAATTCTTTTAAAATAGTGTAATTTAGTCCTTGATGTCATCCATGTGCAACTAATGTCCTTCTCAAATTCTAACTTGTGGAATTTGATCCCAAAATTATAGATTTCATTCGATTTTGTTATTCTTCCTTTCCAATTGTTACAAACGAATCCGTTACTAAAAACAAAAGAAAATTAACCCAAACTTAATAGAAATTAATACTTTGACGATATAAAAACTTAATAATATGGTTTAAATAAGTGCATGAAACGCACTTATCAATGGGTGAAGAAGTGTGTAGAACATGTAGATTCCCTCTTTTCCAATTCAGTTGGGCAACTTGCTTAGCACTCATTTTGTTTAATGTGTGTGTGTGTACTCAGTGACATATCTAGGATATTAGTTCAACTAGGGTGGTCGTTGACTGTCCCAATAGTAAGATTTTTATTAATATTCAATTAAATAATATTAAAAAAAATTCAGTCAATATAATACACTAAAACGTAAATGTCAAAAACATTTGAAAATATAATCCAATACAACTTAAAGTAATAAGAAATACAAATATTTTTTAATCATAAATGTATGATCAAGTTTCAAGTTTTTTATGAGAAATTTGATACTTATAGCCCTCTCATATGAGGGTGGCAAGCGAATTTTTTATTTAGCACGGGCCCTCGCTCGTGTGAGGGGGCTATGCACTAAGGTGTACACCTATCTAGCTTATTTTCATTAACTTAAACAAAACAGTTTATACGTAAAACATAATTAAATGATAAAGACAAGCTCTGAGTTTAGGCGAATTTTACACAAAATTTTGAAAATAATGAGTTTTAGAATTAGAACTATTTTTTTACACTTAAAGAAAAAATATTTTTCGAACTCTTAAAAGATTAAAGAACAACACTTAGATTGTCCAAATTTAAATTTTATAAAATAAATTAAGAAAGCATAGCAATAAAAGTATATGTATCATGGAGTAATAATTTGAGACAATAAAGTTTTTAAAGAAATTATTTCGAAAACTAAAACTAATAATATATAATTGTTTAGTTATTGTTTATTGTATTAAAAAATAAACAAAAAAAAAATGAAAGTGCATAGAATTGAACCCCATACTCTTACGTACAAAGTTAACCCTCTACAATATGAGCTACACTTCTCATTGTTAGACATTGCTATAATTATTAATTATTATTCATTGTGCCTAAAAATTAAAAGGAAGAATGTTATTGAAGAGAATAAAACCCAGGTATCTAAAGTTGTGCGTGGTTCGATTCGGTTTGGTTCTAACGAGAACGAAATCGGAACAAAAATTTTCGGGTATTTAATAAGTGGAATCGTCAGATCCAAATTTAATTATAGAACAATTCGGGTTCGATTCCAATCGATTCGGTTCGGTTCGGTACTATAATTAATTCTTTTAATATTTATAAATCTACATTAATTCTGCTGATGACATGTTCAATCTTAACTCTTACAAAATAATGTAGTCCAATTTTATGTGTCTATTGCGTCTCTAATTGCTGAGTTTTTCATAGTTTTGATTGTTAAAATTACAAGAAGAGGAAGATAGTAAGCTCACCATAATTAACAGATGCGCCATAGAGTTTCAATTTGATTTCTTCAGAATGGTAGAAACAACATTACAGTAGAATAACAGATTTGAATAAAACTTATGTCAATTTGACTAAATTGGATTTGGACTGAAAATTAGAAATAGAAAAAATCATATTTTTGGGTTTGAGCTAAATTAACTAGTTAGAAAAATTATTTAGAAAAAATAAAATAATTTTGTTTATTTAAAATAAATAAATAAATAAAAACATTAGGAATATTTGATTTTTGATCTAGAATCGAGAACCAAACGTAACTCGTCGGTTCTCGATTCAGATACCAGTTCGAGTATTTAACTTAACAAAAACTGCTCAATTCGATTCAGTTCGGTTCGAGAGTTTTGCCCAACCCTATAGGTATCTCACATGGAGAGGCATGCACTCCTCCATTTGATCTACACATCATTTCAGTAAATTTTGTGCAACAATATATATATGTGTGTGTGTGTGTGTGTTACATAAATCTTAATTAATATTTTTTTGACGGATTCAGCATTGGCGGCCGCTCCAGTTCGTCAGGTGCTGGATCCGTCCCTGTATATTGATGTAGCAGAAAATTATAGGAAATATGAACGACGACACAAATATGAGAAAACTCACGAAAATTTTATTCAATTCAAAAAAAATATTGCCTCAAAAGGGAAATAGTAAAACCCTATCAAAATCCGGAAAATACATAATAAAATAAAATAAAATGATATTTTTCTATAAACGGAAAAATTCGAACTTGCAACTAAAATTGAAATTCCTAAGATTGAGAATTGTCTTCCAACAAACATAATTCGAATCCGAATTTTATTGAATAAGATATTGAAAAAATAAAAATTACCATAAATAATAAAAACGCTTAATCGAGGGCCTAAACGACGAAATTTGGCCTGAAATTTGGCGTACGTCACAGAGTTGTGATCATTAGCCCGTTTTCAATCGAATTAGACTAGAAATTTGTCAAAAACGAACAACCCCGAAGTTATCATGAAATCATAGAATTGAACCATTTTGCTTGCGCCAGTCCCACTTCAACATAAACTCCAACTCCTTCTGCACTTCATCATATATAGTGTAATTCTAAACAATTTTCTCAATGAGAAATATACACATTTATTTCCATTCTATATATTGCAATCATCTTCTTCCTTAAGGTTCATTTTGTGATAGTATGCCTATTTCACACTTCAATATGATACATTTATGTGAAGAGCTTTTCACCACTTTGCCTAATCATAGAAAACTTCGTACTTTTAGATGTTGGAGCTATCCTTAATTCAAACCATTCTAATTGGGCTATGAGGCCGAAAATGTGTTTGCACTTTTGGGCCATGTGACCAATTGAAGGAAAAAAAATCTCAAATTTAATGCCAAAAATAAAAAATAAAAATTGTTAAAGCCGTAAATAAGTTAGACATGCACTTATATTATTTATTCTTATATAGTGTAATTAATTGTTAAAAGTCGAATGAAGTTGATTAATATATTAGTATTTGTTCTGAAAAATGTAATTGAGTTCATCAGATATTGATAGAAGGAATTATTTACTAGTAGACAATGGAAAATTGCATTGCATTTATGTGTTGAGCAGAGCAGAAGGTGTAACTGGATGAATGGTAAACCATGGACAAAACAGACTGAATTATTCAGATGAGATTCCACTTATGGGAATTAATATACTGTACACAATTCCTGGGAAAGAGAGTTGTATAGTTATGGTGACTATTCATTTACATACATCGCATGCATTTTAGAGAGAGAGAGAGAGAGAATATTGTGTCTTTATGGGGTGGTTTCTTGCCATTAATGGGCTGGTCCTCCTTCTCTTGTGTTGGGTAGTCGAGGGTTTTAAATGCACCAACAAATCTTTCTTCTTAAACTCTACAAAAAGGATCAATATTTCTTATTTCTCCATAGCCCTTCTCCTCTTCTTGTTCATCTCTATTCTTCACTTTCACAATCATTTTTCTTACCTTCTTGCCAAAGAAAATGGCATAATCTTTTTGTTTCTTTTCTTGATTTGCTTCATTTTTGTCACTCTTATGCGTTGAAATAGTCACTGTGATGTTGGCTTGGCTCACTCAGAAGTCTAATGAATGAACCTTAAGTTAAAAGATGTAAGGTTCATATTTAGTGATTTTGATTGAGCCGCGCCAATATCTTAGTGTGCTTTTTCATTTATAAACTCGTCTCATATTTTTTTCGGAGGACAGCCAATGTACGTGCTCCAATGTCAAGGTTTGTTTGTTTGTTTCCTTTTTTTTTTTTTTTTTTTGGGGGGGATTTTCAATGTGAGAAGGAAACAATTTATCAATTTTGTACAATACTCCTTACTAATGCATTTTCTGAAATTAGGGTTTCAATTTCTATGCCGTTAGCCTTGTTTGTGTGCTTTAAGATAAATATCATGAGATCTCATATTGAGTTTGGAGAAATAAATTAAAATTGAAATGAGCAAAAATTTTAGTGAGGCATATCTGCTGCAACCTTTTCCAAAATTTTCACATTAAAACACATTAAAATAAAGTAGGATAAATTGAAAATAATTAAAACAATAATGATTTAGAGGGTGTTTCAGCCCCATCTTTTGCAAAAAAAAAAAAAAATGGATTTTAGAATAGTAGATTGATGGAAAATGTGTAGTTGAAAAATAAGGAAATTTTTTTTATTTACGTGTAATATTATTTTAATGATAAATGTGTTGAAACTTGAAAAGAAGAAAGAGAAAAATGTATTTTAGAAAAAATGAAAATCAAACAAACTTTTAATTTCTGGATCGATTATTATTTTTAACTGTTGTACTTGTAGTTCTATGAAATCTAATACTAAGTTGTGATAAAATATAAAGATAAATAAATAATTTTGGCACTCTCAATATTTAAAATTCTAATTAAGATGATTTAATGCGGTTGGCTTTAAGTCTCACATCACTTGTTTACGAAATTGTCACGTTTCACATCTTTGATGAAAATAAATGAATGTGACCTAACAAACAAGTCTTATGAAAAGAAATACCAATGCTTGTGGGGGGGCCATATTACATTTATGATTTACCAAATAAAGTGTGAGCATTTATTATATTAAGATGTTCATACATTGTCACTTCAAGGAAAGTAGTTTTGGAGATTTTCAAATTTTGACGTTATAAAAAACCAAAACAGATGCAAAAATAGAATGAATTAATTAATTCAGCTAGATTGACGGCAAGCATTATGCATCACTTCACAAAATAATCTATAAATTTAGTACTTTAGCATTTTTTTGGCGGAATTAAAATTATATTTTTAGCAAATTTTAATTAAAAATTTGATAAAGCGTGGTTGAAAAATTTTGAGTCTCATAAAATATACGATTAAAATTAATTATTGACTTTAACATAAGTTAAAATTTAAAATTTAATTTTTACCATACATGGCTTAATATATGTTAGACCTATTTACATGCTTGGCTACTCGTGAACAATAATGCTTATGCTTTCTTTGTCTAATTTTCGATTGACGACTTCACGATTCATTAAAAATGAGAGCTCACCAAAAGATGTGTGCGTATTTAAAGTGTTGACGAATGTTGACTACAATGGTGAACATAGGTGGACCCACATGGGATCATGTAGGATCAAGTGACTTCACAAATATTTTTATAAAGAAAATTTATAATTGTATTTGCGGGATGTAAAATAAAACCAAATGAGGTTGAAATATTGCATTCTTTTCAAAGTACTCACAGTCTAGTTTTTCACTTGTTAATGACACGCGAAATGGTTGACTGTAGCAAAAGTTACAATGTGTTAAAATAGGTCGTTCCAAACTAATATTTCGAGAATTTCGACAATATAATAATTTCAAAAAATTGTCGACAATATACTAATTTCAAAAAAATTTCGACGATCGTACGCTAGTCGAATTCACAAATCATTTATGTCATCTAGAAGTTCGTTTCGAGAACTATATCATGGTCATATCGAATTGTTGAAACAAATATCACAAATAGTTAAACATCTAAAAAAAAGGCGTCTAACTTGTCTTTTTCTTTAAAAGATTTTCAATTATTTAATTAACGTTTATTATTTTTGCACGACAAATTTGTCAATATAATTTACACATATTATTAGAAAATTTACATGGAGTATGACGTAGAAAATTTTAGGATCGTTACATATTAAATGTAATTTGAATTACCTTCAAATTACATTTGCATTAAATTTGAATTTCATATATTTCCTGAATTAAATTTGAATTTCATATATTTTCTGAATTAAATTTGAATTTTATTTCAATTCATTTATTTCCTACATTCAATTCATTTACTCGTAGCTATCTCAGCATCTATCAACAAGGTGGTAAATAAAACTATGTAAGTAGCAAAATCTATTTGATAATATTGATAATGATGTATATTTTCAAATTATCAAAATGCGTAGGCTACAATTATAGCAGTGTATTGACTTATTTTCATAATATTATATATATTTCTAAAAATATATATTTAATTTTTAACTCCACAATATAAAAAAAATCTAGATCTGCCCCTGGTGGTGAATTTGATACCATGCCATTTTCCACCACAACTCTGCCTTGAGTATATAATTGTAGATAATGGTTTGGAAAAGAATTTGGTACAACCAATCAAATTGAAAAGCGAGTATCCAACTCTCTTTAGAGAGATTCAAGCCATGTAGTGTTGAAATTTTTCTTCTTGACTCGACCCCTTTAGCATATTACAGTCAACTAAAACGTCGTAAAGTTTTTAGATCCAATCAAGTCGAGACACATGTATGATGTATCTCGCTCGCTCCAGAGGGATTAAAGCTGTGTGGTGTTGAAAATCTTCAATTACGTGTGCACCAGTTATCTTGTTAATTTGTCCTCTCTAGGATATAACAGCCTAACTAAGACATATGACTTATAGTTTATTGGACCAGAAGAATAACTAAAAGCTCCAATGAGAAACCCCCTTTTGTTAAGCTATATATTCTTAAAGAGAAAAATACGCAGTT